>OU898278.1:33599614-34166924 GCA_918026665.1 Diabrotica balteata
CAATATAAAAAAGAGATATTTGGCTACCACTTAGTTCTGTATAGCGCCAATTTTCAGTGTTACATATTTGGAACGCTAGGATAAAGTATTACAGTATTTTTGCAAAAATAACTGCATATAGGGGAAAGTACTTCTTATCTTTAATTTACGAGTTTTTTTGCTTTTTAAAAGCGGTTTTACTGTAGAAGAAGAACTTCAAAAAGATTACGGTGATGTAGAGATAGAGGCTATTTACACAAAACCTCTAAAACGCACCTAGAGATACACCATCAAAATGTACATATTTTTGGATAAAAGGAGGCGATTTTCAAAATCGTATGGATACTTTTCCAAAACCTTTTTTCTGCATATGAGAATTCAACACATGTTGAATTGTTTGAATTATTTTAGGACAACCTAGTATTCCAATACTTAGTCCGAAACTAAGAATTATGCCCTTTTCAAAAATATTCCCGACCCAGATACCTTATTTCAAGATGGTGAATTTTTTTTTGAAAATAAGCTCAGAAACTCTATTACAGGACTCATATTCTTTAGCCTTAAGTAATCTAACTTTGGACATAGGCCTCCCCCAAATCAATGCAGTGTCTTCTATTTTGCGCCACTTGCTTCCAGTTGTGTCCTCCGATCTTCTTAATATCATCCGACCATCTCATTTGTGGTCTTCCTCTGCTTCTCTTTCCTAACCATGGTCTCCATTGTTGTATTTCGTGGTTCCATCTCTTATACTGCAGTCGGGCATTGTGTCCTGCGAAGCTCCATTTTAATGTGGCAGCATGTTCTCCTACGTCCTTTACTTTGGTTTTGCTTCTAATCCATTTATTTATTTTTTTGTCTATAAGTCTCACCTCGAGCATTGATCTTTCCATCGCTCTTTGTGCTTTTACTATTTTATCCATATTAAACTTGGTGAGTGTCTGTGAGCCATACGTGAGTATAGGGAGGATACACTGATCGCAAATTCTGGGTTTCAAATATTGTTCTATTTTAGCTCTTTTCAATATCCAACTCAGTTTTCCAAATCCTGTCCACGCTAACCTTATTCTTCTGATAATTTCGACAGTTTTATTTTCTTTGTTAACTTTCATTATCTGTCCCAGTTAGATGTATTCGCTTACTGTTTCTAAATTTATGTCGTTCAACGTTATTTCTCTAATGTTCGGTGTATTTGTCATTATTTTTGTTTTTTAGTAAGTTTATCTTAAGACCTACTTTTCTGAAGCTTGAAATAGTTGCGTAATCATGGTTTGTACTTCTTCGAAACTTGTAGCGAATATTACAATATCATCAGCTTATCTTAAATTACTCAGTTTTCTTCCATTAACATTTATTCCTTTATCTGCCCAGTTAATGTCTTTGAACACGTCAAGCGTGAATAACTTTGGTGATATTTTATAGGGAGATTAGCTTACATGTGTGCTACCCCTACAGTTAGATATCCTAACCACAGTCAATAAAACAGATGGTGTCTCATTATCCAGGGCACCTTAAGTAACTTTCAGATCATAAGCCTCCTCACGTAAGTCACACGATGAGGAGGGATGGAGGAAAAGCCTGGGGGTCAGATAGGTACCACTTCAATTAGTGAAGTATGACCGGTTTGATCTTCGGACATGCGGATCCCACTCTTACAATGGTATACAAATATTCCTTAGGGACAGGGTTGATCACTGCGTGTGTGTATTTGTGTGTAGCTTTGGTGATATTCTCCTTGACGAACTCCCCTATGGATTGGTATAGTTTTGGTTTTCGCATCTATTTGTATTATCACAGGACTTAAAAGAAAAATTAATTACCACAAAATATACGATTTTTTAAAAATATAATAATTCAGAATTTATTAAGATCTTTCTAATAAACTAATATTAAACCAGAACAATAACAAAAAGTACCACTAACAAAATTTTAAACAGGCGCAAAGCTACAGAAGATGTTCAAAATTATGTGAGCTAAATAAGCAATGAGACCGCAGCCTTAAAATAAAACGACACACGAGATTGCCAGAAACGCGTTTAATAAGATAAAAGCAGTATTATACAATGCAAAACTGCTAATAGAAATTATAACTAGAGTATTGATCCTACGTATTATCTGCCTTTTTGTATGAAGTTGAAGCCTGGAAAATTACGGACGCAACTGAAAAAATACTTGCCAACTTTTGGATTTGGTATTATCGAATAATGTGAAAAATATAGCCCGAAAAGAAGATTATCTTGAACTGTCAAGGGAACCTGTAAAATTATTAGTTTCTTTCGCGACTTCCTACCTTTGTAAACTTAGTTTTTACTGGTTAATATGAAATAGAATAATGCAGTAGAGAAATTAGTTTGAGTTGGAAGTTCATTTAAATATGTATTAGCGTATCAAACAGAGAACCAAGATTATAGAAAATACGACTCACAGGTTGGAAAATACCGACTTAAAAGATTTGTAGATAATAAATCAGCAATAAAATATCTTGTACTCAATATTTAATTATTGCATGGGTTAGATAGTCTTAAGTTACTCATATTGGGTTACAATAGAAGTGATACAAAAGTAGCTGGTCCAAAGTCCATACACGAACACTTCATACCATGAACACTTCTGACCTCGTGAGAGAACGGTAATCGGTTTTGCACCCAAAACAACAATAAACGAGATTTACAACTGTTGATATTTCAATACAGTATTTGTCACTGTAAGGTTGGTTACCTGTCGCTATCACCTGTGACTAATGGAGTGAAAAAATGTGTTTTCGATCTATTCACAGTTAGTTTGTGACCTCTCCGAGCTGTTTGTGGTTCCCATTTTATTGTACTGTCAACAATTACATGTCTTGAATATTTTTGTACCGGAACATCTTTAGTCTGTTTGTATTATACCTAAGTTGATTTTTTTGTATCTAAAAATAGACCTTTTAGTATTTATACCCAGACGCTTAACTTAACCAATTTATGATGTGCCACTAAAGTCAGTACACTTTTTTGGTATATTTTTCTTTAATTTGACGCTAAATAGAACTGAAATCCTACCGTATTTTGTTCTTGATTTTAAACAGTTCTTAATATAACGAAAAATTGTCTTAAGATAGAATTGATCGATAGGAAATGTATTACTTAACTGCAAAAGACTGATATGTTTTTCAGTTCATTTAACGTTTCTAATGTTACAAAAAATATTGAAGAACTTGAAATTAACCTCAAAACTCTTATTTTCAGCAACTCGTTCAATTCTACAGATTTACAGTTTCCAAAAATTTATAAAATTAATGTTCCATTACGATCAGTAGTTAGTTTTGACAATATTTGTGTTGGTGCAGATAAAAGCAGAACATTTTTTTTTATTACTTCTTTTTGTTAATATGTAGTGTTGTTTTAAAATACATAAGCTATAACTTAATGTAACATTTTTTTTGTTGGTTTATGTTCCTTGTTTACAACTTTGTATTAGTCATAATTTCGTACCTATTTACTATTATATTATATATATGATAAGGATAATTATATAAACGTTTAAATAAATTATTAGTTTGATAGTCATATAATGGTTGACTAACGACGACTTTTAACAGCCATAGAAAAAGGATAATTTAGAAGTATATACAAACAGTAAACTAACAATTTATGATATAATAGAACATAGTTCAAGCCATTGGTGATAGGGTATCACCAATAATAATAATAATTGTCAATAAAATTTACAGTTAAGAATATTTTGAAGAAGCGTAATTATTTCCGTAGAACGTATATATTTTTTGTTTAAAATATTATTGATCTTTTAGCAACAGTATAAAATTAGCTGGAGTATAGGCACCAGGTAAACAAGGAGTAACCAAAAATGTAAAATCCAACATGAAACCATGATTTACCGAAAATATTAAAATGCAACAGAAAAACTAACCAGCAAACACAGAAATCCAGGCAATAAAAAGACAGTTCTGGGAGAAATACTTTGCAAATATGGCACATGACTTTTACGGATATTAAAAGAGGATATGGAGCCTGCTACGAAACCGTAAAAAATCAACTAACGAATATATACATACAAAAACAATAACAATAATAATAAGGAGAAAATGTAAAGTACAATGTATAAATGAGTTTACATAATATAGAAAAAGAATTGATTAACCACATAAGTAGAATAGGGGAGACCCATGTCGTCAAAAGATCAGGACATAAGTTACCAATGGACAGAAGAAGTATCGGATGACCGCGCAAAGATAGAGTGACAACCTTCCATAGAGGTATTAATCTGCCAATGAATAATCAGAATTGCTTATAAAGAAGGAGAAGAAGAAAAACAATAAGAACAAAAACTTGCAAGAATTATTTCCACACTCTATATAGCGAACCAAATACAGACGATATTATAGAATTGGAAAGCCAAAATAAGTACACTAGAGACGAAGAGACTGAAATCTAGACGATACCAAGAGCGAAAATAGAACTAACAGTAGCCAAACTGAAAAATCGAAAAGCACCAGAATTAGAAAGTGTCACGTTATATTTGAATGCTGCTTTATGGGATGGGGATGGGAGCGATATTTCTACGTTTTTCATTTTGATTTCATCAATTCTGGTCAACTTCATTTCGCGCTTCTATATATTTTTTTTGACTTCCAACATTGCGCGTTCTATGGCTCAACTTACTATGTGTAATTGTTGGCCTTTTCACGAATTAAAATTCAACAGAAAATAAAAAGTTTTCTTGTATCTCAGTATTTCTATATAACCATGTATACCACGTATTAGTCTCAATTAGTATCAAAACTTACCAAAAATCAATATTAAATTAAACTTTTAATAGAAGACGTTATTCCGATGAACTAACTGCGACCCTTAACTCTTGTTGATAACTTATTTTTAAGAAAATCCTTCTCAAAACACGCACTACATAAGCTAAAGCCGTGATCTCTTTTATTGAGACAGTTTGGCATTTTTTCAATCTCTATGGCTTCTCGGATAATTCTTGGTATATAGAAGAGGATGGAGGCTATGGTTTTTCTTATTTCGAATTAACGTGTCTCGACATCTTGGTCATTGACACGGGAGCAAAGGTTTACAATAGTACCTACAGAGTTTGCAATAGTAAATAATAAATCTGGAGTCGGCTTAAACAGTTCAGAAGTTCTTGACTAATGCGCCTAACACAGCCCTGCGTCACATTAGTAGGTGGATCAGAGAGAACGAAAAGACAGTAGAGAACCGAAATCTAGAGGCATTGATACGGCTGATGCCAAACATTGGAGGCCCAGGTAGCACCATATAAAAGGTGCTAAATGTAGTGTTCCAGTCGGTGGTAATCTACGCTACCCCTGTGTGGTGTGGTGTACTACATCACACAGGGGCGTAAATAAACACTGCGAAATACGCTAAGCTGATGGAGACTTCGCAAAGACGAATGCTCCTTAGGGTATCTAGCGCATATAGGACAGTTTCAAGGAAACTAGACTACTTTCTGACGCAGTTCTGACTGGACGTGGTAGTTTTGGTACCTTCACAAATAGAATAGGCAAATCTGCCTCTGCAGATTGTACTGTTAGTGGGGTACCGGACGTTCCCGCCCACATTTTTACTGCCAGAGCAGGACAAATGAGAGGGTTGATTTCGAAAGGCGAATATGTTTCGGGCTGGATGAAAAAACATCCATTGTAATATCCTAACATTACATTATAAACATACTGTTGAGAAGAGAAAAAGAATGGAGAAAAGTACACTGTAATATGGATTTACGGTAATAGATATGGTTATTTATAAATTCTTGGTTTTTTATTTTAGTTGTTTATTGAGTGAGTATTGGTGCAACACCACCTCTCTGGAACGCTAGTTAAGGTTTTAGCTGGAAGACGGTTAATCCTGCACTACGCTGGGGTCTTCTGGCTTAGAAATATACCAGGGTGTCTTGTTCCGTGACGCAGATGTCCAAAAAAGATTTCCCCGCCGTTCAGAATTTAACGGATACCTTCTTAGGCTGTTACTGGAATCTGGCAGTACGGCAATTAAAAGAAAGATTCATATATCTACGAAATTTTTCGTTCGAGTTAACTCATATACGAGAAAATTCGATTGAATTCGAAAATACGACCCCTGATCTCATACTAGTTAATAGACAAAGAACACTTATTAATATGGCAATACCTAATATACTCGGTTCGCTATTCCCAGTCCGAACTGTCTAGTGAATTAAGTAATTATTTTTTTGCGAAGTTAGTTACTTTTGACAGACTAAAAGTGGCTGGAAATTACTATACAACCAAGCACACGTACTCGTAGCCAATATTAATAGTAAATAAAATAGAACTATACGAATTACCGACAATCAATATTTATTTATCTGCACCATATAATAAATAGTTATGTTAAATTATAACAACTAAAATATATTTTTTAAATATATACTACCCAAAATTTGATGGGTTTAGTATACACTTCCACTATTTAGTATACAATTTACTATTTAGATACTTGAGCTATTAATACTGAGAAGTAGGAATTGTTGTGTTGTAGGTTTCCGACAATGAACCTGTCATAATATGCCCGAGCTGAGCGAATGGAATATACCAATTGATCTATATATTAAATACAACGACAAAATCGCTAAGAACCGAGATCCAGAAATTTAAATAAGGAAAAAATAGTGAATGAATGTGTCCAGCTGATAACTATAATCCTATCAAAGAAGTTCTTAGGGATTAGGGAACATCAGCAGCTGGATGTTAGTGAAAAAGAGGGTAATGCACCAATAGTTTTGATAAGCTAAGTATCTGGAATTAGTGAATTTTTCACTTGAACGGAGTGAAGATTTCCACCCTAAAATGTGGATTGTAATACTATTCGGTTTTTAAAGAAAAATAAATTTCAAGTTATAAAAATTTAAAAATAATATTCATAACAAGTGAATTTGTATACAACAAGTATACATGACCAACGCTACATAATTTACTAAATACTTATAGAAAATTGATAAATACCACCTGTCGAAAGTTACAATGGATTCTATTGAAAATCTACTAATTCCATTGAATCTCAAGCTGTGATAACCGCTGACTACAACATACTTAAACCAGGTGTTCTATATTTAAATTACCTAATAATTTACTTAGTATTTTTTATGTATAAAAATACTTATAGCATGAAAAATATACCTGTTAACACAGATATAAAGTTAACGTGGTATCTAAACAAATTGAAACTTTTAGATTATGTGAACATAATTTGCAGGCGAAAAAACTAATTATATTATGAAGATACACTAAAATAGTCCAAAAATTTATATTGTTGCGTAATTACTAGTTTTAAAAATAATTATTAGATAAGGAACACATCTCTTATTGTTCCGCATTTAACTTGTCATTAGCTACATCTGCGGAAATTTCATTATGTCGTAAAATCCGTATTTTGAGTAAGGTAACGGAACCAAAGTTGAGAGCTTAAAAAATATATATACGGTTACAGATCAAATATCTGGCCAATTATATATGGCAATAAAACGGTTAGAGATTTAAATATTTTTATTAACTATGTCTCAAGATAGTTATTCATGTTTGTAAAATAAGAAATTAATTAAAAATATTTACAAAATGTAATAATAAACAAAAGATGTTAGATTTTTTTACAGGTTGCAAATTAACCAGTAAATGACATTCTATATTTTTAAAAAATTCCAGTAGTTGACAGCTACAGGATCCAGTAATTGACAATATTTTAACTATCCGTTCACTTTATAGTTTATTCGTCTTCCGGGTTTGGACCGTGTTATTTGTGAGTGACCCAAAAGTGGGTTCATCTCGACGTTTCGCTACAATTCGCGGGGAGTGAATCCTCATTCCCGGATTCACTCCCCGCCTCTCGACGCGTTAGTTTTCTGAGCTGTTGGACGTGAATCCCTGTCCTGGCATTTGGTTTTCACCTCTGGCTGCGTTGAGTAATTGAGTTACTGTGACCAAATGCCCATCTTGGTAGTTAGTATTCGCCTCTGGTTGCGTTGAGTAACTGAGTTACCGTTGCTAACTACCCATCTTTTTGTTCTTTTGATTTCTTTTTCTTTGTTCTCCTGAAGAAGCTACATACAATTGTAGCGAAACGTCGAGATGAACCCACTTTTGGGTCACTCACAAATGACACGGTCCAAACCCGGAAGACGAATAAACTATAATTCTGACTCTGGCCGTGGAAGCCTACGATTTCATTTATCCGTTAACTTGACGCTTTTTAAATTCATATTTTAATCGATCTCCAGCACAAGTTATATTGAGAAATTCGAACGTCTCAACGATTTGGTAAATACACTTTTCTCCAAGAAATTAACGCACCACTTCAATAAATCAATTTTATTTGTAAACAGTCAAAGAATAAAAAATAAAACTTTACCAGATTTATCCTACATTTTATTAGTAATTATAACAATTTGTCTAATCATCAGAAAATGTAGTAGTACAGGAGAAAAAAAAGAAAACGGAAAATTCTAAAAAAATAATGATAAGAAAAGCAAACTAAAATATGAAAAAAGCCTTAATAACAAGTGTTTCCACCTCTACTACGTATGACAGCCGCACATCGTTGGCCCATACTTAAAATTAATCTCTCCAAATCTGGATCAGCCTCTCCCCCACCTCCTGTAAGTTGTTTGGTTGGATCGGTGTCGCTCTTAATCGCCTACCAAGGATATGCCAGAGATTTTCAATTGGATTTAAATCCGAACTATGTGCTGGCCATTCCATAGTGTTAATTTCTACCTCTTCTAGATAATTACTGACGATCTGTGCAATGTGCGTCATTATCTTGCATTAGTAAGAAATTTTCACCGATATAAGGAGCAAATAGTACTATGCCGTACTATTGGCTGGGGCAGGGGTGAGAAATCTAAGACGAAACCGTTAATTTGAATCCTAATGCTTTGTAAAGTATTGGCGGCAGAGTTTGTAAAGTTGTTATTACATATTATAGTATCGATTAATTATTGATGTGAGTCATACTGGATTAAATGACCCATTAAAAATGTCCCTTGACTTGTAGTCTACATAGTAGGAGTTTCATATTTAAACCAAACAAAAGTTGACGGTACAAAAATAAATTTTTACTACTTTTAATTTAAAAATTTGCATTTGTAAATACATTGTAATTTATTAACGACTATAAAATTTTAAAAATGAACATTTAAACACGTGTTTTATTATTTTAATTGTTTCAGTTTTATTTCGTTAATAAGCTGCAAGTGAATACTTATATAATTTTAAATTACAATGAACTAATATTAGCTACGGACACGTGTGCTTGGTTGTATAATAACTTCCAGTCACGTCTAGTTAATGTCAAAATTTGACTTATATGGTAAAAATTAATTACCCCATTTACTTCGGTGAACAAAGTATACTTCTAAGACCCATAAGTGAACTTTTTAATGTACTGTATGTAACAAACGTGATACATGTCTTGATTGGGATCTTTAAATACAAAAATTTAGGCATTAGGACTTATGACAATTTACTGCAGCTCATTAAAAGAAGAAATTCAAAGAAGAACAAAAGAATGTACAAAAATATTCGGAGACAAATAAGCTCCGAAATACGAAAGGCCAAAGAAAATTGGTTAAAAACACAGTGTGAAGAGATAGAGTTGTTCTAACAAAAACACGATACATTTAATATGCATAAAAAGGTAAAACAAGCAGCTGGTGTTCAAAAATCTAATACATCTGGCAAACTGCAAGATCAACAAGGGAACATCATCATAGATAAAAATCAAGAAATATGAATATGGGCCAAGTACATACAAGAACTCTTTGATGATAATAGGTCCGAACAACCTCCGTCCTACATATGTAATGACCACTTACCAATCACATCAGATGAAGTGGAAAAAGCAATATCACAACTAAAAGATGGCAAACGGCTAACAAAAATATTCAATTACATATATTTAAACGGCCGTAATACCAAGATCATGGCTGAAGTCAACGTTTATTCCTCTGCCAAAGAAAACAAAATCCATATCCTGTAATGATTTCCAGACCACCAACTTAATGAGCCACATTTTAAAGTTATTTCTCAAAATCATACATTAAAGGATATATAAACTATGCGAAGAAAAAATTAGCCGTACACAGTTTGGTTTTCGGAACACAGTGGGTACGAGAGAGGCTCTCTTTAGCATACGTGCTTTTCAACGATGTAAATTGCGATATTTATGCATGCTTTATTGATTACCATACAGCATTCGATACAGTAAAATACGACAAGCTGATGAAGATATTAATAAAAATTTGAATAAATACCTGTGATTTAAGAATTATTAGCAATCTTAAGTAGAATCAAACATCGTCTATCCGTACAGAGGCAGGAGAATTCGCTGATATCAAAATCAAGCGTGGGGTCCTACAGGGATGTACACTATCACCCTTGCTATCTAACATATACTTTGAGGAAATCTTTCAAGAAGCAATAGAATATGTTAAAGCCAAAATTCAAATTAACGGAGAATGTATAAATATATCATCAGATACGCGGATGACACGGGGTGGTATTCGTTGACAGTTATGAAGACCTACACGAGTTAATGAATAGAACCACAGAAGTGAGTCAGAGATATGGACTTTCACCGAACATTAAGAAAACAAAATGTATGATGATCTTTAAGAAGGAACAGAAAATTGAAAGAATCAGTGTGAGTGGACAACCAATAGAAAGACTAAGAGTATACACCTACCTTGGTACGAACATCAATGAAAATTGGGACCATTCCCTAGAAATAAAATTTAGGATAGAGAAAGCAAAACGTGCATTTCAAAAAATGGCTAAGCTATTCAAATGCCACGATTTTTCAGTACCCATAAAAATCAAGTAACTTACTACGATGTTATTACCTTTCCTATACTGTTGTACGGAGTTGAATAAGAATGCAAATCATGAGAAACATCGAAAGATATGGGTTGCTTCAATAAAGTCTCCAAGGAAAAGTAGAAGGAAAACGAGGACCAGGAAGCCGAAGAGTTTCCTGGCTGAAAAATCTACGTACGTGGTTCAACACAACAACCACAAATCTTTTTAGAGCTGCTGTTTGCAAAATACAGATTGCCATGATGGTCATCAGCATCTGAAACGGATAGGCACTACAGGAAGAAGAATGTTAAATCATTAATAAATAAATTCATTTTATAAAAAATTCACGATTTTCTTCGAATCAGTTACCATCTAATAAAAGATCAAAATAAACATTGCATTAAAATTACGAGTACTAAAAAACAAAGAACACTATTTATGGGTGACATTAATTCCTCTTGGGAAAATTCTTATGAATATTCAAGGTAAACAAAATCGTGAGTGGCTAACCGATTATCTGGAGAAGCCCACATTCGAAGGACATGGGATTTTCATATATGATTAGTTGAATAATAACAATGATTTAGGTTGTTTGTTACAGATGTATTGATTGTTGGAAATTATTTATATTCAATTCATTTTTCGTGAAGGTAATACATATTTAATAATTTATTGTCTAAGAAAAACATCCGTTTTTCGAGATAAATAACAACAACAAAGGAATAACTATTATATGGTTTCTAATTACTGGGATAGCTTACCAAAGGTAACAAAAAAAGTGTAACAGTGACAGAGTGGTAATAACAATTTTAAATAAATGAATCAAAGATACAATCTACATATAACTCTCTAAACGGACGATTATTCTAGCAAAGAAATGCTACTTTGAACATAGATAACTAAAAAGGAGATAAAAATTAAGTCAGAAAATAAACCACAATATACAAAACTCGTACTGGGCTACGGAATCGAAACATTATTATTCTGAGATTCAAGGATTCTGAGAGAAATATTTTGGTGAAATAAGTGAAAATGATAAAAAGAGGACATATACGTAAATTTTAAATTCTTTAAAAAATTCTTTATAAAAGGTATATAATAAAATAACCAAACAGAGCTACATAACAATTACAAAACGTTTTCGGAATCTATATTCCATCATCAGTGTAACCTGTTAGTATATAACCACTTTAATTAAAAAGAACGTGAAATTTGAAATGTTGACTAAGGTTAATGCAAAATGTGGTTAATACTTGCTAAGTATACATGTTTTAAGCCTTAAGAGGACTTAGGAGGATAAACAGGTGACAAGAGAAGAACGAAAAATCTAAATTCTAACGAAGAAGTAAATTGAGGATGTGGGTTATGAGAATAGTTGACGATGGAGCGGAAGGAAGTCTCGATTGAATGAGATATGGTGATTAACACAATTTGGACTTCTCTGTTTATTTTTAATAATTTCTAGGTTTTCGTATACATCTTCTGGGATATTAAGGGTGTGGTTATGTTCTTAAAGATGTTAAGAGTAAGTGGAAGTATTTTCTCTCTTTGTGTACTCTAGAGAGCGTGAAGATAATGATCTATATGTTCTTCCTATGTAGTTGTCATCATAATCTGAATATTTTAGTCTATAAACACCACTACGGTTCATATAATTGATGGAGTCTTTGGAATTAGATATATACTGACACAAGTTATTGGGTACTTTAAAAGAAACATGGATGTTTTCAACCGAACGTTTGATGATATTTCGAATATTTTCAGAAAGACTTTCGTGATGGTATGGTCATGTAGTTAGTAGATATCCACTGTATTATTTGCTTTGGCTATCGCTGATCAATCATCCTGTAACGTAACTTCGCCTGGAAGGATAGGGAAGGAAATGTGAGGATGCCCAGGAGTTTGGGTACTGGATTTAACTGTGGATAGCATAAAAGTTGACCAAAAGAAACATTTAGTCTTGAAACTAACCGAGAAATGAACAATTCTAGGTCCAAGCATGTTCACTATACAAACCGGCACTCAAGTGTATTATAGGACAAAAATTCGTTCTTTGTGGTGTGGGTCTATAAATCCACCATATGGGATATTAAGATTAAAAGGAATTGAAAATTGAAACGTACCAACTGAAAGGGACTTAGACCGAATTTGGTACTTAAAGAAAAGGAAAAATTAATGCGCTACCATATTGTTTTTCGAGGGATAAGGAAAACTTGATATTTGACATATGAGAAGATTGGTTTAAGAAAAATGCTAAAAAACACAAATATGCTAAACCTCTCTTTAAAACCAAAATGCATACATAGTTACAGATAACGAGAAACAAACACACCTACATTATATGGTCGCTCTACATTTCTATCGGAATTATTTTGTTATATTATTGATAATGATAAAAACGTAAAAATTGAAAGATCTCTGCCACGTTATAAAAAATAATCACAGATGTGGTTTTCTTAAATTATTTTAATTGTGCAAAATCCGAATGAAAACACATATATGTGATAACAAAACACCAGAATAAACCACAAAGATAAAAGTCAAAAGCTTACAAGATACCTATTCCAAAAAAGAATAACCGAAAAAAGCAGAAATACATATATCACAGAAAGTGATGGAGTCGCAGAAAGCTGGTCAAAAATTAAGTCTAATATCTTAGCCTCGCCCAAGGGAGTTCTTGGTGGAAGAAATATAAATAAAAATAAATTGTTCTCAAGGCGCAGAACTCCATGGTTTTGAACAGAAATGAAAGAAAAATGTAAAGAAAAGAAATAATCTGAAATACATACCAACCAAAACACAAAAAGTATACCATACTTACAAGACAATTAGCAACAAAACACGTGCACTTGTAAGAAAAATAAAAAGTGATCACTGGGAACGCTTTTCTAAAGAAATGGAACATGATTTTTACGGTTTGCAAAAGGGACTATGGCGCTTCATAAAAGGTCTATAAACAGAGGTAAAGGAACTAATAGAATCAGAACACATACAAAAGGATACGTGGATTGATTACCTAAAAAAGCTGTATGTAGAGGAAGAACAAACGGCGTTAGAACCGGAAACACCAGAAATTACCACAAATGAAGAACTTAATATAAATATACAGGAAGTTCGTAAAATACTTAAAAACCTGAAAAATAGACAAACAGCAGGTAAAGATGGGATACCAAACGAGTTAGTGAAATATTGTGGAGCAGCAATGACTAATTAACAACAATAATTAATAAAATTATAAAATACAATAAAATATCGGAAGAATGGAGAACTAGCGAACTAATTCTACTAGTCAAAAAAGAGATAAAAAACAGCCAGAAGACTACAGTGGTATAAACTTTTAAAGATACTACGCTAAAACTTTACAAGTGCAACAGGGTTTTCGTAGTGGAAGATCGTGTACAGATGCATTATTCGTTATAAAGCAAATTACTGAATAATCACTAGAGTATAATAGACCAACATTTCTCTCTCTGATTAATCTAAAGATAGCGTTTGACAGAGTATGACTTAAATATGTAATACGTCTTCGATATAATAGAGTTCCCTAAATAATATAAAAACTTACAGAACCTAGAGAAATAGGCAGCGGAATAAGACAGGCGAATTCAACCGTTCATCAAAACCGTTAACAAAGGAAGAAGATACAGAATGGGAAACAAAGAAATCAAAATACTCTGTTACGCAGACGACGCAATATTGATAGCTCAAGACGAAGATAGTCTGTAAAGACTGGTCCACAGATTTAACATAAGAGCAAAAGAATTTAATATGACAATCTCTTCTCAGAAAACTAAAACAATAGTAGTCAGCAAAGAACCAACCAGATGTAAAATAGAAATTAATGGCATCAGTGTTGAATAAGTAATGGAAATAAAATACCTGGAAATTACACTGTCTAGCTATGGACTCAGATACCAAATGCAGTACAATTATTCCATATTGTAGAAGATCGAGAAGCCTTCGCAATGGTGATCACCAACGTCGGATAGTTCTGATATGGCACGCGAAGAAGAAGAAGCTATGGAGACCTGGACAAAGAAGTGAGAGATCAAGTACAAAAAGCAAATAGACTGGCAGGATGCCATAACACTATATGGCGAAACAGACACATTGACACTGAGATGAAGTCAAGAATTTATAACGCGACTGTAAGACCAATAATGACATATGCATCAGAAACAATACCTGACACAACTGCAATGAAAAGGCTACTGGAAACTGCGGAGATGAGAGTACTGAGAAGAATTACAGGAAATACGCTAAGAGATCGAAAGAGAAGTAAAGATATTAGAAGAAAATATAACGTACAGTGAATAAATGAATGGACACAAAATAGAACAAAGAATGAAATAACCACATAAGAAGAATGGGGGAGACCCGTGTCGTCAAAATAGCAAGAGATAAGTCACCAATCGGCAAAAGAAGTATCGGACGACCGCGCAAAAGATGGAGTGACAACTTTCCGTAGAGTTATTAATTTGCCAATGAACAAGCAGATTTGCTTATAAAGAGGAAAAATGAGAAGAAGAAGAAGAGAAGCACGTATGTATCTCATGACCACAAATAACTTTTGGATTCGTGGAGTCATGTGGTTCACACTTGCTTCTCGTATAAAACAAGGATTAGTTAAAATCCACAAGGAAACTAAATTCCTGTAGTTGGCTGTATATCATGTGTCACAAAAAATTTATTTAAAAATTCCCTTATAAAAGGTATAATGATAAAAAACCCTATCGGGCTACATCACAGAAAGTTTTCGAAATAACTATTTCATCATTAGTGTATTATGGATGTACATGTTTAAAGCCACTAAATACATGAGTAAAAACCCTTAAAAGTTATATGAATAACTTTGAGTTTTATTTTTAATGATTAAGAATTAAGATGTTTAAGTTTCAATAGGAATTGATTACATGGTAATTTAAGACTACTGGGGTTGCTAGTCCTTAGACAAAGTGTCTTTGAGGACTTGTTGAGAACAACTGAGTTGACTCAGTTTTACTCTAAATTAACTAATCCAGAGCAACAGTTGCCACATGCTCGTGAAGGTCACCATAAAGAAGAAATGCAGAGTTTGGCCAGAAGAAGATGTGTCACATGGTAAGTAAAAGATTTAACAGATAATGGTAGAAAATTTGCACAGACTTAAACTCCCTTTTCTCGTTTCACGTAGATTAAATCTAATACATTCCATTGCATCATGTTCTTTTGCGAGGTTCATTCAAGTAATCTATAGACATTTGTACACATACATTATATTTCTTCATTTATTTCTTAACTAAAAACATGTATTGATAATTTTATTGGATCTTTACTGATCTTTTGCATTAAAAAAACAGTTGTTTACATTATACAGGGTGTAGAGGAACTCTCCTGACAAACGAAGACCGAAGATTTCTCAGATAATTTTAAGACCATTTAACCCAATTCACTTAGTCCAAAAATGCTTCCTAGAGAAACTAGAGCTATTTGAAAATGACGCAAGTACAACCTACTTTATTCATTGTCTAATTGTGGTCGGCTCGCAAGTTTTTTTTTGTTTTTTTACTTCGAGGCTATCAAATATAACAATTTCAATTGAACAAAAATGGTTTTTAGTAATGAGGAATACGCTGATATGAGTTTATGGTGATTATGGTGGGATATCGTGATCCCAGTTACTAAATATTTACAGCTCTATATCAACGATTAAGAGAAATAGGTTCAGTGGTCCCAAAAAATAATGAAAGAGGACGACATGATAATGTAACAACAGCACTTGAAGATGTTATTTTAACAAAAGTTGAGAAAAATCCAGAAATCAGCGTTCAAACACTATCTGCCATGTATTCCACAATTTTAAAATCTTCTATAGGAAATATCTTCGACAACGTAAATTTCTATCCTTTTTATTTTACGAAGGTATAAGTACTGCTACTTTCTCGTGAAGAATTCGCTAGATGATTACAAAATCAGAAAAATCAAAATGATAATTTTTTTCAGGTATATTTACATATACCTGAAACGTACAATATAATTCGTATGTTAGTAACAATACATACTGTATTTAAGAATTTAAGGATCAGCATAAGTTTAGCATTAACGTCTACACAGGAGTAGTTAGCGAGTATCCACTTGCACCTGTGGAATTGCCTGCTGGTTTAATTGATGCTGATTACTTACATTTTCTGCAAAATATTTTACCTGATTCATTAGATGATCTGCCTTTATTCGGCAAAACTTATACTTTCTACATGACGGCTGTCCTGCCCACTTCAGCAGGAATATACGGGACTTTCTTGATAAAACTACCAACACCACTGGATTGGAAGACGCGGTCCAGTTACTTGGCCAGCAAGGTCACCGGATTTTTTCCTTGTGATTATTGGGTTTGGGGATACATAAAAGTATGTGTTGATTCCGTTTTGATACAAAATCGTGCACAACTCTGACTAAGGATACAAGATGCTTGCAACGAATTTAGAAAGAACTTTAGAATTTTAGCAAAAATTCGGTGTTCTCTAAGCAAAGGGACAAATTTATGCATAGAGACTAATGTTCATCACATCGAGCATCTTTTGTAACACTCTACTTTTGATACTTGTCATTTTGTGTTAGTTTCGTTCCATCGTAATAGATACTCTTTTTTTAAACCCTTTAAATAAAATTTTTTTGCTTCTTTTCCCAAACTTTATTTACGAATTGTGTGCTGCATTTATTGAAACAAAGAATAATTTATAAAATTATTTAGGTACCTATTAATTTATTGACAAAAAAAACAAAAAATTTTCAAATCGATTTTTCTATAAAATGGTGTAATCTACCTACTTAAAGTAAGAGTACCTTTTAGTACTAGAATACCTGAAAATTTAATAATTTAGTATAATGAATGCTAAAAAGTTACGGACAAAAAAGTTATGCATTAAAATAACCGTTTACCTACCTAAAACGACGCCTATGACCGGTTTTAGAAATTCACAATTAATGAAATCGATTTAACTCTGGATGGTAAATAATCGTAAAAAATACAAGGCGCCATTTTTTCAAAGAGCTCTAGATCCCTTAGGGAGCATTTTCGGACTACGTGAATTGGGTTAAATTGTCTTAAAATTATCTGAGGAATCTCCAGTCTTCATTTGTTAGGAGAGTTTCTGGATACCCTATATATATATAAATAAAACTTGTTTCAAGCTACATAATATATTGTTTTATTGTTAAAAACTAGTATCCTAAAAATGCGGTCTAAATATATAAAAAAATTCATTAGGCTACTGAGAAAATGTATTTAAAGGAAATGAATGGGTATTATGAAGCAAGGTTGTACCACGCTGCCTAAAATACACTAAGTGTGCTTCTCGCAAACACTAAACTGACGAGTTTAGTGTTTGAGGGGCACATTTTTGTTTCTCGTGGCGTTTAGCGTGTTAAAATACTGAGTATTTTTTAACAGGTCGATAGTAGCCGTCAACAAGATAAAAATTACTATGATATCAACATAAATTGTATTAAAATTTGTAGTGTAGGTATACATATTAGACCTTTATACATTTGCCAGAAGAAATTTGAGAGGAAGAATCATGTTTGTCAACAGTTTTAATAATGTACCCGAATTAATAAATACCTCATATTATTGCATATGAGCAAAATGACATTTGACACCTTAATTACCTTACTGAAATATACAGACTGGTTACAAGAACCTCGTAACCTTGTGATCTTAAGTTTTGGCCTAATTATATTAGAATTAGCAAAAATTCATTGCAAATGAACAATGCTTCATAAACTAAGTAACTCGAAAAAATTAAGTCATGTTACATACAAATACTTCTCAGTAATATTACTCTCTAATTACGATAGTTTTGTTCTACTCTACTAATTGGGCTACTTTTTACTTATAATAAATTTCAACTTACTTAAAACTTAGTAAACTACGCTTACTATAAGTTTACATTTGCACTCACCCTTATAAATGCAATTTATAACCCCCAAAACCATTTCACAAACATTGTCCTTCTAAAAACATTCTGATTTCAGGCCTAATACCAGTTAATGTTAAAGTGAGGTTAGGAATTGTATAAAACCGCATCGTGCAGTGGATTTTAAAATCGATCCCTGCACAACGACCGGCCATGCAACACTAAATTTTGTGTCGTTGAGTGTATAGAATAGAGTGTGTGATGTAGGTTTCCTCGTACGCTGTATTGATGTCTCTTTGGAGTTTAACCTGGGTATGTGCCAAGTCGGCTTTGTCTTGTATTCAACACTCGTTGTGCTTTTATTTGTAGGAGAGATAACGTAGACTGACGACCATACGTAATCTGTATACGGGGGAAGTGGAATAGTTGTGCTTTTATCATAATTCCTCCAAACTACTAATAAATATTATAAAATGAACTTTATGAGTGATATAGTACGTATCAGTGTCAAAAAATCTTGGCTTATCGAGAGTTAGTAGGTAATTAAAAAAAATACATAAATAAATTCACTCGAATTAGTGAATTGAGCCAAAAAAATTTTTAGTAATAAAAAGAAAAGCTGAAGAATAGGAAAAAATAAAAAATTGGAAACATGATTTAACATAATTGAATTCAAGCCAAAATACCTGCCCTCATTCTGTTGACATACAATATAAATTCATTTTATCTAACAATAAAACAGTGAAAACTTTTATTTTCAACACTTCCACAAAATTTATTATAAATTATTATCACTACATACCCTACCTACAGAAATAAATAATATATACCGATTGCGAGAGGGGCCAGGCAAGGATGCGTCTTGTCTCCGACGCTTTTCAACGTGTAGTCACAGGTCATATTCAGAAAACCTTATGGGAAAGAAAAGAGGAAATAAGAAATTCATTGCAGATGACACGGTAATTATGGCTGAGATTATAGAAGATCTACAAACTCTACTAAATGCAATGAATATTGAATGCATTCAAATGGGACTTGTCTCCGACGCTTTTCAACGTGTAGTCACAGGTCATATTCAGAAAACCTTATGGGAAAGAAAAGAGGAAATAAGAAATTCATTGCAGATGACACGGTAATTATTCTCTGAGATTATAAAAGATCTACAAACTCTACTAAATGCAAAGAATATTGAATGCATTTAAATGGGACTTTACATCAACAAGACCAAATTTATGATAGTATCAAGGAGTCCAATAAATCATGTACAACTAACCCTTGGTGGACAGCAAATGAAGAGAGAGCGACAAAATATAAATATCTGGGAGCTTAAATCAACACAGAATTAGATCCAGACCAAGAGATCAGAGTGCGAATAGAAATGACAAGGGCAGCGTTCTTAAAATTCAAGCAATTGTTCTGTGTCAAAAATCTGACTACTGCGCTGAGACAGAGGTTTGTTGTATGTTACGTCTGGTCCCAACTATTGTACGGGGTAGAAACATGGACATTAAAAGCGCAAATAGTTAATTATTCCACGGTGCAAAAGATAAAGAAACTTTTAGAAATGTGGTGGCCAACCTCCGTTAATGGGGACTGCATGGGAAGAAAGTCGTACCCTACTATAGCATGTTACATAGATTAATAGAAATTCCCATGCCAAAAAACAAATTCAAAATAGAATTGAATATAATTAAGCAAATCTTCTTTTTCTTTTAGTGCATATTCGTTTCGAATATTGACGATCATTCTGGCTATAATTATTTTATTAACTGGTGCTTTAAATAGATTAGTTGTTGTTGTGAGGATTTATTTCCTCGGGTTTTTTAGCCATGATATTCTTCTTTTTCCTTGCATTGAAGGATTATTTTCAGTAATCTGTATTAAGTGCCGTTTCTCATATTCATCACTTCTCTTTCTTTCCTTATTCTTCGTAGTACAGTCTCGTTGATTATCTTGTCCGTCCATGATATCCTTAGGATTCGTCTGGATAGCCACCTCCCGATGGGTTTAAGTTTTTTCTCCATTGCTTCAGTAAGTGTCCAGGATTCAACTGCGTAATATAATATCGAGAACATATAACATCCTAGGAGCCTTATAACTTTTATCTCCAGATTAAGGTTGTGACTTTTAAAGAGTTTTTTCACGTTGTTGATTACACACCTAGCATTCTCTATGATACATTTTACTTCTTGTACGTGATATCGTTGTTCGTTTACTATTATTCCAAGATAGGTAAACTGTTTTACTCGGTCCACTGGTATATTTTTACTAAGCAGTTTAGTTTAGTTAAAATTTAGTTTTTGATATATTTGCTGGTAGTTCAAATCTTTCACTTACTTCATTTACTTTGTTTATTAGTCAATCTGCTATGCAGACAACGAAATAATACTCTCTCAAAGTGAAGATGATTTACAACCTATGCTTCACCAATTTAATATAACCGCCAGAAAATAACATGTTAATTTTCCCAAAAAAGCCAAAATGCATGGCTACAACAGCAAATTTAGTAAGATGTAAACTGGAACTGGACGGTCAGATAATAGAACAAGTGATGGAGTTTAAATATCTACACATCTAGCTACGGAAACCTCGAAACCGAAGTGAAAGATTAAGTGAATAAAGCAAATAGATCTGCTGGCTGCCTAAATGAAACAATATAGAGAAATAAAATATCGGGTGAGAAACGAGAGGCAGAATTTACAAAAAAGTCATCAGACCAATAATAACATACGCGGCAGAAACAAGACCTGATACAAAGAGTACAAAAAGGATGTTAGAAACAGCAGATATGAAAAATTAATGGGTAAGACAGTATGGGACACTATGAGCTAGAAGTACAGATATACGACGTAGATGAAAGGTGGAGAACATCAAGAATGACAACAAATATAGTAGTAAAGACGGCAAGAGATGGTTCCCCAATAGGAAGCGATCAGTAGAAAGACCACGAAAACGATGGAACGACAACTTACTTGAGGCACATTGAAAAACAGACAGAGTCATGTCTATATAAAAAGAAGAAGAAGAGATGAAGAAGAAAAATTTGCAATTTCACAATAATCTTAATTTCCTGAATTTGTATAGTTTCTTAATTACAGTTTGTTCAACTTCCTGCAAACTAAAAATTGCCTAATATTTTATTGGGGAAATGCCTGCAATCATTTTCTCAGTTTAAGTTATATTTTTTAGCTTTCAAAAGTCAAAGGTTTTGTTCTATGTAGAGGGCAATATACTCATTTGATGAATCGTAGTATTTTGGTGAGATTATAAATATAGCTTCGTCTCAAACAGGGGACGTCTATCAAACCAGAACATAAAAAACTGATATAAATACGCATTACGTATTCTTTGTAAGATATTACAAAATCAAGAAAAGAAAACTTACTTCTTTTGACGGTTATACGTCTTTAAATAAAATTCTCAATTAATCCGGAGCAGCAAAATTTTCAATACCCATATTTGGATATTTATTTGTAATTAAATAAATATAGATCTACTTCAACAGTAGTTTCATTGTTTCGTAGAAATTGAATTCACTTATAATTTCGGCAATTGGCGCAAAGATATGGGCACAAAAAGCAAAAATTTTCGCGTCTTTTTCAGATTTTGTTAAATAAAAAATTAGGCACAATGCTTGCAACTGGTGGATATTGTGATTATTAATACAAGGTAGATCTTTGTTTTTAGCAAAAAAATTAACTCATATGGAAAATGTTCAATTCAAAACAGATCCCGCCTGGACTACATTGTCCATTTTAAAGTCGCCGAATTTTTTTGCCCCGAAAATGAAAGAGATATACGAGCACGGAATTTTCATTATGATTGTCCTCGACACATTTTGTGTGGGAACTATTCAAATTAATTCTGAAGAGATCAATGCATGAGCAAAACATAGATAAAAGAACGGTTCAATCAGTTTAAAAAGGAACTAGGAATCTTGGGATTCTAAAAATGTGTGTTTCAAGAATTATATCCGAGAATTGGAGAATGATTCGCGTGTTTGTCAAATTTGTTTCAGAATTGGTCAGAGCAGAACAGAAAAGGGTTGCTTAGAAGAAGTCGTTCTGAAAACTTAAAAAATTTCTATAATTATATTAGTAAATAAACAATATTAGAATCAGCCAAGAACATGCAACTTTCGACATGGGTCTTGACATCTCTCCTCCATAGTTATCCATCTAATATGATATTTTATGTCATCTGATCATCTAAATTATAATCTTTTTATGCAAACAGTGCTACAGCGAACATATATAGGAATTTAGGTAGTAAATATCGACAATAAAAAAAATAATAATTGGAGTAGGCGGTGAAATAAAATGTTATTAAAATTTTTATTGTAAATAAATTTATAACCTTGTAATGATATGGCGACAAATAATTCATTTAATATCAATTAAAATTTACTTATATAAAACCCCAGAATGTATTAAATGATATTTATTGTTTATTTACTTTAAAGTGGCACCAAATATCAAGTCTGTGCAATACATTGCAGATGCCACGGTTCTTCTTACTATAGACAAGGCCGACTTACAAGAAGCCCAACCTTTTGATTAGGCCAACTAGCACAGCGGTAACTCAAGATGTTGAAAATGGCCAGTCAGTCTTAATAAAAAAAACACAGGTCATAATCTTCATATGCTTGCGTCATACATATAAGAGAATCACGGCTTTATGAAGATGGATTTGATTTTCAATCGGCAGTTATATATCTGGAAGTCCAAATAGCACCCTTGATAGGAAAAAAAAAGTTATTGGGTCTTATACGGATACGGTGCAAAAATACAAAAACTCCATGGAGAGGCTATGGAGAGAAGAAATCTGTATAAACCCATTGGAAGATGATACACTACCAATAAAGACAAATCTATAACGTAGTCAATATCTTTTGTATAATCTACGAAGAAAATCACTAGGCAAGAGATACGTCTTAATACGATTCGTCAAACTAATTTTAAGTCTCAAACGCTTTCCTAATCCTGAAGAATGCTTACCAGAATCTCTAAATTGAATGTTTCATTCCTTCCTGTAATATCATTGCACAACTATATTTGTTGTGCAATTTTTGTAATTAAACAAAAACCAAAGTCGAAGAACTAAATACAGAATCCACGGAATAATTGTACAAAAAAAGTATATCAAAGGAGATCGCTGAGAATGTAATGTTCAAAAACGATAACATTGAGGAAAGCTGGGAAAAACTCAAAAAACATAATTAACGCAGCAACAGAATCACTTAGAGAGAGGAAAGTAATGAACACTAACATATCAAAAAAGAAAACATCATGGTTTAGAGAGGAAGTGAAGACAAAATGCGAAGAAAAGAAGAAAGCCTTTTTACAATACAGAACACAACACACACCACAGGCATATAACCACTATATACGGATCATAAATGAAACGAATACTTTAGTTGGACAAATAAAAAGGGAACACTGGCAGAGATTCTCAAAAGAGATGGAACACGACTTCTACGAAACACAAAAAGAAGTATGGAGGATGATGAGAGGACAAAGAAATGAGATGAGCGAACTAATAAAAACGAAACTCGTTCAGAAGCAAACATAGGTAGACCACTTTCTATCCCTATTTACTTAAAGTGACGATAATGAACCACCAACACCAGAGGTGACCACAAACGAAAAAATAAATATTAAGGAGGAAGAGGTAAAGGAAGCAATAAAGAAATTAAAAAATAGAAAATAACCAGAGGAGGACCGAATACCGAACAAACTCCTATAGTCTGGAGGACTAAATCTGACCAAACAAATATTAAAACAAATCCAAAAAAATAATAGAACAAAACAGAATTCCTCAAAAATAGAGATTAAGCTTCCTAATACCTCTCTTCAAGAAGGAAGACAAATCGGAACCGGGAAATTACAGAGGAATTAATTTATTAAACACAAAAATAAATTATAACACTAGCAGTGTAGCATTTGCAATTCATTGATTTTTTTTGGGTATATTGAAATCCCCTCGTATATGTTATATATTGAAATCCCCTCATGTTAAAACACTGAATTATTTCGTTCTTTTCACGTCGCTAGGTCGATTTTTGTGTTGATAAATCATTTTATTGTTTGTTTATGTCACAGTTCTTCGATATTCCTCTGATCGTTAAACGGCTCGAAACTGCGTTTTCAAATTAATAATTTACGTCTTAATTTTCGTTGTTTTTTTGTTTATTTTAAGTGCACTATTTATTCGAACTTATGCGCTCAATTTTAAAAGATAATTTCATCCTTCTTACTTGGGTCGTTGTGGGCTCAATTATGGATCCAAATTCATCCGTCGAATTTGTGGTTTTCTGTTTTTCTCTTTATGGAAATATGTAGCAGAGAAAAATGGTTGTGTAGCAGTTAATGGTACAGTTAATTTTTTAAGTGAGAATTGGAAGAATCGTCGTTTCCATCCTCGTTTTGTTTCTCCCTGATTGTCATCCAAGGCTTTTTGGCAGTTTGGAGATGGAGTTGTTCGTTACGCAGAGAGAGTGAAGCCCCCAGTTCCAGTTATGGTTTCGAAGGTTCCAGTGTCGTCTGATTCCAGAAATTTTAGTGCAGTTTGCTAGTGAAAAATCCAGGTAACTTTTTGATCAAAAAGTAAAGAGACAATATTTTTAAATAAATAATTGCTTTCGTTAAAATTTCAAAATAGTAATATTTAATATTGTAAATTTTGGGTTTACACTTTAGTTGTTATTTTATTTGTTTTCAGTTTTTAAAATTTAATGTTAACATATGACAGCTAGCTTTATTATTTTCGATATTTATTTGTTTTGTTTGTTTAAAAAAAGGTTAATCTCTATGCGGTAACATTTGTAAGTTTTTTGTAGTATCTCCAACTCCTAGAGTTTGTAAATGGATGACATGTAAGTTTTTTGTATTTTTGTATTTTGCGACTGTTGACGTAATATTTTTGTATTGTCTTTTTTGAGTATTCTTGTATTCTATGGTGACACAAAAATAAATGTTAAATTTTGTTTTCTTAACGTTTATTTTTTTAACTAACCATTTTTTGAGTTTTATTTGAAAAAGATATGTTTTTTATGTTTTATAATTATTTCCCTAGTTACAACTAGTGGTTGTAATAGGTATAATTAGGCACCTCAAAGTGGCGCCCTATATTAAATTACTAGAGGTGTGAAGTGTTTATTTTTGTTTTGTTTGTCTCAAAAGATTATGTTAGTACCCTTTTTGTTTCTTTTTTCTGTAGTTGCCCAATCCGACCCCTTGCAATTTACTTATCCACGACGCCAGCTCTCCTAACAAATCCTGAGTGCTGTTCGCACAAGTAGCGTTTATTTTGCTTGCCCTATCTTCTACTCTCATGTCCTTACCCTGAGGTAAGCAAAATATATCGTTACAGCAGAAGAACAACAAGGTTTTAGGTCGGGAAGATCATGCACCGACGCTATATTTATAATGAGGCAAGTGCAAGAGAAATCATTAGAATACAACAAATCGGCATATCTATGTTTCGTGGACTTTAAAATGCATTTGACCGGGTGAAATTAAAGGACATTATCCACTTACTGTACGCAAGAGAGATACTCTAGGAGTAATCAAAACTATCGACTAAAACTATATCTACTAAAACAACAGAATATATATATATATATTATATATATATATATATATATTATATATATATATATATATATAACAACAGAATAAAATTAAAGGTAAGAGAAGAACTATTAGACCCTATTGAAGCAGGCAATGGGATAAGACAGGGAGATTCCCTGAGTCGTCTATTTTACAACCTGATTATAGATGAAATAATACAAAAAGTAAGAAATAAGAAGAGAACCAAATGAGAGAAAAACAACTTAAAATAATCTGCTATGCAGACGACGCAATATAACCACAACTTATGCTGCACCACTTTAATATAACTGCCAGAAAATTTAACCTGTTAATTTCCCCAAAAAAGACGAAATGCATTGTTACAACAGCAAATTTACTAAGATCTAAATTCGAGCTGGAAGGTAGAAGTTGGAAGTAATAGAACAAGTGATGGAGTTTAAATATCTGCTCATCACATTAGCTAGCTACAGAAAGCTCGAAACTGAAGTGTAAGTTCAAGTAAATAGAGCAAATAAGAGCCACAGGCTGCCTGAATAAAACAATATGGAGAAATAAGGGTATCGGGAAAGAAATAAAAGGCAGAATTTACAAAACCGCCATTAGACTAATAATGACATACGCGGCAGAAACACGACCTGACACAGAGAAGACAAAAAGGATGTTAGAAACAGCAGAGATGAAAAAACATAAACAAATTTATAGTAAGACGCTATGGAACAGAGTTAGAAGTACAGATATACGACGTAGATGCAAGGTGGAGAACATTAAGAACTGTGGAAGAAATAGAAGAGTGGAACGGAACAATTATATAAGCCGAATGACAACAAATAGAGTAGTAAAGACGGAAAGAGACGGATCCCCGATGGCAAGAGACGATCAGTAGGAAGACCACAACAACGATGGTACGACAACTTACTGGAGGCACATTGAAAAACAGATAGAGTTATGTCTACACAAAAAAAAAGAAGAAGAACTATGCTTGTCACAAATGAGGCGACAGCTACACTTATTATCTACGAATTTGCTAAATAAAATATCCAAAATATTCTGAAAAAACCGTCCAAAAACTATGAATTAGCCACTCTAATCACATTACTCTCTAGTCACTCTAATCTCATTGTTCATTGAACATCACTATTATTAATATCATTGAGCGAGTCACTATTGTCTCTCAAGATTAAAAATAAGTCAACCCAACCACTTTTAATCGGAGTCCAGAACTATCCCTGCATGTAAAGGTTAAAATATTCCTAATAATTATTGCAATAATAATCGTTCAAGAATAAAACAGTGACATATAGATGATGTTTTTCTCCAAGTAAGCGTGTCATAAACCACATTTGTGTATATAATAAAGAAAAATATTTCTTGGATTACTAATAGTTTTGCAATATACATTGTCTTTAAAAAAATTGGTAAATTCCCAACTCATAAATGTAAAAAACAATTTCTTGATATAGGGATAATCTCCGGTGAATCATGTATTACTTTTTTGGGAAAACGTAGGACGAAAGAGTTTATTTAAATTCTGTGTGTGTTTTTGAAGAAGATTGATTTCTCTTTGCTTATTTCATATGCAATAGAAATACATACTCCTACGACTAAGACGAGATCTCATCTTGCGAATTTAAGGTATGCGATATTTCATCCGGTAATACAAAAGTCGTTATTTTCAATTTTAAAATAAAAGAGATTATAACATCGTGACTATATGACAAAGACAAACTGACTCTCGCCAAAGAAAATAGTTTTTTTAAAGAAAAATATGTATTATTATTTGTCATTTATGAGTTAGGAATAGAGTGGACAAAAAAAAATAAAAATAAAGAAGATCCCGAAAGATTTATCCGAAACGATTCCAGAAATACAACAATATCTTAGGTAAAACTTAGATTTAAAAAAAATTGAATATTAGAACCAAATAAAACATTACAACAAAATTTAAAATGGACATAATATTAAGATCTATTTAGAATACATTCTCCGTCTCGAAAACTAATTGCCGAAGTGTCAGAATTTAGGACTGGAAAATTCTGTACTGAGATACTACTAAATTTGACGGAGGTTATAGAGTAGGGTTTCGCAAATAAATAGATAACTGGTGTTGCACTGACTGATCTAACAGATACCTTCTGTTCTATTCTACGTTATTATATGTTATACGGGAAGAAGAGCAGATGTAGAGATAAAAAAATGAAGCCTGTCATACTCAACCTCGTTTATAAAGTTGCAGCTATCTCTTCACCCAAAGAACGCAGAGCAGCTGCTGAATATGTAGAGAATTTAAAACAAACCTTCGATGAACGCCATCTACTGTACAACACGAAATCCAACCTTGGAGGCTAAAATCTAGACAAAACTTTCTGCGCTGTATATCAGTCGACACATCAGAAAATAAACCATGATCTCAAGAATGAAGACCATCAGATAGTAGCCTCAATCGAAAGAGCTGAAAGATATTAAATGGTATTATAACTGACGTTGACATCAACATCAACTCAAATCTCATAACAGCAGTGGAAAAACTATATGAGAACGCCAACGCCAAAGTTAAAATAGGAACGAATGTTTCCAAAGGTTTTGTAGTAGACAAAGGACTGAAGCAGGGATGCTGCTTAGCGCCGACACTTTTCAAAATATATCTGGAACAAGCATTAAAACTCTGGAAGCGGAAATGCAGTGGCATGGGTATACAATTAAACAATAACAACCTGTACACTCTATGTTTTGCTGATGATCAAATTGTGATTGCTAACGAATATGACGACCTAGAATACATGACTCGAAAATTAATCGAAGAATACAAAAAATGGGGATTAGAAGTCAACATAGATAAAACAATGTACATGAACATCGGTGGTAAAGAACAAAATCTAGTTTTAAACGACGGACAACACATTAAGTACAACAATAAATATTCCTATTTAGGAGTAGAAATCACAGACGACGGCAAATCAGATCAGGCTATAAAAAAACGAAACACTCAAGGTAGAAGGGCCATATCTCAACTCTGAGAAATGGCCCTTCTACTCTGGAGAAAATAGTATTATCTGGGATCAACATATATCCAAAAAAAAAATAAACATCGAATATACAACACTATTATAAAGAGCATAGTAATGTATGGAAGTGACGTGTGGCAGTTAAAGGCAACTACTGAAAGAACACTACAAGCCACGGAAATGGACTACTGGAGACGGGCCGCAGGAAAATCAAAACTCGAAAGAATTAATAACGAACGTATACGAGAGGTTATGGGAGTCACACATACGATTGTCGAAGATATAAGAGTACAACAACTAAAGTGGTATGGACATGTACAAAGAATGCCAGAACATCGTCTGCCCAAACAGATTATAGATTGGTCACCACATGGAAAGAGAAAAAGAGGCCGACCCAGAAAGAGCTGGAGAGAAGGAATAGACAGAGAGATCTGAGAGAGAGGTTTAGACGAAGATATTTGGGAAGATAGAGATGCGTGGAGATTGGGCATCGGAAGACGTCGGAGGACGTTTTAAACCGATTATATATATATATATATATATATATATATATATATATATATATATATATATATATATATATATATATATATATATATATATATATAACTGACGTACCTCCAGGAAAGACAAACAAAATAAAGTGGAATTTACAAACTACTATTAATAATTTGCGTGAATGTGGATATGAGCCACAGGCTGCCTGAATATAACAATATGGAGAAATAAGAGTATCGGGAAAGAAATGAAAGGCATAATTTACAAAACAGTCATCAGACCAATAACGACATACGTGACAGAAATACAACCTGACACAGAGAGGACAAAAAGGATATTAGAAACAGCAGAGACGAAAAAACAGAAAAATTGATGGTAAGTCACTATGGGACCGAGTTAGAAGTACGTATATACGACGTAGATGCAAGGTGGATAACATTAACAACTGGGTAAGAAATAGAAGAGTAGAATGGAATGATCATACAAGCCGAATGACAACAAATGGTTTGACCAACAAAATATGGACCATCTTTTATCATGCCCAAGGGTTGGTCAGCTATGCAGCAATCGACGTGGCCCATTACTGAGTCAAGAACCTCAACTAGAATTAGATGTAAGTCCGAAAAAGTAATGTAGCATTTTTAATTCAGCCTGTAAATCAGAATAACCGAAAATGGTTCATAATCTTTTTGCGTTTCCAACATTGATAATCTAAACAACCTTCAAGTCTGTTTATAATTAGCAGCTGCTCTTTCAAGAAGAAATATTAATTGTCTCAAAGGTTGTTTGATTTTTTTATGGCAATTGAATACGTGGCCCCTAAATAATGGTAAAATTAATATCAAAGTGAAGTATTACAAATATATAAGTACATATGTCTCATTTCGAGAGATGCAAAGCAGTTAAACAGAGATGAAATAAAGTGTTGAAGTTTAATTAAGTTTAAAGACAGTGCCGACTAGAGAAAAAAAATATGCCAACTTTTATATGTTCTTTAAAAATAATTTATTACTTGTCAAACTGCATGAAAATACAATCGTAGAATGTTTTCTATTTGGTAAACCAAGGAAATAAACGGGACTTTATTTTTAAGTTTTATTACCTATGTATTTATTTTAGTGTAGTGTCAGTTTTTTTGTATAGGGTATGTCCTGCAATTTTTTGCAATTTCGTAATAACCTTTGTTTTTTTGGTGTACAATCTGACAGTTTATATCTTCAGTGGTACTCTAAACAAAGGGTAAATTAAAAGACTAAGTGGCGCCCTTTATTTTTCCCCCATCTCAGATCTGTAGACCTTCTTCTCAAATCTCACCGAGGTGTCCTTTAAAACTCCTGAGCGCCAGTTTGTAAGGTAAACATACTTGGACCTGGAATATTCTTTTCTCTATTAACTCTCCCACAATCCTTACAAACAAGTATCGTAATAGTAATAAAAGTATCAAAAATCTACTATTGATAGAATACTTTTGTCTGCAGATATAAAACAAAAACATTAAATTGTTTTGACTTCATACATAACACCGGTTTCAGAATTATCCAAGTTGCTTGCCGCACCACCAAATCTAGTACGTGAGATAAAAATCGCTCCCGTTTTATAAATTAATACAAACGCATTAGCATTACGAAATCTGCCAGCACTATCTTAGCAAACAACATTTATATCCCAAACATTCAGTAGAAAATAGGGGAAAATCGGAACTTGTATAAGTCCGAGGAATAAATAAATCGTTTGGTATGGATTCCACAATACATTTCATATTATAAAGTAATAAAGAAGCAGACAAAATTGCGCAACCCTTAAGATTAAATCGTAATTTAAGTTGAATGTTTTAATGTCAAAGGAAATGCGAGTGGTTTCTATCGTTATCCAAAGATTGGACCATAAACTAAGATACTTTGGAGTACCTCGACTATATCTAGGACACCCCAGACCTAACACGACCGTACCTATTCTCAAATAGCGGACCTCCGTGACCATAACTTTGCAACACTTCTTTAAGTAGTTTGTTAATTATAACTCTTATTATATTAATGGCCTCTGAGTCAACAGTTTTTTAACAAAAAGTCGCTAGTATATTTGGTGCTAGATTGTAGCGAAGCCTGTTTAAAGCACAAAACATAACTGCACAATAGCATAATAATTTTAATATCTTCAGTTGCAGAAAACTACTCCAATTCAACTGTGTATCTAACGAAGTGTGTCCCAATCTTGTAAATAATCCATCATCAGATCATTTAATCGCTGCGACTACAAAAATCTTTAGTGGAAACCTAGCGTTACTAACCATTGTTCTTAAAGTTTTTTTTACCATCTACATGTTCGTTGACCTGACCTCCAGCCGAGTAACATTCTACTTTTGACATAATTAATATTAATGTATGTATGGATCGGTAAACAATCGTTCGATCGGTATGGATTGAATCATTTCGGCAAATTGGATCGAAATAAAAATTAAATAAAAAACTCGATACTTTAATTTTGTGTGACCTCTCTGCTTTTTCGGGGATTAGTGCAACATATATAGGGAAAAAACTTATGTGGATTCGGGTTTAGCACTAAAATTTATGCTGGGAAGGATTAAAACCGAAAATTTTTACCTTAAGTTTTTAATTTAGGTTCCGAGAAAACTCACATTTGCTTTTAAAATGTGATATGATATATTTATGTCATCGTATGGTAAACTTCGTTTTTCTATCTTCTATCTCTAAGATAGAAAAACGTGGAGGAACATTGGGAAATTTAGCTAATAGCTTCATGATATCACGATACCTGCATCAGGTTAACGACTAAGAAGAAGAAGATGGTAAGCTTCGATGTTCGAGTGGTTCAGATGATATATAATATAAATTGGGCTCTGTTCGCATGTATTGGAATGCTGTACAGAGCGTAATGTTTTGTTTTTATTTTGATATCAAATTAAACTAAAAAAACTAAACCATGATATCGAGAGCAATTTTAATAACTGTAACATTTTACTTTAGGTGATATAAGAGACCACCTTAAGAGAGCATAGTTACGACCGCACCAGGGGGACCTGGGGGCTGGTGAGTTCCCCACACAGCACAGAGTTCGAATGTCTGATTTTATGAGACGGATGCGATCGACTGTAGTACTTCTATCGTGCTAGCAAAACCGCCGTTCCTCTCCATTCTCGATTACATCAGTGCACAACTCATCTAAACGGATCAGCTGGATGGCGGGCATTGGAAAGTGGTATCAATACTTGAACCACATTTCCCAAATCACTGTGAATTTTAAACACCACGCGGTCTTCTGGCTGGGTGCAGACCCGACGCGTGCATCCCACGTTGGCAGGACGTATCTGCGCAGCGTTTGGGATTCGAAGCCCACTGAACCCAATAAAATCTGGACCCCATAGGAATCCAACAAGGAGTACGTATCAACACAAATCGATAACGAGGATACTGACTACTCAATAAGCCACTTTTTGGGTAGAGTAGGGCATAAAGGCCAGCATCCGAGAGGAAGTCTATCCTATTCTGGCAGAACCAATGCCCCTGCGAGTCCGTCTCCAGTGAGGATGGCACGATAGCCATATCGTGGTACTTCATCCTCCCCACAGTGCCTGTGTTGTCGTACGTACCCCTGCCCGTGATCCCTGTAAGAGCGAGCGAGCGAGCAAAGACGTTTGACAGGTAGTTGTCGAGGAGCCTACTCCCCTACCACTATAGCCACGTCTTAGTATAGAACTTGCAAAACCTTCCGGAGAGGTTATGTGGAATAAATGCAGAGTTGTCCTGTAAACTCGTTTTCGACACTAGGAAGGCAACCCGTTAACCAGTACGACTTATGGACGCGTCTCGCTTTTAGTAGCCCACATACCAACTACCGACACCTCAAACGACGGTCAGGTTACTGTTCGGGACGTAAGTACTAATTAGTGCCTTGCGCTCATTGCTGCGATCCAGACAATTAAAGCCCCGGCTTACCACCTTCCGTACCATCCCATTGGTAGACTTTTACGACTGGTAGGGACCAGCATCCTAACGATATTCATTTCGTCCGTTCGCTCGTAGAAAGCTACTAGGACTAGGCCGCACTCTAGACAGCCGGTTGATCTTCTTCTTAGAGTGCCGTCTCCCTACGGAGGTTGTCAATCATAATGGCTATTTTTATTTTAGAATTTGCTGCTCTAGACAAATCAATCGATCTGCATTGATACTAATCACGTAGATTCTTTAACCATGAGTTCTGCCTTCGTCCAACAGATCTTCTTTCTTGAATCTTTCCCTGTATTATGAGTCTCAAAATTTCATATTTTGCTTCCCTCATCACGTGGCCTAGGTATTCCAGTTTTTTGCTTTGTATAGTGATGATTAGTTCTGTTTTTTTACCAACCCTCTCCAGTACTTCTTTATTTGTAATTCTATTAGTCCATGATATTTTCAATACTCTGCGGTATAACCAGAGTTAGAAGGCCTCGATTCTTTTTAAACTACATTTTTTTAATGTCCAAGTCTCAGCTCCATATAATAATATTGAAAATATATAACAGGGAATGGTACGTAGTCTGATCTCCAAATTTAAATTTTTGCACGTTAGGATTAGTTCATTCGTATAAATGCTGATCTGGTAATCTCTATTCGCCTGTTTATTTCTACAGTATGATCACTGGTTTAATTGATCCAAGTTCCCAAGTACTGATATTTTTCTACTTGTTCTATCAGGTTACCATTTATTGTCAATAGGTGATGTATATTTTGTGGTCTTTTTGTAATTAGCAGGTACTTCGTTTTTTTAGCGTTTATAGTAATTCCCATCTCAGCACTATTTATACTCAAGCTTTCGATAAGATGTTGTAGATCCTCTATACTCGTTGCTATGATCACAGTGTTGTCTGCATATCTTAAGTTGTTAATTAATTTCATCCACTTGATAAGTAGCTCTATATTGGTCGACTAATTATTTAAACAAATAAAGTTTAAACACGGACTGACTTTTTAGCTTATAAACTTAGATAATTGTTATGCTTTGATACATTTAATAAGCAATGGAAATATGATAGAAATAATATAGAATCTTGGTTTCTATTGGTCATAGAAGGTTGGTTTTTTTTTAATTGTGTTTTTTTATCATCTTCTCAGTGAGCCCATTTACAGGCGTGTGGCATAGAAAATATCAAAGTTATCATTAATGTTTATAAGCTAAAAAGAAATGTTTTTAATATATCTTAAAATTCAAGGCCCAAAGAATCTAGTGCAATCTGCTAAATACCTCTAGGGTTACTGTTTCGGTAAGTACAGTTGTTTAAATAATCGCTCTTCAGCATAAACACATTGAATAACTTACAAACTATTTGGTCATTTTTGCTGAGATTTCGCACACTTCATCAATTTTTCTCCTTAATTGCGTTAATTTCAAGTAGTTATATTACATATCGGTATTCAAAAAACAAGGTTATTAGCATTTGTAAATTACTGCAAAAATTAGGGGTTTTTGCAATTATCTCGGTTAATTGTTTATTTCGTTTCTCAACATAATTGTATATTATGTTGAGTTGTTATCAACAGGTCCTCGAAGACACTTCGTCTCAGGACCATTTTACCTATGTAGGGTCATACGTCGCCATGTTACCAATTCCAACGGTAACTTAAACATCATAATTTGTAACCACATATTATAATGTAAAGCAAATGTAAATTTATATCATTTAAAGGGTTTTGACCCATATATTTTGGTGGCTCATAGCATGTATACCTCGTTTGCACTGATGATGGATTTAATAATCCGACGTTTTGCAATATCTTTGTGATAGCCCGTTTTTGCATTTTATTATATACCTTTTATAAAGGATTTTAAATAAATTTTTTGTGATATATGGTATACAGCCAGCTACAGGAACTTAGTTTCCTAGCGGAATTATTTATTTATTTTAAATTAAAATTTTTCCATTTTTCACTAAAATGTAGGTATAAGAAACGTTTTATATACCAAAATATGTTTTTTCCACTTTTTATTGTTGTTTAAAAAAACGAAGCAATATCAGATGTATGTCTTTAAGGATTTGTCATCAGTCATTAGTTATCCCTCATATATTTTTAGAACCTTTAAGAAACTGTATAAGATTTTTACGTGAAATCAATGATTTTTTCACAGATAGTCTGGGGTATTTTGTCTTATTTGAACTAGAACGAAATATCATAATAACTACATAGGATTCTGGAAGTGATGATGATATATTATTCTTCAGATTTAACATCCATCTGCAATTTTGCAAACTAAACAGACTGAGACTTTTTAATGGAAATGTCAGGGATTTTCCGATAGCGTGTTTATTAATGATACATTTCACACATTTCGATGGGATATTACTCATTTAGTAATAATTCCGTTCAAAGGAAATTACAAGGAAATCAACAAATCATCACAGCTATCAGATGTTTTTGTAAATAAAATGCGTAGGTGAGGAAATTCTGTTTATCGAACGTTTATTAAAACATTTTTACAGTAAAGTTTTTTTTCAGCTACACCTTTGGTTTATATTATTACAATCTGGTTTTTCTACCAATAAATAATTTTATTCTAGCCTAAGATAAGGAGCCAATATTATTTTAAGGTTTATCAAATGGTGAAATATAAACTATTACTAATGATATTAAATGAGTGTTACAAAGAAATTTAACAAAACAGAAGGAAGACAACTAGTATACAATAAAACAGTACTAGGGGCCCTGGCTTCGATAGTCTTGACTAATCTTTTTCACTTTTTACGGTTATTTACGGACTTTCTAGTCTCTTGTTCATATTTCTTCTATGGCGGTCCAAATGGCATCAAACGACTCCCTTCGTGGTCTCCTTCTTCCTTTCTTCCCTTGTTTGCCTACCTGCAGGACTTTTAGGACATTTCTTTCTTTTGGCATTCGTAAAACATATCCCAACCATCTCTGATTTTATGCGTAATTTTGGGTCTCTAATAAATAGCTGCATTAGTTCCTGGTTTGCTCTTCTGCGCCTCTTTTTATCCCACCTTTATCCCATCAAAAACTCTTCTCAGGATTTTCCTATTACAAATCTCTAACTTTTTTTGTTCTTTCTGATTTATTGTACAAGTTTCGCATTCGTATAATACTATTGGTCTCACTATTATTTTAAAAGTTCAAATCTTGGCTGTTTACCTTCAACAATGAGTTTAATGATGCTTTTGTTTTACTGCCTTTCAACAATCGCTTATCTGTTTCTCTCTCTTCGCCTTCTCTATTTGTAACTGTTACTCAAGGTACTCAAATTCTGTTACCTTCTCAAATTCATACTCTGCCTCACTCGTTCTTAGAGTGATCAATTTATTTTCTTATGCATTTTTCCTTCTCATTTTCATATAAGTACTCGGTTTTTTCTTGATTTATAGTCAGGCCATATTTTTTAGCTTCTTTTTAAAATGTTGTAAACACTTTTCGAAGTTCTATTCTTGAACTGGTCAGAAATACCAAGGCATCTCCGAAACCTATACATTGTTGTCTTTTGTTAAGACCAAACCTATGCCGCTTGTCTGGATCTTGGTTTTTTTAATTATTTTTTCTACAATTTGGATAATAGCCAAGAAATCATACACAAGATAGAAAAGAAGACCACTTGAATTAGATCAAAACCATAATGGAAGAAACAACCAAAAATATAACATTTTTCATAAACACGAAAAAAATGGATGACTGATGAAATATTGAAACGAAACTAATCGAAAAAGGATGAGAACAGAAAAATAAAAACACTGAAGAATACAATAAAATTCATAAAGAAATCAGAAGGAAAATTCGGGATGCAAAAGAGAAATGGTACAGCAGCAAATGAATTGAAATATAAGAACTGCAGAAAAAGACAGATACGTGTAATAGTCAATACTAGTATCTCTTCAAATAGTTTAGTTAATAAACAAGGAAATATTATAGTCAATGATAGACAAGACAAACTGAGAAGATGAAGAAGTGAAATACAGATCAAATATATATCGACTGGTCCAAAAATGACCTTCGATGAAATGGATAAAGCCATACAACTATCAAAGAATAGGAAAGCAACCGGTCCATAAACCATTTTAATACCATATATGAAACAAAGTATATACCAACAGACTGGCTACTGTCAACATTTTTAATGCCTACCGAAAAAAATAAGCTCTAAAAAATGTAGCGATTATTGCCCTATCAGTCTAATCAGCCATGCACTGAAAATTTTCTTAAAAATATCTTGGAACCAGAGAAGCATTATTCAGTTTGTACGTCCTGGTAAGATGTAGGGATAAAGAACAACCACTATATATGTGTTTTATCGACTTCGAAAAGGCCTTTAACCGTATCACCCATGACAAACTGATAGGTGTCTTGAAAAAGGTGTGAATTTGTGACCAAGATCTCCGTATTAATGAAACTTTGTATTGGCTTCAATGTGCAAACTTACTAATTGGTCAGAATACGACGGAAGCAGTGGAAATACAGCAGCGGGCGTGGAGGGCGGCAAGGGTGTATTTTATCGCCTCTACTTTTTAATAGTTACTCTGAATTTATTTTAAAAAAAGCCTTAGATGAATATGCATTAATATAAACAATCTCAGATACGCAGATGACACGATACTGATTGCATCCAATGAAAAAGAGATGCAACAAGTTGACCGAAATATGTGTTGAATATGGGCTAAAGCTTAATACTTCTAAGACAAAACTTTTGGTTGTCAGCAAAACAGAGTTTCAGAATCCGCAACATCATTAATTTGGGTCCAACGTTAACGATAACTGAGATAAAAGTAAAGAAATAAAAATACGTACTGAAAAAGCCAGAGCCGCCTTCTGTAAACTAAGGAAAATTCTCATTATGTAATACACATATTACATTAAAACTTAAAATCAGAATAATACCCTTCTACATATTCTCCACATTGCTGTATGGCATGGAGAGCTGGACTCTTACAGCAACACTAAAAAAACTGAAGGACTTAAGATGTGGATTTACCGACGAATATTGCGGATAAGTTGGGTTGATCGAACAACAAATGATATAAATAGTTTTATAACGAATGAAACTGAGCACAGAAATAACAAAAACAATAAAAATTCAAAAGTTACAATATTTCGGCCATGTAATGGGATATCCAGAGAGGTATAACCTTCTACACCTCATGATACAAGGCAAGATTTCCAATGTCCGCTAATATGTTCAGTTGCCGTAAACAAAGATATTATTGCCAATATGATCGCCAACTTTTGATAATTAGACAGAGTACTAAAAAAAGAAGACAGAAGAGTACTAGGTTGAATAAGTCTGTTGACAGGGGATCTCTCTGTTTTATCCTCTATTGAAGTTAAATGTATTTGAAAGACTTCCCTCTTTCATGACTTTATTGACTGTATTAGTTAGCGTCATTTTAAGAAAACTAGTAACATGGAAAAAATCCATTAGACTAGTGATGAATGAATTACCAAACGTAAGCATTAGACAGTTTATTTTAAAACATTTAACTATCAGCGTACCATCTCAGTTTGTCAACGTAATTTTAGAATATTTTTATTCTGATTGAATTGTTTAGTCTTCTTTAAAAAACAAACATTTAAGTAGGTGACCCAAATTACATTAAAAGTTATATAATTGTTACACATGTAAAACAATAAATATCGTAAAAAGTCGACTATGTGGTTTTTAAAAAATCGTAAAAATTTAGTAGATTGGACCGTATCCAAGTTGTTTTACAAATGATTCAACGAGTTTATTGACAGCTTAGTTTTTTTTTAAGCTTTCAACAGAATTTTTACTTGTTTCGGGTTTGACGAATGCGGTAAAATATCAAGTGATTCAGTTTTAATAACAGGTACAGAATAAAGCCAGTGGGTCACTAGCAAAAGTGGAAATCATCATCATCATCATTAGCCATTTTGCGTCCACTGCTGAACATAGGCCTCCCGTAAATAATTCCATTGCATCCGATCTTGAGCAACTTGAATCCAGTTAGACTGGATGCGCTTTAAATCGTCCGACCACCTTGTTGGAGGACGTCCTCGACTACGATAAGCATCGTGTCTAGGCCTCCACTCTAAAATTTTCTTTGTCCATCTTCCATCTCTGACCCTAGCAACATGTCCTGCCCAGTTCCATTTCAGGGTTGTAATTCTGCAACTGCGTCCGTCACACCAGTTTTTCTCCTTACTATCTGACTCGAAACTCTGTCCCTGAGTGATACGCCCAACATTGACCTCTCCATCGCTCTCTGTGCCACTTGTATCTTATTAATTACTTTTCTGGTAAGTGTCAATGTTTCTGCTCCATATGTCGGAACTGGAAGTACACACTGATCAAAAACTTTTCTCTTCAAGCACATGGGAATAGCTGATTTAAAGACTTCCCTCAGTTTTCCGTAAGCTGCCCATGCCAGTCCTATTCTCCTTTTTAACTCTGTTGTTTGATTGTCTCTTCCCAATTTAATCTCGTGGCCCAGATGCTTATAGGAATACACTTGTTCAATTTGCGTGCCATTAGTGGAAATGTTTTTTGCCAGTACCAGGTTGGTCATGTATTGTGTTTTGGAAAAATTAATTTTAAGGCCAACTCGTGCACAAGAGCTCTGAAGGTCTTGAAGAAGTTGACATATTTTACACGAAAATTATTAACTCATTAGTGCTCAGAACTAAATAAGTTTGAAACTAGAATTTTTTTTACCGGTTTTATTACAAAGAGTGTTATATATTTACTAAATATGTAAAAAAAATAAAGTCTGTAAAAAGTTTGTCAAAATGAGTGTCAACTTTAGTTGCCTCTGAGCGCTTACGGTTTGGTATTAATAAAAAAATTTCTATGTCAGAAAAATGTATTAAACACTAATCGTGCTTTAACAAAACTAGAGACACATAATATGGAAATTATTATGGAAAGCAACACACATGTAGGGGCACATTACATTTGTTACACGAGTATGTTGTTCTTCTTTGGCGCATTTTGCATCGGCGGTACTTTAACTCTCCTTTCACGATAATGTGATTTTTCTTGTCCGTTCTTAGATCTTAGTTGAAGAAGAACCATATTTTGTAAGAAGCTGTAATACTACGTGTCTTCTAAATTGCAAGTATGGTAATTCGTGACCCAACAGCCTATATAGAAGCCAACCTTGAATACATCATTCATCCACAGATCAAGTTTGACATTTTGAAAATACTGTTACAACAGCATTGTCATCCCATCTAATAGCTGTTAGCTTTCCGTTAGTTGTGGAATGTGTTGTCCCTCTCTCACATTTCTTTCGGAGACAAATTCATCCATTTTGCTATTCTATTTTCTTGCAACGTTCCAGTTCCTCCCGTTTTAGACAAGTTTCGTCTAGACAGTTCTTCAAGTAAGGATACAGAAGTAAATAAATTGTCAAAAAATAATAAATAAATCCATTAGAGTTTGCTAAAACTCACAATTTTAACCCAAAACGAATGGGTTTGCCTCGTATAAATTGTTTTGTATGATGACGTCCATAATACAGGACTATGCTCTAATCTTAGCAACTGAATTTCCAACTGCAACAGTACTTGCTTGAATGAATTACTTAGATAATCAAACAGAGGACGAACCTTGTAAAACCGGTCAGTATTCATTTTCGAGTTATCATTTAGATGGAGTTACCGTAATATGTCTCCGAATCGACGTGTTGGCATTGCTTTCGCAACTATAGCTACCTTGCAATCAGGTTCATTTTGCCAATACATCCGCTTACTCGGCAGTTGGTGGTAACCAGACAATAAGATTATTCCCAAGAAGACATAAATTTTATCATTTAAGCTATGCAGTCCTTTTTGCCGACATAAAGATTAGTTTCTGTATTTATATGTTCCATTAGAGAATCGGTAAAAAAGCATTTGAAAGCTTAAAGTGGAGAATTTACCGAGTTTTTAAAAAAATCCATAGTCGATGGTCCAAAGGGTATAGTAATGGCAGGTAAATTCCAACTGTTTTTTTTATGATAAGACCAAACAGTCTTGAACAATTTACAAAACACAGACAAACGGATAACACACAAAATACATCTTGAAACATTTGTGTTGTCGCCAAGCCTGAAGTAACGTGCTTATTCTTAAACAACATGATACCAAACTACCATTAAATCTGGTTTGAAGACAGTCAGTTATAATAAACATCCAAAACACCTAGGTATTAAATCCGACGACTTAGCTTTAAAGAACAACGTACGAAAACAATTTCAAAACTCAGAATTTGTAGTAACATTCTGCAAAAGCTATACGACACGAGGTATGCAACATGGAATCTGCAACATGGTACCAGACATAGAGCCCTTAATGTTTTTCGACGACCTTTTGTGATAACATTCGACAAAAGTATATATTTTGCAAGATGTTTTTACATATTCTCAGTTTTGTAGTTGTCTCTGTCTTTATCATATTCATTTTTTTAGAGAACTCCAATTTGTGTGAGGTATTTTAAGTCCGTGTTCTAGATATTTGTATTTGATGACTTGTATAATGATTTTGTTTGTTAGAGATATAGTTGCCACGAGGACCTTTTTGATAATCTAATGCGCAATTTTTTAAATACCACTACAAAGGAGAGATCTCATTTCCTTAAATTTCAAAATTATGATTTTGTAGGTGTTGAAATTCTTAAAACATATAAAACATATAAAAAGCCGACACTGGACTTCACAAACACGTTAAAAAATTGAAAAAATTTTTGTCATGGTACGGGTTTAGGAACCCGACCATTGATTGATGTGAGGACGTAGACTGAATAGAACTAATGAAATCAAATGTCGGTCCTTTTAAACGATTTTTCAAAAGTGACAGGTGACAAATGTCATATATAGGAAATAGAGATTGTTTTTTTAAATTCTTACAAAATTATTTAGTAGTTTGGAATTACTAATAGTCATCAAAGACTTTCTAAAAATTAAGTTTTTAAATTAAATTTTAAATTTTATGTGTTCATCACATCATACAGAATGACATTAGTTTGTAAATTCACTCAAGTCATTGCTCAAGGTCAATGTATGTTCAATCTGACAGCTATCCTTAAGAAACAAGGGCTCAAATTGTTCAACAACAATATAAAGAAGAAACATGCTATTAATGTTACGTTATCTGATACTTAAGTGTATTAAGAATTGTATGTCTTGATGGAAAATTGTAAGAACTTTGCATAAAAAATTTTTTAAGAATGTATTTTCATGTTTCAATTAAGAACAACTGTCAAATGAATTACAAAATGTTGTAAAATTTAATAAAGTTTAAAATTTGTTTAAAAATATAAAAGTATGAAAAATATATAACAAGATTGCATGAGGTCACCCTTCTTCCTCTAAAGTCTCCCATAATAATTTAAAAAGAGGTTTCTAGTTGCAATTGAGGTTGATTTGTGTGTTTAAGCAACAATCAGGGTTTATTTTCATTTCTTTGGATATCTCTAGATCTTCCAAGAGATTCATGAGTCTAAAGTTTTTATTGGGAATGTTGTGTAAAATTTTACTGTTTTCAGAAGGAGAAAATGAATGATTATTAAATTTAATGTGATATCCAAAGTTTGATTTTTCTGGGTTATTGAGGTGTTCTTTGATTCTTTGATTCAGAGTTCTCATTGTTCTACCTACATAAGTCATATTACAGTCACCACAGGACAGCTTGTAAATACCACTTCTGTTTAGTTTGTCAACCTTGTCTTTGGTCTTGCTGAAGATGGACTTGATGTTATATTTGGTTTTAAAGGAGATGTTTAAGTCACTAATTTTAAAAATATACACACTTCAAAAATACTTTTTTGCATTTTCTTTCGACTTATTATTTAATCGTCTTTTTTAAAATTCTCTAACATTAGTACTATGTCATTCGCAAAGCGTGTATTGTTTCTCTGTCTATACTAACACGTTTATTATCCTAATCTAGGATCTTAAAAACATTCAACATTGACTAAGAGCTTGTAGAATCCCATAAGAACATCGTGAGAAAGACCTATGCATGAGTTAAAAGGAATGACCAGACACAATGCACAATATGACGATGACTACTACGCTATCTTTGGGTGTCAGAACTGAAAAGAAAGAGAAAGGAAAACAACAAATACAAGTCATCATCATCAGTTGGGGCTAGAACCTTTCGTGACTCTTGTTCTGCCTGAAAACATTCTTCCATTGTTCCGTCTCAAGTGTTTATCTTCTCCATCCCCTTACACCCAATCTCCCTTATATCTCCCCGCACATCCTTCGATATTTCTGTCTCTTTATAGGATAAACTATCATGTTTTTCATAGCCAATATCTCGAAATTCTGCTCGAGCTTCTGTCAGAACTTTTCATTAAATTCTACCCACGTTTCCTGGTTTGTCTAATCTTTTCTGTTTGTTCTACTAGCTGTCTAGCAGTGGCGATAGAATACTTCTGGGGTTCTTTTGCCTGCATGTCGTAAAAAGCGACTTATCGGTATGGAATAAAAAGTCTTGAAAGAAACGCACGCAAGACAATAGACGTTCTGTTCACCGGTCAACATTCTTAATATCCGAGCTAAGCTCACGTGGGGCCACTCTACTCTCAATCCACACAACCTTTGTGCTGTGAAACGAACTGTAAGCTCAATATGTCTAGACACCATCTGGACGTCAGCTTGTGGTACGTACCCACTTTGGAGAAGAGTGAAAGAGGAGTAGGCTCCTTGGCTGCGACCTGTCCAACGTATGAAGTCGAAATCGTATTTCTATCTGCGTTTAACTGTTCGCCCGTAGTTTGAATAAAGGACAAGTGTTCGTGTACCAATACAGATGAATGCGATGAAGCCTCACGCGATAGCAGCCAACGTGCCATCCTCATCTGGTGTTCGAGTCGTAGCAGTAATCTGAGGTTTCTCTGACGTTCATATGCCGAAAAGATAGGTAAACCTGGGTCACGTTTTCCGCATTTCGCCGCGAAGTTGACACGACTGCGCTTCATGTCTGTTCTACCACCTCTAATTGTTTTCTAGACTTTTTCATTTCTTGCACTACCCAAAAAATTTTCTACGTTACCGTAGAAATTGCTACTGCTATTGTTGCCGGTCTCTACACTACAAATTACTTACACTACTTTGTTCTACATAGTTCATGGTCGGTTTCTATAATCATTTATTTACTTTTATTTATTTATTAATTTATTATTTTAATCCAGCTATTTCCTATAAGGATTTCATTTTTAATCAGATGAAACTTTAATTTCCGATAGTCTTAACCCAAATCGAAAACACGGAAGCGAAGGCGTTGATAGTGGATTTCCCCTTAATTCGTCTCGTGGGCATAAATTACCGATAATGCTAATGGTAATATTGTTTTTGATTTTTAAGAAGGCGATATACATTTTTCGAATAACAAATAAACAAATTCTACGAAAAAATCATCTCAAGGGTTTACGCTAATAAGTGAATAATGAATGGGGATTTAATTTACATTGTTTTTAAAGAACTGTTACGTGATAGTGTTAGTGTAGACATAAATTAACATTTCTGTATTAATGTTGCGATAAGACAAAGAAAAGTCTAGAATGTGAGTTATGTGAATCATAAAATATCGTACAGATAAGAAACTGAAACATTAATATTCTTCTGATGCAAATTGACTGCGTTATCTCATTTATTTTATATAATTTTGCATTATTTGTCGCAAATAAAACCTAGTTCTAAATTTAACGGTTACAAAATCAAAAACCTGTGTAAAAATAGTAATTTTCGATAAAATATTGCAATTTTTTGTCTTTTTTCTCCACCTTTAGAATGTCGGCTACTGCTTGTTCTATCTTCAAAGTATAGATGTCTACATATTTTTTTGAGGGTTCCCTTATTTTTTCGGTCTTACATAAAGTGAATAAGGCAGTAATCATACTTAGGAGGAACCTAAATCCTCGAATAGAAGAATATGATTAAATCGACGTTAGGAGAATAGAGACACTCTTCTCTTTCAGTAGACCACACATTTCCTAATGTACGTATTTATTAAAGCTATCGATTAGGTCATTGATAAGGACTATTGATTTATGTCATCTTGTCCTTACATAACAAGATCCGTATGTACTTCCGAAGATATGTCGCCTTACACGATTACACTTTTACCACCAAACTGGAATCTAGGAAAGAAGCAATATTGAGCATAACATTCTGTAGCGACCACTCTTTCGCCACACTATTTGGTAATCATGTAGTGAATATCTCGTAAAATGAGACTGGTCTGTAAATAGAACGTTTCTCCAATCTTTCATATCCCAAATTGCATGAACACGAGAGAATTCCAACCGTTGTCTTCGATGGGTTTCGTCCAATAAATGGCCTGTCAATAAATAAGATGATAAAATGTGTTCTTAATCTTTTGCGTATGGTATCAGGTTAAACTATCGTAAATTTTGTTTAGCAGTAAATGGTTGACTTCAATTAGTACCGACTATAAACATCCTGGGTTAACCGATAATAGTATAAAAGGCTCGGTTTCAGGTAAAATTTAAATATGTTTCCTGGTAAAATTTGTCAATCTTTATTTCTTAATGTTGATTTAATTGCGTACGATCCAAAATCATTATAATTTTATTAATACAGATAAGGCTTATATTGACGAAACTGTACTGATAAGAGGGCTTTTCGAATTCAATAGTTGTGCGCAACGGGTTTGCTAATCACCTTTTAGCTGGTTTTCAGGTATTTATATAAGTTTATGAAATTGAACACCAACCAAAATTTAAATACAAGTTCTTGATAAAATTTGTTTGTCTTTATGTATCACGAGTGTTAAGTAGTATTACTTCTTTTATTCACTACGTTTTCTATCATTATGTGACGTTCGTGGGATAATAATAATGGGGCTTCTTCTAGGTTTGTTCCGGTAAAGAAGAAACATTTATCAGTAGATGCAAAGCAAATTGTAAAAACCTGGAGTGCCTTACTTAACCCATTTAGGCCCACCACTATTTTTGTCAAATATATTAATTATTTTCTCAAGAATGTAATAAAATACCCTAAAATGCATAAAAAAATTACTAAAAAAAATTTTTAAAAACTGTTTTTTTGAAAAACAGGCTGGGTCGTTAACGATCCGTTAGGCACATAGGGGTACAAAATAAAAATAATACCTTTTATGCAATTACATTTTATTTTATTTTCTTCTAACAAATTAAACATATACTCCCTAAAATAAAAACAATGAAGCAGGCATAGTTTAATTATATTGTTTATAAAATATTTTATTAAGGCCTAAAATAGTTTGTATGATAATCTTTGATGCATTTATCGTGGAGTAGAATTTCACATATATCGCATGCTTTTGTAGTTTTATTTTTGACATACACGATATCTTCTTCTTTGAACACCAGTAATAATTAGATGCTGTGTTGATGTGGATTCATTAAAGCAGAAATCTGAATTGTGTTTCGAAACTATTTTACGGTTTTATTGTCAGATGTCGCTATTGCGTCCGTATTGAAGCCATTTTAGTGTTGCTTCTTAAAAGACAGAAAATATTGATTTTTCACGTTGAGAACACCTTTAAATAACTGTTCTGATGAGACCTATTAGGTCGAAATACGTATCAACAGATACAAAGGCGCTTTTTGCGTGAAATCAAATATTTGCTGTCTTTTCACTTTATTCGGATATACTCTGTAAGAGTACTAGAAACCAATTCGATAAGGATTTCTGCTTAGTTGAAAAGACGTGTCTTGGAATGCAAATTTTAGATTCCCCACGTCTCTTTTAACACCTTTATCAACGTCTGTTTTGCTTTGCAATTTTTAAAAAGCACAGATTAAAGCAGAAATCTGAATTGTGTTCTATTTTACGGTGACATATTTTGATTTTTCGAGGCAGCATAATTTGTTGTTTATTTAATTAAATACTCTTATTTCTCTGCTCCTGAACAATCAAAAAAATTCAACTGGGTTACTTTCAGAAGTAAGTGTTAAAACTGGTAATCTCGGTAGATTGGAATCGGCATGTAAAGTTGGCAAATTTTACTTTGCCAACTTTCAGAATTGTACTTCAGCATGGGCATCTAATTGACCTCTATTTAGTCTATCCGGATCATTATATTCCTTGTCTCCAAAATCCGAATCGGTTAACCAGCCATTATTATCTGGAGGAAATACATATATATATATATATATATATATATATATATATATATATATAATATATATATATATATAATAAGGATCACTCGAAGAGTGGCGGGTTTTTCGGTCAAAAATTGGAGAAAAAAAAAGACAAAGATGATGGCTACTTCATCTATTTATTGAAGACGTTTCGCTATCCAATTTGATAGCCTCAGTTCATCTAAAAAGAACAATATGAAAAACCTAACATCCAATGAAAAGCTATTAAGTATGTTACCTCAAAAAGATATGTAGCAGTCAAAGATATTCACAATTATTGTAAAGAAGCTTACGACAATGGACATTATATAATTATGTTGTATAAACAATAAATTGAACTAAATACAGTTGACAATTTTCATAAAATTAGCACAGCAAAAAAACATGTGGTAGTAGTACATGTATGTTAAAAAATATATGTAAAAACTTTATCATGTATAAAAAACAAAATTAGTGTAGAAAAGAACTGAAAGGTCCAAGAATGCACTTTCAACAGTAATTAAATAATTAAGATTTCATTTTAACTTTAGGTGGCATTATTCTAATGTTTAATTAAAAATTTATAATTTAAAAGTAATAATGAAGTTACCACTAAGCTTGTCGAGTGCTGCCGGTGAAATGAAGGCAACAGGTGTTAAACGTCAACAACGTGAAAAGACAGATGCCAAGAGGTCAACTAGTGAGAGATCAACAATGGGTATTACTACCAACTCCAGTACAATAAAGCGGTTTATTTAAAAAGTATGACAAAATTTGGTCGACAAACTGTCTGTAAAAACCAAAAAACTGAAAGGAAAAGGTGGTTAAGAACTCCTTTTCTCTCTCCAGTAATCGGTTGAGATGAAATAAAGAACAAACAAGAGAAGTCAATCCAAAAAATCATATGTTAATAGTCTACGTTGTGACTGGTTAGCCAGCCACAGGGGAAGGTTGATCAAACTTCCAACAGTCCAAGGTTCATCACATCTAGAACTGAATTTAATAAGATTATATGAATCAATTTATGATAATAAAGTTGTATTCAACTATTTGTATGGAAACAATTAATACAATTGTACAATAGCAATGTTGACATGAAATCATGCAGTCTAGTGAAGGAAGAGTTTATTATTTAATTTATTGTAATTTATATTTTAAAATTATTTAAAAAAAAATTATGTAAAGAAAACACCTTAGGACAATTTTTAACGTAAATAACATAGTAAGCCTAATTCTGCAATATTAGAGCATGATAAATTTGGCTCAAGTTACTAATGTCAGTTCTCTTATTAAGAGTATTAGGGTGTTTAAGTATATGACACATTTCTAGAAACTGTCTTTTAACGAGATTACGTTCAGAACCAAGAATCTTCACTTCATTAAAATTTACTCTGTGTTTAGTGTTAATAGCATGCTGTGCAAGGGCACAAGTATGCTTAGATAAGTTAATATCACTGCGGTGTGTCGTGAGACGCCCTCTCAGTGATCTCCCCGTCTGACCGATGTAGCACGAGTCACAATCAGCACAAGGTAAATGATAAATGACATTAACTTGTTCCAGAGGGGACAAGGGTGATTTGGTTTTTGAAAACAAATTTCTGACAGTCTTGGCATTCTTAACCGCAATTTTAACAGGAATGTTCTTCTGTTTATACAGTTTAATAAGTTTATCAGTAACATGAGGAAAGTAAGGTAAAGATGAGTATTGGGTGGTAGGAGTCCCAAGTGCAGTACCAGGCAAAACAGTGTCATTAAAAGAACAGTGTCAGTATATATATATATATATATATATATATATATATATATATATATATATATATATATCATCCGGTATATCCTCACCATTTTCAATTTTTTCTATTTTCTCCAGAATTTCTGCAGTAGATAATGGTTTCTTACTAAAACAAAATTTTCTCGTTATGATATGTCATGTACCCAACGGGTCGTTGACGACCCATCAAAATTTAATTAATAAAATGATTTATTTAAATGTACGTACAAATTTTTTAATGAAGCCATGCTGCGAACGTTATTCAAGGTCTATTTTGATGTACACTGTATGAAAATTACATACAGTGAGCGAAATAAACGGTTTGCAACAAATAAACTGCTTACTTACATGAGATTTTGCTTACTTGCAATGAAGATCATTCCGGTCAGGAATGATCTTATAAACAAGTGTCACCGCAGGGGACGTGATAATTTGGTCTATCGTCAATCATCTGCCTCTGGGTGCTCTGTAGAGGGCTTCGAGAACGTCTACGAAGGCACCTCTACCCAAGTCTATTTTCTGGTATAGACTTGTGGAAACTTCTCTCGTTGACTTGCCTTGATAAAGGCAAGTTATTTCTTACATGACCAAATGAAGGTCGAAATAAAACACAAAAGTACTGTACTCAGTAACTGTAACTCAGCCACAGAGTAAAGGTAAGGCTAAAAGAAAAGCAGAGCCCCGAGAGCACTAAGCTCTCGGAGAGCCCGTGAAGGACTGACTTGATTGACCTGAAAATCGCCTATTTTTATGCTTTCCGCAGTAGCGATTAGGGATTTCCAGGTCAGGGAGGGGCCAACGGGAAAAATAAGGGGCGGGGCGATGCGTCTCGAACGTGAACTAGTCGCGTCCGAGAACACAAGCGGCCACTGGTAAATTCGACATATGTGCTTGGAACATATTTTTGTTAGTTGGGTCGTTAACGACCCGTTGGGCATAAATGGGTTAAAAGAGGACTTGACACAACTTCCGCTACGAGGGAAATATGCGATTTGACGAAAATACCTCTGACCACATTAAAAATAATTACATTACCTACATTAAGAATAGATTACAAAAAATGGCGTTATGAGTGTATAACTTCGATAAGAAAATTCCGTTCTGAAAGTCGTCCGATAATTTACCTCGACGAGACATGGTTTAACACATGATTTTGTTTAATTTAAAAAAAAAATTACTGCACCATATCCCTTTCTGATAAGAGATATAAATTAGATATTTTGCATAATATCTCTTTGTTTATTTTAAGAAATTTAAGAAAGATTACACAAATATATTTCCTATCATATTTAAACCAATATTTTAATTTTAATTTTAATAAATACTTTATATATGATATTTTCCATATTTATATTTTTTTATATTAAAACCTATGTACACAATTTTATTTTTACGAAATTTAACAACAAAATACCAAAAATCAAACAAATAAAACAAAAATATTTTGTTTTAAGATGTTGGAAAGCAAAAAAAAAAGAATTTTTTTTATATAATATTTACAACAGGATTCATATTATTAAAATAATTATAATCGGCATGTACATATTGTTTGTTAATACTTTAAAACATCGATTTGTATTTCACAAACAAAACCTATATACAATCATACAAAAACAAGATTTTGACTAGGTAATCGATTACCTAGGGGGCAAAGTTTACGCCAAATGAACTGTTTATTCTAAATAGCGTGTGCCTTAACAGTGGTGTAACCATCGAGCAAAAAGACAAAAGAGGGAATCTAATCGTTATGAAAAGGAGACCAAAATAGTGGCCTCTGATGGCGGACATTTCCGGAAATGAGAATGCGCCAAATTTAAATTTTACACTTATTAACAGTGGCTATAAAATAGTTTTCAGAATGTGTCTTAGACGAGAAACTTTAAATAAATATTAACGATAACAGTCTAAAATGTGACACAATTGTTAAAAAACTTCAATATAAATAAGATTTCATGTGACAGTTGGGACAAACAATAACATAACCAAAATAAATTTGATTTCTTAAACAAGGAAAGAGACTGTCTTTCCTTGTTTAAAGTGGCCTCTCAAGATGGCACTTCCTGTCTAACAATATTTTTGCCCCCACTACCTTTACATTTCCTCTTTTGTCTTTTTGCTCGATGGGTATAGCAAATCAAAATTAAAGCATCAGTTTTGTTGAGCATAAACGATCTTTATTTCTGTTGCTTACTATAGAATGAAAATACGTGTAAAACACATAAAAAACAAGTGTTTCAGAACAAACAATATTCTATACCGAGAGTGAGAATTTTACATTTTGTTAATAAATTTTATTCAGAAACATTCATTAAGTTCTCCTGCTCTCTTTTTCCTTTCACCTTTTCTTGTATACACAATCACATCATACTCATATTTTTCATGTCTTGATTTCATGATTGTGTGATCTTTTTCTTCTTTAGGTTTCGTCTCCTAATACGACGATGGAAATCTATATGGCGATTCTAACTTTATATATGTGTGCAAGTAACCAAATTAGTGTTCAGTATTTATTTTTATTTTTTTATCTTTCTTTACATTATTCGATAATAATACACCTCAAAGCTAGCAACTGTTTCTTCATTGCCTAATACTGCCTTCATCTTATGAAAAGTGCTTTTGACTGTCTTAATGCGTCATTTTATACACTACATTATTACATATGTACCTTCTTTCTTCATCAATCTTGTTTTTACTGAACATAATTTTTTTATGTTTTTTTTTGTGTTCAAAGCCATTCCATACCACTCACAGTACTATGTAGAGCGATCGACTAAAATCTGTGTCCCTCTTCGCTGTCTAGGTGATACGAAGTATCGTATCGTCTGCACCTATTTTAGATTGTTCGCTAGTGTTTCGATAATTGTTATGCCTTGTTGTTGTTGTTTGTTTGTGTTTAAATGACTGCGGACACTAAATCCATTCGCCAATCTTACAATTTGAGGTGTAGTGTATGTGTGTGTGTGTGTGTGTGTGTGTGTGTGTGTGTGTGTGTGTGTGTGTGTGTGTGTGTGTGTGTGTGTGTGTGTGTGTGTGTGTGTAGAGTAATTGTCTTGATACTTAGCAAAGTCGACGTCATTGTCTTTGCTAAGAGCCGCTAATTGTATCCGAACGTCTGCGGTCCCTCCGGTGTGTACCGTTGTTATGCCTTCATTTACGACTTGTAGTGCCTCTTCAAACCTCTCTTCCGGGTACATATTAAACAGCAAAGGGGACAGTACATGTACTTGTCGTACTCCTCGTCTTATATATCTCTTTAGATGTTTGTTGATCCACTTGAATTATGCCGTTCTGATTCTTGGTAATGATTCTTACAATTTGATCATCTATTTTTGTCTTCCCTTCCTCCTCCTCACTCCTAATCCCTTTTGGGATGTGGTAACACCATCAGGCCTTTACAGTTTTTTCACTATTTTCCTCCATCCTTCCCTGTCCTGAGCTAGTTGTTCGGCTTCATGTAACCCTTGGTTAATCAATATTTTTGTTTGATCTACCCAACGGCTTGGAGATCTTCCCCTAGGTCTTTTTCCTTCAACTTTACCCTCGACTATCAGTTTTTCTATCGTTCCTGTTCTTCTAGAAATGTGTCCAAAATACTGCAAATATCTCTGTTGTATTTGTTTAAGCAATCTATCCTTTACTTTCAGTTGTTCTAATATCGATACGTTAGTGCAATGATCAATCCAGGACATTCTTAACATGCGGCGGTATACCCACATTTTAAAAGAGTCTAGTTTATTTTTATCCGCTTTCTTTAAGGTCCACGTTTTGGATGCGTATGTGGCTACTAGCCTAAGTTTTGTGTGTATTGTTATACTAGAACTTTTCTAAATTGTTACCAGTTTCATCATAGCTGTTTTAGCAATAGTCAACCTTCTACGTATCTCTCTGTCACACCCTCCGTCATTTGTCATTAGGGACCCCAGGTATATGAAACTATTTACTACTTTAAAGCTCCCAATTTCTTTAATGTGTTGAAGATTATTCCGAGCTCTGTCTACTATCATAATATTTGTCTTACTCTTATTTAGCTGTCTTCCATTTCTTCTTAATTTGCGGCGATTATTAAAGTGTCATCAGCATATCTCAAGTTACTGATTTTTTGACCTCCTATTGATATTCCTCTTTTCCATCCATCTAGTACCTTTCGCATAATGTGTTCACTGTAGATATTAAACACAGTTGGCGAGATTATACATCCCTGCCTTACACCTGCCTCTGTTCTGAAATGATCAAAATGGGTGTTGTTTATTTTTACTGTGCCCTTTTTATTTTCATATAGACTTTTAATTAGTTGAATTAAGTGGTGGGGTGTTCCCATTTCTGCTAGTCTGGACCATAGCTGCTGCCATTTGACTTTATCGAAGGCCTTTGTGTAATCCACAAAGCATATAAGCATAGGAGTATTGAATTCACGAGTTTTTTCGATTAGTTTTCTGGCATTAAGGATGTCTAGGATAAATCTCGTTTGTTTTTCTGATATATGAAGCAATAGAAAAGCTTTTGGTCTTTTATGTATTACATGAATATGTCTTTGTCTTCTTTCATGTCTTCCGTTACATGTTTGCAAACCTTCTCTATTGTTTTTTGTCGAAGAGTTTCTCAAAGGTAAGTATACATAGAAATATGTCCCAGTTGACATCTCTTATGTACGTATCGGGGAAGAATGTTCTACATTATTGAACTTTTTAAAAATGGCTATAACCTGATTTAATCCTAATAATTATATAGTTTTAGTTCAAAATTTGTAAATTCTCTGAACAACTATATTTTATGTCATACAAATGTATATGGTCTATTAATACTAAAATTCTATAATAGTGTAATCTTCTATTCATAGCATGTATTCATTGATTGCGTTCTAAATCTAATATTGCAAATATGTGATTAATTTTTAATTTGTTACTTGTTTTTTTTGTATTTTTGCAATAAATTTTTATCAAATAGCCAATTTGGAAACTTTTAAAGTTAATTGAATGGCGTTCTAGATCTATTTGCGTAGTATGCGAAAACTAAAATAGATAATAAAAATATTCAATTTAGTAAATGATATTTTTTAAATTTGATGAGTTATAATTACAACAGGAAATAGATAATTTATTATATAATGAATATATAACAAATATTCTGTTATGAATTTATAACAACCAAGATCTGAAAATAATTAGAAATCTTTACTGGAATCAGACAGCAAATCTCAAAGTTAAAGGTGAACACACTGATTATGTGAAAAGCATGCGTGGAGTGAGGCAAGGCTTTATTTTGTCTCCTCTAATTTTCAATCTGTACTCTGAAAGAATATTTATCGAAGCATTGCATGAAACTGAAAAAGGTATTCTACTAAAAGGTTACCGACTAAACAACATCAGATATGAAGATGACACCATAGTATTTGCGGACAGAAGATCTACAAGTTCTTATGAATAAAATCAGTCAATCAGTAAAAACCTGCACAGATGTTGGATTGAAGCAAAATAAAATATTAATATTAAGAAAGATGCAGGGTGTTAAAGTGGAAATTTAAAATTTTAATTTTCGCTATAACTTTCAAGTTTGTAAACCTTTATGCATTTATTTAATATCTTCAAAACTCAACAGTTTTCGAGATAATCGCATTTTACAAATCAACTACATAATTCAGATTTAACGCAATTACCCAAGGCAACGAAAGAAAATTGGATAAAAACATCAATACTTCTGAATTTTGGTATAAAATGCCTTTAATAAAGTTAATAGTTTACGAAATATTAAATAAAATAAATATATCAGCAGGCTAATTTGCAATAGGATTTGACAAAATAACAGAATGATTGGTATTTACATCAAACATTTTACGTTTTATATTAGATTAAACTCATAACAAAAACATTTTATTTACAAACCAAATTAAGAAATAGTTAAATTAAATAACAATAAACTTTTTGCCAAAGTAAATCATTGGTTCTAAAGAAACTGCTGCAGTATTTAATATAAGTATTACAAGTTTAATAATAAGTATATTTTTGGGATTTTCTATGAAATAAATAATTATATTAATATCTCACTACAAGACCAAGGAATATAACTACCACGAATAATCCAACGTTCAGGAAAGTTGTATTTAAGTATGTTCTCACTGCCCTCTCTTTATAATGTGGTAGTGTACAATTCATTGGTGACAATTCTTCCACTAAATCAATAAAATTATTTTATAAAAAATGTAAATAAATCTCACCTTTCAATTTACAAGGTAATTCGCATGTCCGTAAAAAATAATTACCAAGGGTTCCAAACCATACGTTTTATTTAAAATTCATATTTAAAATGCATGTCATATTGTTTGGAACCATTGGTAATTATTTTTTACGGACATGCGAATTACCTTGTAATTTGAATGGTAAGATTTATTCTTCCAATATCAATAAAATCATTTATAAAATGATATTATTGATTTATTGGAAGAATTTGCATCAAACTTACGGCGAAATATGTGGTTTATGCAAGATGGTATACCACCACATTATAAAGAGAGGGCAGTGAGAATATAATTAAATACAACTTTCCTGAACGTTGGATTGTTCGTGGTAGTCATATTCCTTGATATGTGGTGAGATATTAATATAATTATTTAATTCATAAAAATTCCAAACGAATACTTTACTATTATATTATATTTTTTATATATTATACTTATAATACTAATTATAAATACTGCAGCAATTTCTTTAGAATCAATGGTGCTATTTAATATGAGATGATCTTTTATGGAATGTATTGACAAATGAAATAAAGAAACTTGTGGATATATCTAACACTTACTTTGACAAAAAGTTTAATGTTATTTGTTTAACTATTTCTTGATTTGGTTTATAAATAAAATATTTTGATTCTGACTTTAATTTAATTTAAAACGTAAAATTCTTTATGTAAAATCCAATAATTTCTTTATTTTGTCAAATCCTATTGCAAATATGAATTATGTAGTTGATTTGTAAAACGCGATTATCTCGAAAACTGTTGAGTTTTGATATTATTAACAAGTATACCTTTTTTTGTTAAAATAATGTATCTTTAATATTTTTTATCACAAACACCGTTAACTTAAAGAGCAAAAAAGTTAAGTGCAAATGTAAGCCACATATGTGGCATATATGGCGCTCTCTATCAGCTACATTAAAGTGTGCATCAAATTATAATTCCTGATGTTTAATAGTACCCAGTCATGAATTTTTATACATAAATGTTCACTAACACGAAAGTTATAGCGACAATTAAACTTTTAAATTTCCATTTTAATACGCTGTATATTTCTTAATATCAACATTTTATTTAAGCTATTTGGCTTCAATCGTAATATTTTAAATGGTAAATTTCTTTTTGTACAATTACTTACGGACCACCCTGTATATATATATATACAGGGTGGTATATATATATATATATATATATATATATATATATATATATACAAATTTTTTTATATTCAATTTGCAGTCACTAATAGGGTAGGAATAAGTGAAACATCCAATGAAATTAAAACAAAAAAATATTTTATAATACAAGCACAAAAACTTCACTTCAAAAAATTTTGAACATCACAAAACATTAAACTTATTAAAATTAAACTCTTATTATATTAGCAATTACAATGTCTTAATTTTAGTTAATTTGAGAAAACATGTTTGGTAATTTATTTTGATATTTGATTTATGTCAGAAAGAGACTCATTTCTGTTTATTATATTTTTGGTTGTTGATTAACTAGTTGTTGATTGTTGTATGGCTGCGTATTATACATAATAGAATAATGAAGTATAATTTAACTTGTCATCTGATTATTTAAACAACAAAGTAAACTGGCACCATTTAGTCAGGAAATTTAATATTAGTGAATTATAATATTAGTTTTCGTAAGATTGATTGTAATTATAGATATTGCTTAGTTTATTATATCAGTTTTCTTATTAACACATATATCTATTTATGCATACCATTTCTAAGATTTTTTTTATTAATTGGTTTTCATGTCTTAATATCTTGATTTCATGAAAATTAAATGAATTATTTTTACTATTTGCATGATCTATTAATGCACATGTATTTTTATTATTTCTGAGGTCACTTTTATGTTATGTTAGTTTGCCCATTAGATTTTTAGATGTGTGTCCAATGTATGTCACAATTTTCGCATGGTATTCTATAAACTACATTTAAGCTTAATAGGTGGTTTAGTTTTTGTATACAATGATGTCAGTGTAATATTTTTAGTTGCAATTTAAATCTGAGAATAGTTAGCTTGGACGTTAATGTTATTATTAGCTAATGGACGTTAGTGGTATGTAAGGTTGTGACGTGGAAGTAAATTGCAATTTTACAATTTGATGATTTGGTTCTATTGTTTCTGAATGACGTACAGCTGATTTTGCATACAGATTCCTTGCTCGAAAAAGGGGACTTTATCCAATTAATGATTCCTTCATGTCAAATCTTATAAAATCGACCTAGGGTCATTAAACTATTAAAATTCACCATGATTTTTACATAAGACAAGGGTTTCTACATCTGTTTACGTAGTTTTAACTACTCTTAATGTAAGTATTTTCCGCAAGTTTTGTAATTTAACAGTCAAAATTTACCTTATGTTTTTTGTCATTTTAAACTGGAAATACCTATGTTTTTATGTTTGTTGTGTGACTGTAGCGTGCTCCAGGTTCTCTGGGTGTTCTTGATCCCTACGACCGCCGCTCTAGAGGAGGATCTTAAATTCTTTGGTTCTATCCTCGTGTTCGTGGAGTTAAGCGGGATTCCAGCCTCTTGTCGAGAAGCCTGTCGAGAAGTCTAGCCTCTCTATATAGAGAAGTTTTGCCAGGCCTCTGTGGTAGACGAGGGGATACCGGCAATCATAATACTTTTACCGTTCGAGCTTTTTTACACAGACTTTAAATGTGTGTGTTAGTATTTTGAGCACGGTGTATATCTCGAATTTCACAGAGATGCTGGCCTTCTCGCCTCGTTGTGTTGTGTAGCTGCTTTTCCTCTCCTCGAGGGAGGCACAAGACTGATGGCAGTGTCGACTCTTCCTACTGCCCTTCACTTCGTGTCACTACCTTTCGTAAACAGTATTTTTAGACAAAGCAGTTAATAACGGGCTTTGTGATTGGCCTTCCAAAGTGACAATCTGTGTCGTGATTGGTTACTTTGGCGACATGTTTTTCACTGATGTTGGTCCGACAGTCCGACTAGACGGAAAACTGATTAATTTATTGATTTGTAATCCTTTTGAGATAAATTTTAAATTATTTTTTAATAAATAATATACCATTATATACAAGAAGTTCTTAATTATATGTAGATTTTTATAAATTCTAGTAACTTTCCTTAAATTTGCCTATGTGAGTGTATTTGGTGTATAGTTGACCTTCCAGCAGTGAATCTGCATTTAAAATGTTCAACAATATCCTTTGTAAAGAGTTTACGTTTGTCAAAAAGTACGTGGTTGAATATTATCTTAATACTTTGTACATTAATTGGAATAAGCAGAATTCGGGAAAGGTTATGCTCACGGATGAAACAAGAATAGAACTTTGGAGGCAAGGCCCAGTATACAGACGTTCTGGATAATGTATTATAGCGAACAGTATTAGTTTTGGTGGCAATTTCATCATGCTATGGGATGCGATTAGTTGGGACAGTTGCACAGAGCTTATTGACATAAATCTGAGAATGAATCCAGATTTATATATAACGAATATCCTTGAACACTATGTTTTACTTTATGCTGGCTTCATTTTGTTCGATGATTTCGTACTAATGCATGACCTAGTTAGCCCATAGTAGCGTGTGATTTTGCAGCACTGTATGCAGAATCGAAATAACCAAAACCACTAAACTAATACATATCCAAATTCTTAGAAAATGATTGAAGCTTTCAAAATCTAGATATGATCTCTTTAAAGAAACGCCCAATTTCTGGTATGTCTAAAACACTACAATATAATACAAAACATACTATATAACTAACTATTTTACTTGCAGCTAAACGTTTTTTAGTAAAAATGAGTATATGTATATAAAGAAAATCACATTATGTCATGTTTGACCTCATTATAGAACAAAATATTTACATACAATAATACTCGTATACTCAACTACGTCTATTTAATGGAATTCCATTAAGTTCCAGACGAATATTTTCATATCAAGTCAAAAAACTAGACAAGTCATGGACGATTAGAAAAATCAATGCGTATTGTTGCTAAACCACGCGTTATACTGCAGCTTAGGGAACTATAATACTTGGAAGGACAGTCCAAACTACAAAACTTATTCTATAAATTATAATATGTAAAATACAAATCACATGTTTAAAAAAGGAGTATTTAAAAAATGTGGTAGACAATGCATTGCATCATAATAAACTAGTTGGAATGCGGAGATATTTTATTTATACTTGATTTAAAAATATACGATAGCAAAGTTTTCACTAGTTCTGTACAAGAATTTCAAAAAATAAAATAAAAAAGAGGTTAGTCTTCGTAAATGGGTATATTTATTTAAAAACCCTTAAAAGTTAAAGTAAAAACCAACTTTATGTAATTTAAAGGGTTTTTTCCCATGTATTTTGGTGGCTCAGGCATTTTAACCTAGTAAGTATAACCATTTTTGCTTTTTAACCATAGTCAAAATTTCATAACCACGTTTGTTTTAACTAAATGGTTTATACTTATTTCAGGCAATTTTAAAATTTAAACCTGATGATGGACTGCTTAGTCCGAAAACGTTTGTTTTTTTTTATGTAGCCCTTTTAAGGGTTTTTAAATAAATATACCCATTTACGAAGACTAACCTCTTTTTTGTGATACGTGGTATACAGCAAGCTACAGGAATTGTTTTCCTTGTGGATTTATTTTAAAAATAAAATGACTACCCACACAAACTAACGACACAATGCAATATAATATAAAACTAATGAAACGCATCACTTCAACATAATCATCTGTATCTAATAATGCTACAGTTACATTAGCTCTTAAATTTAAAGGTAAACTTCGTGGAATATTCAAGAGCTTAAGGGACCAGACACAAATGGTACAAATTGGAACGATCACACTTACCTTATGCGGTCTTTAGTACAAATTATTACGGATTATTTGCTGTCTAAGAGAAAATAAGTTTAGTAGAGAGAATAATACAAAGTGATTAACTATTTAACCCCTTTGACAATAATATAAATATATTCTCTTAAATCACTTTACCGACTACACTAAATGTTACAAAAACGGCACATTAAGAAAATTTTAGATTTTGCAATTTTTTTAGCAGAAGTTAAATAAAAACTTACTGTTGAATTTTGGACTTGACTTGACTCCCTTGATCTCTCTAATAAGGAATAACTCTATCTCAGGACTGCTTATGGATCAAAGTAGGAATCTATGACAACTGAGTGACACCAAAATAAGGAAGCCATATCAGATTTCTTAATCTAGTTATCCGGCTTGTACAAGCCGCACAAATTTAAAAGACGGTAATTCCTCGATGTTCAAATGTATTAATAACATTTTATTTTGTTAATAAAAAAAATTAATAAAATTTATAAATTAGTGCAAAAAACTGCTTTTTTGCAAATATCTCCGTAAATTATTTATCAATTTTAATTTAAAAACGGGAAAATATAGATATTCTTGATATAAAAATATGATATAAATACTGTTTATGTAAAATATAAGGGAAAAACTTATAAAAAAAATCTACAATCTATTCGTCATCTAGTAACCCCGACCTATGTCTTAAAAACTTCAAATATGTGCGAAAAATTTTGTCGTGAAATCGATGATTTTTGCATAACCAAACTGGGCTATATACCTACCATATTCGTAAAAATGATTAAGATAATACTTTCTATATTATGTTTCGATATATTTTGAAACAAATCTCGAGTTTTTTTTATTTTTTTTTTATTTAGAATTTCCGCATCAACCATTAAAGGTTGATGCGGGTTTTACAGATTTTACAGTTGTTATTACAAATACAAATTTACTAATTACAAATTGCGTATTAAATTACACATAATAAATTATAAATTACAAAAAGATACATATAATATAACTTAAATTTTGTGTAGTAAACGTATGTCCTTAAGGAATTTGATTGTATTTGATATATTACTGGTTAAAATATCTTTAAGTTTCTTTGCTTCTTCTGGTACGTTGTTGATGGCTCTTTCGTAGGAATAAAGAGGACATTCAATCAATACATGTTGAACAGTTATTGGACATTCACAATAGGAACATTCAGGTGGTAGTTCTTTTGTTATGAGATGCTGGTGAGTTAACGCTGTATGTCCAATTCTTAGTCGGTTTATAATCACTTGTTGCCTTCTGTTTTCTGGAAATTGTAGTTTAGTGCCAATCCTAGTTTTCACGTTTTTAAGGTTAGCCTTATTAGAATTCCACATTTGTTGCCAATTTTTTACACAGTGCTGTTTAATATTGAGCTGGATATCACTGAATGGAATTGTAGTCATAATTTCAGTTTGCTCGTCAGTAGCAGCTTTCTTTGCTAATTCATCTACTTTTTCATTTCCTGCGATACCTGTATGTGATGGTACCCAGAGAAATGTAACGTTCACGTGTCTGTTTTGTAGGTGATAAAGTGCTAATTGTATTTGTTGCAGGATAGCATGTACTGGATATATTTGCCTTAAGCTCTGAAGAACAGATAAAGAGTCAGTAATGATAAGAAAATCTGAGCTTGCATGACTCTTACACATGTCTAAAGCCTTTAAAATGGCGATTGCTTCTCCCGTGAAAATGCTGCAGAATTGAGGGATGCGAACTGCATATTCAGACTTTCCTAGAATAAAGGCCGCTGCGTGTCCGTTTTCAGTTCTTGACGCATCAGTAAAAATCTTGTTATGGCCAGTGTATTCTAATATCCGTTCATGATATAATTTGTTAATGATTATGGGATTTGTGCTACTCTTTGGATAGGCCGTGAGGGATAGATCAATAGTGGGAAAATTAATAGTCCAGGGAGGTATAGTTCGTTGTGTAGGGTAAGAATGTGTCAGCTGCTCCATGTCAAAACCATATCTCGTTAGACGTTCTTTAAGGGGTGCATATTTAATTTGTTGATGGCACTGAGTGGGTGGATATATTTTATAAAGAAGTGGATAGTTTGTGTTATTAGGGTTGGAAGACAATCTCGCGACATAATTTAAAGAAATGTGTTGTCTTCGTATTGACAGGGGAGATTCATCTAGGATAACCTGAAAACTTGAAATAGGACTAGTTCGGTAAGCACCCAGAATTAGTCTTAAACATGTGTTTTGTATAATGTCTAGTTTTTTAAGTATATAATTACTCGCAGTTGAATAGCATATTGCACCATAATCCAGTTTACTTCGTAATAATGATTGGTATATATGCAGCAATTTTATGGTGTCCGCTCCCCAAAATCGGTTTGATAGCATTTTAAGGAGATTTATTTTAGATTTTCAGGATACGACTAGCTTTTTAATATGTTCTGCCCATGTTAACTGACTGTCCAGTCTCAGGCCAAAAAGTCAATGGTCTCTACTTGTTTTAGGTTGATACCATTTAGAGTAAGTGTTGTTTTGCAATCAGTTTTTCTTTTATTGAATACGATGAAACGAGATTTATCACCTGAGAACGTAAAACCAGTCTTTTGGGACCAGTCTTCTAGTTTATGCAGAAATTATTGCAAAATTTTTGAGGCTAGTGTAATATTGCAGCTACTAGTATATACAACTAACTCATCTGCATACAGATCTGCTTTCAATGGTAGTTTTATCTCTTGAGCGATATTATTAATTGCTATTAAAAATAAAGTGGGGCTTAAGGTTGAGCCCTGTGGAATACCGTTTTCAAGACATTCTGTTTTTGAGGTAATTCCATTTACACCTACTTGGAATATCCTGTTATTCATGAAATGTTTTACAAATCCAAGAAAATTTCCCTGGATACCCCAATTGGACATGGTGTGTAAAATTTTGTATCTCCATGCAGTATCAAATGCTTTATTTATATTAAAAAATATGGCAATTACTTTCTGGTTATTTCTAAAGGACTCACATATAATATTGTCAATAGCTACTAAGGCATCATGCGTTGATCTGCCTTTTCTGAAACCGCTTTGGATATGGCTTAATAATTGGTTTTTTTCAAGAAACCATATTAATCTGTTATTTAAATTTTTTTCTAGTAGTTTGCATGTATTATTTGTAAGAGAAATTGGTCTATAGGAAAGGGGGTCAGTTTTTGATTTTAAAGGTTTTTTAAAGGTTTTAATATTCCCACGGAATATGGGAATAATTGTTGATTCAGATCAGATTGAAGGAAATTTTTTATTAAGGTCAATGTGATTAAAAATGTCTAAGAGAATTAATTTTCCTATGTACGGCAAGTTTTTGATAAATATGATTGGTATATTATCAGGACCCGATGAAGTGTTTTTTGATTTATCTAGAGCTTCTTCAAATTCTTGATATGTGATGGGGAAATTTAGTGGATTATCACTATCTATTATAGATATATCTGTCATTTCACGTTTATTTTTGAAATCTAAAAATGCGGGATTGAAGTTTGCATTGCTTGAATTATTCTTATATAAATCTGACATAATATTACTAATGTCTTGTTTGGAAGATATTAATTTGTTCTTACAAGAAAGAGTGTTAATATGAATTGAGTTTTGTTCACCTTTTAGTGTACGTACTTTATTCCAGATTGTAGTCATAGGTGTTGATGAATTTATGGTAGAGCACCACTAGCATAGGTATGTTGCGTCACGATTTTTAAGGAAATGGGAATAATTTTGTATATTAAAGTTATTAGTTTTAAGGTGGGTTTCCTGTAAACACATTATAAGAGGAGAAAGATCGTTTATAAGTAGATGAAGGGATTCTAAATTATTAAAATAACCATTAAGATTCCACTGTAATATAAATGTATTGTCCATTTTATTTTACAACGTGGGAAAGGGAGTTATCGCTTTCAATATCCGAGGATGATTCGGTAACTGAGGATTGTATCTTTTTTCGAAGTCTTGTTAGTTTATTTTTTATTTTGCGATCAGGAATATCTGATAATATAGATAGAATAATATCTGATAGAAGTATCTCTTTAAAAGAGCCCATATCGGTTGTGTAATTTTCTACTAAGGGGGTAGGATAATTTGAGTTTAATGCATTACATATTGCGTCACAAAGAACTGTAAATTCAAGAGGAAATGTCGGGTATTTAGATTCAATTTTACCTTTAATAGATTCAAGTGACTCGAGGATATCAGATTGTGATGATTTTGGCCGCTTAACCGTATTTTTGGGTTTGGTAAAAATTGTTGGATCGGGTGGCGTTTCTCAGGAGAGTCAGTAAATATTTGTCTCTTTGTTTTTTGATGGGAGGCATCAGTGTTCAAAGTAATAGGATTGTTATTTTTAGTCGTTTCGTTGTGAATATCTTCTGCTGTTATTTGAAAGTTAGTGGTATTATTAATAGGATTTCCTGCTTCTGTTTAATCAATTTAAGTCAGTGGATAGTCAGTTTATTTTTATATTAACACTACACTTTATTGCAATTTTATCAACTGGATATAAATAAAATCGCAAAAAACTAGGTGTAATTAGGCTAGCTATTAAACACGTCTGTTAACGACAAAGGTTCGACGTGAAGTCAAATCTCGAGTTATTCAATGAATGTTCCGTATATTTTGGATCACTCATAAACAAATCGATCCAAAGAGGATTAAATTGGATATTTGGATTTTTTTATAAACTGAGTAATTGCTTTAAAGTAGGGATGGGAAAAACCTACCGGTTTTAACCGAAAACCGGTTTTTTTACTTCGCAATAACCGGTTTTATCGGTTGTTTTTTTGTCCTGGTTATAACCGGTTTTTTATTTTTAAAGTAAAAACCGGTTAGTAGGTTTTTATGGTGATTAGGTTAGGTATTGTTTTGGATCCCAGTCATAATTATTATTCTCAAGTAATTATTTCAAACAAAACCATAATTCAAGTTTTATTATAATATTTCATTGAAAAGGTATTTAAAATCATATTTACATAAGAACCATCATATATTTTTCACATTTGACTCTTGACATTGAAAGTGGGTGAATGGCTTTTGCTGATTACCAAAAATAATGTTCTGACTATGAATATCGAATTACGAATACGAATCTCCAAGGATTTCCCTACGTTTTTAAAACGACAGGAAGTAATAAATGAGTTAAAATGTACCTATTATACAAATATACAAACGTGTTAAAAGTAATACATGATAATTTTTTTTTGATGGTGGTAAAAATAAAAGATGAATTGCATTATCCAATTAATTTTTAAGTAAAATATTTGTGTTGATATTATTTTTTTAAATCCCATATGAAAGAGTCTGGGAAATTTTTTATAAATTGCAATGGTTGAGGAATTTTTTGAGTTTAGGAGGAGAGGAAAGTTGGTGAATATTTTAAAGGATTATATTTTTAAATGGTAAATTAAATTTGCATCAATAATTGAATACGATCATTGCATATTATATTCTACTCTCATAATATATTCAATGACAACAGAACCTGAATTATTTCAGCGCTCTCTGTTGAGCAGTAGTATAATATTATATTTAATAATAATCAATAAATATATAATAAAATAGAATAATAAATAAATATAATAATTAATAGAATAAAATGGTTTTATTAAAAATTGTGTCTTATTTATATTGATACTGATGTTCTTTCGATAGTACTAATTTTGATAATATTGATATCGAGTCGAATGAAGTATCGCAAACTAAAGTGCATTGTAAATGTAACTTTGTAATCTATTGGATTAAAAAAACCGAAAAACCGGTTTTTGCAAAAACCGGTTTTTTTGGCCGGTTATAACCGCCAGGTTAAACCGTAAGCAAAAAAACCGGTATAACCGAAAACCGGTGGTTTGTCAAAAACTGCCATCCCTACTTTAAAGTGGTAAAATTGTAACAAAATATCATCTTTTAAGTTACAATCCAATATTACACAAAAGCCCTTATCTCTCTAATCATCGGCAAACAATAAAGCATAGACAATATCCGTTTATACTGAGACCCATTTAGGCACAAATGTACGCGTAGGCAGTCGATATGTATGTCTTGCCGCTAAACGTGTCAAAAGCATTTGTATAATACCAAAATAGAACCGTTCCGGAGATAAACAACGACACGTTTATTGAAATCCTTGACAATAGAGAAATTGAATAATGTGTTGAATATCTACTCTAGTATTATTATTACGCTTTGATTTCTGAGAATGAAAATAGTGTAATATAAATCTTTGTGATTTTCTTTTATTCTAATAATAGAATTTATTATTGATCTAATTGAACACGTACTTTGTTACTTTTATGGTTTTATCCAGAGAACGCTTTGTACAGTTAATTATTTTTATCTATTTAAATAGTCAGTTTAGTCGACATTTACTCATACACAGATATGAAGACGTATCTGTTGATACAATTGTGTATAACATTGACTACATAAACGACTGAGTCGAAAATAGTAAATTATTACAAAGCCATTGGGTATTTTTGGACGATTTCGTTAGTATTGTATCCTTCATTTCGCTTAGTTAATATTTATGCTGACGATATCCTCAGTAAAGCAGTAAAAAATGGAAATAGTAAAATATAGCATTTTCGTCGACGGTATGAGGAAAATACTCGAGTCGAGATGTTCTTATCTTAATCGTGAATTCTAGAATGTATACTGTCATTTACTTTCGTCGATAAGTTGCATATTGTCAACATTATCGTCCCTACCATTTCCAAGTATCGAATGTGAAAACACTCCTGCTCCTGCACTGAAGTCAGATGGTTGTCTCTTGGCGTTCGTGAGATATTGAAAACTATTAAAATAAAGCTTTCATTCATAGGGCAGGTTATTAGAGGATACAGATACAAAATCCTTCAGCTTATGAAAGTCGAGGGCAGCAGACTAATTTGAAGAAAGCTGATGTCATGGCTGAAGAAGATCGATTTTGATCGCACAATCAGTGCCGAACAACTATTTTAATTAGTTAAAGACCTGAACAACTCACCAATGTAATTACCAATGATAGGAGGACATAATATAGAACCGAAAGAAGAAGAAGAGGTTTTTCCAATAAAAAGTGGCTTTGAAAGTTAGTATTATTAGCAGAAATGTTTGAAAAACTTAACGAATTAAACCTCTTATTTCAAGGAAAACATATATAATATGTTTTCAACAGTTATTAACAGTTTTCAATGTTAATAATGATCAAGGCTGTTATGCATGCCCAGATAGACCAGTTGCGGTAAATTAGCATTATTAGCAGAAATGTTTGGAAAACTTAATGAATTAAACCTCTCATTACGATAAAAACAGTTTTCAATGCTAAAAATATAACGTCCTTTAAAAGAAAATTAGATTTTTTGACTACATGTTTTAATAAGAGGAAAATAGAAAAGCTTTTTATTGCTATGTAAGTTCCTTAGTCACTTTAGTTTTAGTAATACAGTAGACTCGCGATTATCCGAGGTAATTGGGACCGTGACTACCTCGGATACCGAAAGAACTCGGTTAACACTAAGATTGGTTATACTGATAAAAAAAATGTGTACCTATGTAAATAATGATTAATGTGTTTATTTTAATAAATAAAAACTAATATAAAAGTAGTATAAAAGAAAAAAAAAATAATTTATAAATGTTACTCTTTAAAAAAGTCTTTGATTGATTTTGGTTTCAACTTCATTCCTCTTTTTGGGGCGGCGATGTGGCGCCAACGTTGAAAATGAAGGACGTCTAATGGTGTTGATTCTTCTTGTTGCTCAATGTATGCGAGAGCTGCTTCAAGGGACTTAATTCCTTCGAAATGAGAAATCTTTTGAGTTATCCCATCTGTATCTTCTTCTTCTTCTTCATGGGTGACGTTTAGAACTAGATTGGCAATTGCATCATCTGTCAGTTCCATTTCTTCATCTAGATTCATCCTATCGATGATGTCTTGTCTTGGTTTACGACTGTTTGTTCTACTGGTAATTGATTGGCTAGGTGGAATATAGAATCAATTTCACAGTCATCAGTTTTATTTTGAACGTCTTGTGTTTTGTTGTCTATCTTAAATAATTTTTTCCACGACTTCTGAGTAGTGGACATTTTTACGTCGTGCCAAGCAGATGCAATCCAATAGCAAACATCTTTAACCGTGATCTTCTTCAATGCCTTAATTACAGTTAGCCCATCATCCAGTTTAGCTAGCAGTACCTGAAGAAGCTTCCGCCGATAAATCCTCTTCATTGCTTATATAACGCTTTGGTCTAAGGGCTGGATGAGATATGTCACATGGGGTGGAAAGAACACAGCTTGTATGTCACCACTAATCAATTCCCTCGCATATGGGTGGGATCGTGCTTTGTCCAACAACAAAAAAGCTTTCCGGGGCAGATTTTGTTTATTAGGTAGGCATCAATGACTGGCACGAAGTCATTAAAAAACCAATCCTTAAAAGTGTTACCGTTTATCCATGCCTTACGGTGGTTGGGTAAGCAACCTATTTGGACATTTTTCAATACCCTTGGATTTCTGGATTTTCCTCTGGTGACTCTCTCTTTGCTTTTTTTGTAACCTGGTGCAGTCCCTTTATTTTTAGCAGCTAGTGTTTTTGATAGAAGCATTTTAAAGTTAAGGCCTGTCTCATCACAGTTAAATATTTGGTCTGAAGTTCATCTCTAAGGTCCATCTTTAAGGATAATTTCTTTTAAACATAAAATGTTCCAATTTCAGTTGAGTCGGCACACAGTTTGTCGCCGCAAATATTCATTTGTCGGATGCCATATTTCTTTTTCCATAAGTCAATCCGTCCTTCACTAGCACAAAAGTTTTCTCCTCCATATATAAACATCTCGAATTCTTCTTCTTTTCTTGGAGTATTGGATCATTTACTGAGCTGCTTAATCCTCTCATTTGTGAAAACCACAAGAACAACGCCTCAGAAGTTTGTTCATGGTCCTCTTTCTTCATAGTATTGCGGGCCAATCCACTACCACCACTCACACTTCGGTTTACCCACTGTTTGATTTCATTCCGCTTACGCTTCCAATATCCAACAGTTACTTCTCCGACATCTAAATCTGAAGCAATCTTCTTTATTGATTCACCCTTGTCCAACCTCTTAATTGTATTCACTTTTGTTTCCAAAGGTGCAACCACTCTCTTCCGCTTTCCACTCATATTGCACAGAAAGATGCTCTCTTAGACTCACAAAAATCAACTTATGAAAAATTAATTATGAAACCGAAACTAATAACTGGAATAAATTCACAAAACAGTACATAAACGGAAAAATATTACCGTACAGATACTTAATTTGACGATCTGAACGACAGCAAACAAATCGGTAGTTCAATTTACATTGATTAACATAGAAAGGAACAGGAAGTGGTAGACAAAACACGACAGAAATTTCTGCGCATGAAATCTCTTTCACATCAGCTTGACCTAAAGCATACCTTACACATAATTCTCTTCTTATCTTGACGATCTGAACGACAGCAAACAAATCGGTAGTTCAATTCACATTGATTAACATAGAAAGGAACTGGTAGACAAAACATGACACAGACATTTCTGCGCATGAAATCTCTTTCACATCAGCTTGACCTAAAGCATACCTTACACATAATTCTCTTCTTATCAATAATCCAAAACTTTCAATTGATTGTCCATATATAACAGCTGCCGATATAACTTCTGACCATCGACATTTTTTTTTATTACTCGATATTGTGATTCAACAAGTACGACTACAAAAGCAAATAAAGGTAAAACCAAGGCAAAATTTTGCCACGGTTAACCGAGGGGCTCGGATAACCTAGACTCGGATAATCGCGAGTCTACTGTATAGAAATATTTTAAAATGAAACATATTTGTTGAATGATGGTTGAGTATAGATCATGTGTTCCTCTAATGAACCATAACACAAACACAACCGAGGGTATAAGAAAACCTCTCAGAGTTTGCAGCTCCATAAAGTGTTAACGTAGCTAATTTGTATAAGACTACGGCCACGTAAGTCAACTGTCAAATTTATATGTTTTCCTAAGAACATTTATAGATTTACGATTATTTTCACAATTGTATTTCAGAATAATTTAAAACGATTTTTACATTGGTAAAAGAACGTCAACAAATGTAATTTTAATTACAATTAATTGTGGTTTTAATCCCGTCTAAAAATGAATATTCAGTGGAAACATGCTACATTTTTCATACCATTGCTTCAAAAAGCTGATGGGATGGGTCTTTATGTTCTTCGAATAACGAATCTTCGGAATGTTTATCGTTATTCTTTTCTCAAGTTTTTACAGATGAATCTAACGATACCATTCCTCAAATAATGTGCCCTCGTTTGTCTAAAACTCTTGACAATATATCTTTCATACCGGATGAAATTAAATATCATTTAAGGAAACTGCGAAATAATTCATCACCTGGATTAGACGGACTCACCTCTTTTTTCCTCAAACAATGTGCAGATTCTGTAGCCATCCCTATATCTCTCATAATGACTGCTTCTTTTAATCAAGGTTCCCTCCCCTCGTCCTGGAAATTGGCTTCAGTTACTCCTGTATTCAAGAAAGGTAATAAACTTGATTGCAATAATTATCGTCCAATCAGCCTAGTTCCTATTGTCAGCAAGGTCATGGAATCGATTATTTCGGAAGCTATGTCCGAGTTCCTTCTTCAAGAAAATGTCATCCCTCACCAACAGCATGGATTTATCAAAGGTCGTTCAACGATCACAAACTTACTTCATTGTGTAAATAATTGGTCATTATCTTTAAACAATCGGAATCCTGTCGATGTAGTTTACTTAGACTTCTCTAAAGCTTTCGATCGTGTTCCAAAACGTCGATTACTAGCTAAATTGGATCACTATGGTATCCGCGGAAAATTAAACATTTGGATACAAGATTTTCTATCCGACAGATACTTCAGGGTTCGTGTTGGGGAAGACCACTCATTAGATAAGCCAGTCAAGAGTGGAGTTCCACAAGGATCAGTACTTGGACCGCTACTTTTTTGTGTCTACACTAGTGATCTTCCGCTCATTGTATCCAGTAAGGTTTCCATTTACGCTGATGACACTAAGTTATATGTGAATCCAATTATTAACCAACATATTCTTCAACAAGATCTTGACGCAATATTCAAATGGTCCTCAGAATGGTTACTTCCGCTTAACATTGAAAAATGCGTTGTTTTACATATTGGCAAAAATAACCCATCACTTCCGTACTTTATTAATGGACATCCTTTAAACTCTGTAACCTCACACAACGATCTCGGAGTGATAATTAATAGTGACTTAAATTGGTCTGATCACATAGTGTCGATGTGTAAACGTGCTAACTCGAAACTGTTTTTGATTCGTAAGTGTTTTGCACGCATATCTCTAACCTCTGTTAGTAAACTTTACTCAATATACGTTAGACCTATTATTGAGTTTGCCGGACCAGTGTGGAATCCAGATCTTAGTCGCGATAAAATCCTACTTGAAAACGTTCAGCGTAAAGCCACAAGACTGGCATACGGCCGTGTAAGACCTAACTATGAAGATAGACTATTCATGGCTCATCTTACGACATTCGAGCAGCGACGTCTTCGAGGTGACCTAATTATGTCCTTCCGTATTTTAAAACATAATTTTGGGAACCTAAACAACATATTTACTTTGAATGAAGACTATAGATTAAGAGGCCATCAATACAAATTAAAGAGGGAACAAACTACTGCAAGGTCCAGGGCGAACTTCTTGCCAAACAGAATCTTTAATATATGGAACAATTTGGATCAAAACACCATATCGGCAGCTAGTGTTAACATCTTTAAAAATAAACTTGACAGCACTTTATTTTTTTTATAGGATAGGATATTTTTTCTCGGACAGCATTATTTATTTATTTATTGTGTCACAATTCAATTTTCGTTAATTGTTTAACTAGTTAACTTTATAATTAGTATTAGTTTTATAAGGATCTATTTTATTTTTGTTTATTTTTGCTTTTTGGGCATAATAGGAGCTCGCTCCTCTGCCCTTATTTGTTATATAATAATAATAATAATAATAATTTGAGTATTTTAAAAATTATTACATAAAACGGAAAATTACTATAATTTTATCGAGAAACTGCGTAATCGGTGTGGTTTGGATGTTGACTATTTTAACAAGCATCGGCAATCCATTGCGTTGCGGTGGCATTTATATTCTTTGAACGGTTTCTTGTATTGCCATGGACACGCGATCACGGAACGTGTAATGAGGTTTACTAACCCTGTGGCGCTAATATTCTTAAGAATGTGGGGTTTGTCGCGTGTCATCAGAGGCGTGTCATAGAAAAAGAATTTTATTTCCGAAACAAGCATTTGTTAAATAAAATACGAAACAGGGTTTTCTTTTTTAGTAAGCTAAGTAGTTATGTATGAACAGCCAAACACTGTGAATAAGTCATTAGCAATAATTTATATTAGTTATGAACTTGGCAATGACTATTTATATTTAGTTTCAAAAATACCATAGACTTTACAACAATACCCTTTTTAACCGATTTCTATTTCTTTTGACATGCTATACTTAAGTATATCATAACAACTTCCTGTGTTATATTTTTGTATCTCTTATCCACTTTCCGCAATACCCCATAGCCAAGCGAATTTTATGTAGAATATCAAAAACTTTCTCCACTCTGGCAAAATCTTTTGTTTATCCCTCGGCGACACAAGCAATAAGTCTTTCAACACAACCAATTACACACACATCAAATCTGTTTAAATGCCGATACTCTAATCGTAGAATTTATACAAGACGCGTTGTGTCTTTAGGTGACTACAATTCACACAGCATATCCGAAACATAACTCATTATTGCATTATCTAAGCACACTTAGGAAATTTTAATATTAACCTCACTAAAATGAGTTTAATTGATTTGGAAGCGGTGTTATTCGTGTTTTCTTTTTCTCAATACAACGTAGAATAGTTTAAAAGTTGACTATTGAACTTGCTCTATTAATTATGCTAGATACATTTAGCAAATTTCATAGGATTCTTTAAGACTTAAACTATCTCAGAAGTTAAATGCATATTGCGTTTTCATCAAAATTATTTACAAAATAAACGTTTGAAAAAGAGGTATGTTTTTTACCTATAAACAATTGTAATAACTTCTATATTTTGCAAGCTACAGACTTGTACGTACAACCGTTAGATAGCTGGTAAAAAGACTCACATATAAAAAAAACCTTTTATGACCAATAGGAACGAAGTTAGGGACTATTTTGACGAAATTTTGGAGCGTGGAAGCTGCTACTTATCCCGCCTTTTTTACGCCTAATAAGATATTTTACCGGTTTTCTATTATATAGATGACCTTTCTCCTATTCACACACACACACACACACACATATATATATATATATATATATATATATATATATATATATATATATATATATATAATGTCAATGTGTATATGTCAATATATATAAAATGTAGGGACACGAGGACGGTATAATCTGTGATCTTGTGATCCAGGACAAGTCAAAAAAAGTCGTTTCTTTGCCGAATAAAGTGTACTATTTTTTTCTTCAAACGTAGCAATTTTCAACCATAAATAGTACAATTCATACGCTTTTTTTACTCAAAATTAACTGTGACAACTATCAAAGTCGTCTAGATGTTAGAAATTAAAATAATTAAGTTGTCGGTGGGATTTGCGTCTCCCTGGTTACAGTTGTTTGACAGTTGTTTGCAATTATTAAATACAGTTTATTGTTGTTGCAACCGCAAGCGCAAATTTAGTGCGAAAATGGAAAACCGTAACGAAATTGAGTCCGCGGCTAATGATGCAGTAGCACGTTTGGGGCCCTCCAAGACCGGAATAAAGTATCGGTTAGCGTACAAGCACTTCCAAGAGTGGTGCGATACAAGAAGAGTACGGCAAGTTACCGAAGACGTCTTACTGGCATATTTTAATATAATGGAAAATGAAAATAAATGGAAATCTTCTACAATGTGGTCACGATACTCTATGATAAAATCCGAGTTAGTTATTAGAAAAAATGTGGATATAAGCAAATTTTTAAAGTTACGTGCCTTTCTGAAAAAAACAAGCGAAGGATATACTGCAAAGAAGTCTAAAGTTTTCACTAAAGACGAGTTTGATAAATTTTTGTTTGAAGCGCCAGATAAGTTGTATTTAGGATTAAAGGTAAAAAAATTATATCGCAAAGCATGTAGTATACTCTACTCAATTATAAAAATATTTCAGATTGTTTTTTTAATTGGGGTTACCGGCGCCTGTCGATGTTACGAAATGGTAAAAATGAAGACTGTGGACATTGAGAATAAAAATGTAATAATTATCAAAATCTCAGACAGTAAAACACGAGAAATTACATCTTTTACGATAATTGGTCAAAACTACATTAAACTGTATAAAAAGTATGCATCACTGCGGCCTGAAAATTTCACAGAAAACCGATTTTTTATCAAGTACCAAAATGGAAAGTGTTACCGAAGCGTCATGGGAATACATTCGATCAGCGCAGTAGCCCAAAAAGTAGCTAGTTATTTAAATTTAAACGATGCAAGCGCATACACGGGTCACTTTTTAAGACGAACTTCAGCAACACTTTTAATTGATGGAGGCGGAAATCTAGAATGCCTCAAACGACATGGGGGCTGGAAATCAAGCACGGTTGCCGAAGGATATATAGAGGATTCAATAAGAAATAAGAACGATAATGCTCAAAAAATTTTAAACCCTCATGATTCGCCAACATCGGGAATGATTGCTGAAAGTTGTTCTCGACCATCAGTATCATCAACAATTACCAATGCGTATCAAGAGTCGGGAATATTTTTGCACGGTTTCAATTTTGAAAATGCCTCATTAGCAAATTGTAATTTTAATATTACTATAAATAAAAATGATGTTTAATTGTTGTTAATGACATTTGTATTGTTGCTTTGTGACACGTTTCATATTGTTGTCATGACAACATTTTTCTCTCCGCCGTAAAGAAATGGGAAAAAAAAACTGCTGCCGGCGGAGACATCAAACCTTGACAGGATCAAGTTAGATAAGTAATTTCATCAATATTTGACGTTTAAAGAAAAATATGTTTTTGCTTGTACGCTAACCGATACTTTATTCCGGACTTGGAGGGCCCCAAACGTGCTACTGCATCATTAGCCGCGGACTCAATTTCGTTTAGGTTTTCCATTTTCGCACTAAATTTGCGCTTGCGGTTGCAAAAACAATAAACTGTCTTTGATAATTGCAAACAACTGTCAAACAACTGTAACCAGGGAGACGCAAATCCCACCGACGACTTAATTATTTTAATTTCTAACATCTAGACGACTTTGAGAGTTGTCACAGTTAATTTCGAGTAAAAATAGCGTATGAACTGTACTATTTATGGTTGAAAATTGCTACGTTTGAAGAAAAAATAATATACTTTATTCGGCAAAGAAGCGACTTTTCTTGAATTGCCCTCTATTACCTCACTTCGTTCGGCGCGTAATATCGGGCGCGTAAAGAAAAGTCATTCTTCTCCGCCTCATAAAGTAATATACTATTTTCGTCCTTGTACTGTACATATACCCATACACATATATAAACATATAGATCGTCAAAGTAGTAAATAATTATAAATAATATAAGGAATATAATAATATAATGTGTAAAAAATTACCTGAAATTTAATTTTTAAAATATTTAAGTATTATTACATCATTAATACAATATATATATATATATATATATATATATATATATATATATATATAATTAGTATAATGATAAGGTTAATTGGGTTAGCATTTTTCCAGGAAATAAAATTCTTAAGAGTAATAACAATAATTAAAATAACTTTAAAAGAAATCATCACAAAGAAATAAATAAATTCTATATGTATTTATTAATAACAGAATTTAATTGTCTTAAATTAACATAACATAATTTCCAATTAAATGTAACTTTACACATAAACTGAACACAGCTTTAGTTTTCTGGCTGACATCTACTAATATGATAGCTGACAAGACACATTAACCTTGAGGTACATACTAGAATTCCACCTCCTTGTGCATAGGTTAACTAAACCTGGTCCAAAAAATGACAATGTGATATGTAGTTGTGTTTTAACTGTTTTGTTTCTTAAATGTTTAATGTTTTTTAATATTTGTATTGTACTAGCACACTGGAGGAAAATAACAAAAATGCACTTGTATTGTTTGAGTTTTCAAGCCACCATATAACACATACAATTTATTCCTGTTTTTTTTGCTATAAAATATCTTCAAAAAAGTTTTTCAACATGGAACTTTCAAATACCACTTTTGCCTGCAACCTCACACAAGTAAGTGTTTCACTACATCTTATGTAAAATACACAATTTCACCATTTTGTAACATATTGTAGCATTCGTCTGAAGATGTTAAAGAAATTTAACGAAATATAGCGAAGTCGTTGAAAAGAGCACACTTTGGCTTTCATTATTCAGCTGCTAACCCAATTAACTTTACCATTATACTAATTAATAATTGGACAGCTGTGATCATTCTTCGTTTATATATATATATAATATATATATATATATATATATATATATATATATATATATTTAAAATATATTCAATAGTTGAATAGCAGAGGTTGTATCGGTCAATAATAGGCAAATGAAAGTCGTCAACTATTGATTTAATTGAATACGTTTCGCTTTTTTGTTTTCAAAAGCATCATCAGTTCAAAAAACAATTTGTAGGTTTTTTTAAAGATGTTAAAAAACACTCTACGATAACTTAACATTAAAAAACTTTAAAACTAAACAATAGAATCGAAACAAAAAACACACAAGAAAAAACTGAACTGAAAACTCATTGTGTTGGATCGCCGAAAGAGCTTACACCCACATTGAGATGAAGCCATCTTTAAAAATTAAATAAACAATAGTGCTCTTTCAGTTTTTTCTTGTGTGTTTTTTGTTTCGATTCTATCGTTTAGTTTTAAAGTTTTTTAATGTTAAGTTATCGTAGAGTGTTTTTAACATCTTTAAAAAAAACCTACAAATTGTTTTTTGAACTGATGATGCTTTTGAAAACAAAAAAGCGAAACGTATTCAATTAAATCAATGAAGTAGTTGACGACTTTCATTTGCCTATTATTGACCGATACAACCTCTGCTATTCAACTATTGAATATATTTTAAATTTAATTAACGGTCGTATTTTTTGCTATATATATATATATATATATGTGGATTTTCCGAGATTTCCGATATTTCCGGGATTATTAATATTGCGGCAGACTATTTCAGCCAAATTAAAGAAAAAGTAAGTTTTTACAGTGAATTTCAAATGGACTCAATTTTTCCGAGGTTTGCCATATTTTTCGGCCAGTGAAAACTATGTGTAGTTATTCATATTTCGACGAGGTACCGCAGATTAAAAAAAAAGAAGCTTCTAGCTGCAATGGAAGCCGAGATAATGTAAATTTTTCCTACGTGTTTAAATTTGAAGTTGAAATCTCGAAAAAAAAAAAGGAGCTGAAACAGTTATCCCCTTCAGTTTCCTATGTCGATCTTTCGAAAGTACATTCGTTTCGAAGGGTTGTAAGTTTCGAAAAATTGGATAAATTTGATTGTTTTATTATATTAGATTTTCATTCAAAATTTGTGCAAATTTTACTTCTTAATGTTTATATAAACAATAGAGATATGATTTTTTTTTAAATAGTCCCTAACTTCGTTCCTATTGGTCATAGAAGGTTTTTTTAATGAGAGTCTTTTTACCAAATATCCAATGGTTGTACGTAGAAGTCTGTAGCTTAAAACATATAGAAGTTATTACAATTAATTATAAGTAAAAAACATACCCCTTTTTCAAACGTTTATTTTGTAAATAATTTCGATGGAAACACAATAAGCATTTAACTTCTGAGATAGTTTAAGACTTAGAGATTCCTATGAAATTTGTTAAATGTGTTTAGCATCATTAATAGAGCAAGTTCAGTAGTTTAAATATTTAGCCCCAGGGATCAATAAATAACTTTTAAACTAATTGACCGATCGGGGGAAAATTTCGCACAAATTCAAAAGACGGTAATTCCTCGATGTTCAAATATATTAATAACCTTTTTTTTGTTAACACAAAAAATAATAAAATTTATAAATTAGTGCAAAAAACTGCTTTTTGCAAATAACTCCGTAAATAATTTATCAATTTTAATTGAAAAAACGGGAAAATAAAGATATTCTGGATGTAAAAAATGATATAAATATTGTTTATGTAAAATATAGGGAAAAAAACTTATAGACAAAAAATCAAATGGCGACCATAAATTATACACTTGAGTGCAAAACAATCGACTCAAAAGCGATATTTAAGATTACACCTTCTGTTTTAATGTAAGAAGTATGAAAATAACAAGATGTAATGTGCAAACAGTAACTTTGTTATTGAACTTACAAAAACTGCCATTTCATTATTTGGAAGACGCATTATAAAAACAATATGCAATACGAACAGAGTTTCTCAAATATTCATCATTGGAACTATCTCAAGAAAGACGTAATATACAGAGAAATCATCAATTACAAAATGATTTTTTTTGTTTTTCAGTATCTGATATTACCACCCCTATTCCTAATTACATTGCTTCCCATTCATCATTAAGCGCAGCTCTTAATTCAATTATGCTCCTTGGTGCATGATTTCTGCTCCGGACCCTTCTTTTAAGCTCATCCCAAACATGCTCTATTGGATTTATGTCCGGACTCAACGCAGGCCAATTTATTATAGGTATACCGATCTTAGTCAGATAGGTGGTGGTGACTCGTGCGGTATGACATCGTGCATTATCATGCAATAAAATAAGGGCATTACTAATAAATCCTGCGTATGGAACCACATAACGATCCGCCGTTTAACCTCCTCCACGTCCTCCAACAGGCACGAAAACCAGCTCGGTTTTCCCATAAATGGAAATTCCTGCCCAAAACATACAAGAACCGCTTCCATATGACACAATTTCTCGTATACAACATTGAGCAAATCGTTCCCCTGGCCTTCTATAGATTCGACGCCTCTTGTCGTTGCCATGTAGACAGATCCTACTTTCGTCCGAGAATAATACCTGACTCCATTGATAGTCGTCCCAATCCAGATGTTCGCGAGCAAATTCTAGTCGTCTTTGCTTCTGGGCTGCAGTTAGCTTGGGACCAGTAGCTGCCCTTCTTGGTGTCAGGTTGGCTGCTTTCAGTCTTCTTCTGATTGTACAAACGCTGGTAACCACACCTCGGACCTCTCTATGTTCTTCTTTGAGATTAACACCAGTCAAATGTCGATTTCTTAGAGATTTAGATACAAGAAATCGATCATCTCTCTCTGTAGTCATTCGTTTACGACCTCCTCCTTGTCGGCGGACATAATCACCAGTATCTTGGTACTGACAATACACTCGGGACACAGCAGATTGGCTTAAATTTAGTCAATTTGCCACGGCTCTCTGGCTCAGGTCTTTTCTCAATAATGCTATTGCTTGAGCTGGTTTGACGGATGTGGTATCCATTTGTTATGAAGTTGCGAACTTAATTGACTGATGTATTAGTGGGTTGCTATGAAAATTAATGCTTACCATGTTAACCAAATGTGTTAAGTGGGTGCGTGTCGATTTCAATGGGTCAAATTATGACCCCCTCTCTACGTGTTGCATTATTTATTTGTAATACGTCACCAATTTACCAAAGTCAAAAGTTTCTTCAAACTCAATAATGAGGTTAATACTTGTACAGTAAATATTTTTAAATTTACACCTTTTTTGATTGAAACAGAAGACGTAGTTTAAAAAAAAATCGCAATGTAAAAATACGAGTACTTTTTTATCTATTCATCATCTAGTAACCCCACCTATGTCTTAAAATCTTCAGATATCTGCGAAAAACTTCGCCGTGAAATCCATGATTTTTGCATAACCAGACTGGGCTATTATAATATTACTTAAAGCGTACACGTATTTGTAAATAAAAAAAAAAGATTGCATTAGAATTTGGACCGTAAATAAAACAAAAAATAAAAGAGATAATTATGAAAATTTGTGACATGTACAATTATTTTGAGCTTGACACAAAGCCTTAACAATATCTTTTTTAAGTTTTATATTTCATCTGACACAAAAGACGTCCTCGTATTTTCTCAAAATGTAATCATTCTATCATTAAAATTCACCTCATTTATATACAGAAATAATTCCATAAGAATTAAAGTTCCAGAAAATCCACCTTTCCGTAGGTGGATAATATAAATCGTTTAAGAACTTTCATTCGTAACTCAATTCGTAGATTTTAATTTAAAAAAGTAATAAATTTCACCAATTCTAAGGGTAGGCTGTCAGAATTTAATTTTTAATTAAATCAGCCTTCAAGACACACCACTGTGCATTTACATACCTACAATTAAACCCTTTTTTGTAAACTTCAAAGTACATAATTATTACGTTATTCGGTTTTTCGATATTTTTGGGATTAAATGAATTTTTTTTTTTATTTTGATAATAATATTCACAATAGAAAAAAGACGTCATTAGGGAGAAAAAGCAAAGAAATTTTCAATTTCTACACTCGGCGTTAGGTAGGGCCTATTCTTGTGGAGTAACAAATTTGATCAGGATCTAAATACGTCTTTAAATGCTATCACTATTGACTGAGACCCAATAAAGGCCGAAATCTGCCAAAGAAGAAAAGCCTTTCAAAAATAATTTACAGTCTTTTTACATATCTTTTGAGTAGAATATGTTTTTTCTTCTGTAACAAGTTTATAGAAAGCTTCTTCTTGTCCTTCTTCCTTCTTAAATATATATAAACTAAAGTTTTATTTTGAGCCCGCAGTCATTAATAGGGCAGGATAAGTAAAATTCTTTGTTGTTCTCTTTAGCTTTCGCCAAATTTAATTGCTTCTTCAGGATAGGCTAAAATATCAATATAATTATTTTATCAGTAAATACAACCAATTTAAAATGAAAAACCATTGAATATAACAAGCACCAAAGCTTACAACATGAGGTTAATTCATTAAATTTTAAATAAACACATTGAACTTAACTTATTAAAAGTATTATAGGTAGTTACGTTTTAATTTTATTTTATTTGAGAAAACATGCTAACTAAAGTCTTTGCTAACTATTCTCAAATTAAAATTGCAAATAAAAATATTAAAACATTGGCATCAATGTATACAAAAACTAAATCACCTATTAGCATTATGGAAAGCTGAAATGTAGTTTATAGAATACCATGCGAAAAAGTCATACATCGGACACACATCTAGAAATCTAATAAGCAGACTAACATCACATAAAAGTGACCCCAGAAATAATAAAAATACATGTGCATTACAATTTCAATGAAACCAAGATATTAAGACATGAAAACCAATTAAATAAAAGAGAAGTCCTAGAAATGGTATGCATAAATAAATATCAATGTGTTAATAAAAAAACTGATATTGATAAACTAAGCAATATCTATTATTACATTCTCTCTTACAAAAACTAATATTATAATTCACGAATATTAAATTTCCTGACTAAATTAAAAAAAAATTTAATATTCCAATTTTTCGCCATTTTATTTTGATGTTTAAATAATCAAATTACAAGTTAAATACTTCATCATAGAATATCAATTTTTAAAGAAATCAGGTACGAAATTTGGAAAATGAAAGAGTTATTGAAAATGAAAATGAAGGTTATTAGATGGTGAGAGTAGATCCGTTAATTTTTTGGATTCAATTATCAATTTTTTTATTTCTTTAGAATCTGAAAAATGCTCAAATAGAGTGTAAAATTTAAGTTCTCACTTTTGTGGAAACATCATTTTTATTTTTGGACCGTTTACTTATAAACAATTAGGTATTTGTTATTAACGAAAGTTAGTTTGTAACGGTTTTTTAATTACAGCTATCATCAAAGATCCAAGTCCGTCATTTTAATTGCTCCATGGGAATGACAATAACAGCGGTATTATATCCAGATTAAATGTTCGATGTCACATCGAGAAGATTTATTTTAAATGTGAGTCAGATTATTTTTTATCAAATAATGAAAGTTCTTTAGAACCAGCATGACGAACAAGTTTTTGTCAATTAATTATTTCTAAATTAACTAATTAAATGTAATTAACTTTAATGAATTGTTGTGACTACTGTCGTTTTGAGACGACAATTTTATATTTAAATCTAGCTGACCCGACCAAGCTTTGCTGTGGCTTCGTTATTATACGACTAATATTATCTTATTAATATTATTAATATTATCTTATTATCTTATTATTAATAATAATAATAACATAGCAAATGAAAGGGGAGGATATAAAGAACATATTCAGATACAAAAAATTAACAAGGGCACTACGCAGTATCTTCAATATTAATGAACATATAGCGACATACAAGATATGATATGATATACACTATGATATATAAAAATAGAAAAAATTGTTTAAAATCCTTTATAAAAGGTATATAAAAAAATGCCCCAAACGGGCTATCACAAACGCATTGCAAAACGTTATCGGATTGATAAATCCATCATCAGTGCAAACCTGAAAGTATATAACCACTTTAATTAAAAAGAACGTTAAATTAAATTGTTGACAAAGGTTAGAGCAAAATGTGGTTAATACTTACGGTTGTACATGCTAGTAGCCACCAAAATATATGGGTCAAAACCCTTTAAATGTTTTAAATTTGTAGTTGTTTTACATTATTAACAGTTATAATTTGTGATGTTTAAGTTACCGTTGGATAGGTAACATGGCGGCGTATGACTCTACATAAGTAAAATGGTCAATGTTACCTATCCAGCGGTAACTTAAACATCACAAATTATAACTATTAATACCAAAGATACTTTTACTGAGTGATATTAGTGTGTTATTTAACAATCTTTTGTACAATTATTTTATGTAACTATTATTAGACTTTAGACGAAATTTATATTATACCTTAATTGATATAAATAAATATATACTCAATAAATAATAATTATTTGTAAGTATATGTAAACTATGCATAAGTACGATAGAGGCGCACGGTAGCGCGCGGCGCCGCGGCGGCTGAAAAATCGAGTGTACGCGCATATTTAACAATTAAAAAACAACGGTCTAAATTAAAATAAGCCCCAATTACTCTTTACAATCTTGAAGTTAAATGTTTAAACTTTAATTTGGACACTTGGTAACCTCAAAAATAATAATTTACATATGTGTTTTCAAGCCTCAAAAATGCGTATTTTCGTGTTTTTCAGACTTTAAATCGCTTATAACTCGAAAACTATCAACTTTAGAGAAAATTGACAGGAGACTTTTTTTGTTTAAAATGGCCCAAAAAACTTAAAAAAACGTTTTCCAGATTAAAAAAAAATATTTTTGGACTTTGTTTAAAAAAACTGTTTAAACAATTTCTGCCCAAAAATTTCGTCCGTCACCTTTCAGATTTGTTTAAAGGGGACATTTTTGAACCGGAATCCGCGAAGAAACCGAATCAGAAACATTTTCCCAACGGGAGCGGCCTCACAGCCTGGACTATTTCACTTGGCGCAAGTCAAGGACTGTAAATTACGATTAAAATATATTACAATTACGATTAAAATTAATATGAAAAATTCTATAAATTTAAAATACTCAATTAGATTTTAACATTTTTGAACATTGTCAGTAGTTAAAATTTAAGTTTATTTAGAATTATTTCATTAAATTTATAATTATTCAAATGTATTGAATTAATGCACAAACTTATTTTTTTACTTTTATTGCAGAGAAAATGTAGTGAAAAAGTTTTTTTATTAAAAATAAATAATGTTGGACCTTTTAAAATTATTTGTAATTCTAGTCATACATAATTCTGTCAAAAATAAAAATATTTTATTTTCGAGTAAAATCAGATTTTTTAAAACACTTTATATTCAACTAATACAAGTTGATATCTAATGGTTTTATATGGTATAGATCAGTATATCTTAACTGTGTGTAGGAGAAAATTAAACTGCTTTGTTTTTAAACTAAATGTTTATTACAATTTCATTTTATTTTCTCGAGTTTATGCGAAAAATTAAAGAGACATGACGTTTGTTAAACGTTATATTGTTTAAATGTACTACCACTGTAGTAGAAGTAGAGTTTTAATAAAACATTTTGTATAAGGGCACCTATAATGTAACTGTTTGCATGGAAAAAACATTATATTTTCTCACCTATTAGACCTTCCTAGGATTTTAAATAAATGATGATTTCAATACCAAAATAAGCCAAATCGGTTCAGTCATCCTCGATTTATTATAAAAAAAGGCTATAAAAACATAAAATGACGTTTGATAAAGGTATGTATGATATTTTAAATGTAGTTATAAGGTATCATAAAATGACGTTTAGCAAATGGATCAAATGAACTAAAACTGTAGGAGTGAAGTCTTATAAAAAATTTTTAATTTACATTTAAAAAAGAAGGGTCATTTATCGAAATATTGGAAATATCGAAATGGATTTTATTGGACCAATAAATACATTTTCCGAAAATTTTATTGCAATTGGTCCAGCGGGTTTTGACTGTTAGCTTGGACAAACATCGTAACACGAGATTTTTGTATATAAGGATGGTGTATTCATTTTTGTGTTGGAAAATAAAGCCGCATCCATCAAAAGGTTATTAGCGACATTCCTGTGACTGTCCTGTGTTATTTATATAACGGCGCATGGCAGGGTAGGCGCTCATTTGTACAATGAAAATTCAAACCAGCAAAAATTTGAGCCGTAGATTTTGTTTCTCTCTCTTATACACCCCGCAGCCCGCGCGCCAGTCCTGTCATAACAAATAACAACAATGGTTTAAAATTAAATAAGCACAACATACTTATAGGGAAATAATAGAATAAGGTTAGAACTTGAAATCAGGTCTTTGGTGAATTCAAAAATAAAATTCTTTAGTTGTGCTTTTGATCCTCGAACATCGCAATTTTGCGTTTTTTTTTTAATTTATATTGTTTATAACTTGACAACGATTAAGTTTACAAAAAAATTACGAGACCCATTTTGTTTAGAATGGCCCAAAAAGTTTAAAAAAATTGTCCGAGCAGAAAAAATTCATTGTTACAGTTTGTTTACAAAAATATAAACAACTTTTCGGGCGATCTGGGCGACCTCTTGAGCCTTATTTTGGAGTATCTCATGAAGGTGAATTTGCAAAAAAAAATCTCATGGGAATATTTTTCCGAACGAACCCGAGCTTTTCGGGTTCACTTACTGCCAAACTCTACTTTCGAAGTTTACCTTGATGCAGTAACTTCTAAAGTGGATCCCAGAAAAATACATTATACTTCTAAAATTAAAAATGATCGTATTTGTATTTTCTTTACCAGTGAACAGACAGTCGATGAGTATATAGCAAACGACAATGGAATTGTAGTAATTAATCAAGAACGTATTCAAGCCCAAAGACTAATAACTCCAAATGAACGATTTAAGTATACATCTACTAACTCCAATTGACTTTCTCAAGATAGGGACTTCAAGTCCATTAAGCATATCTTGAGTTTCCGACGATACATTTTTAAAGAGCCAACTAACTTAGACAAATTACCTAATTCTATGTTAATTAAAAATGTAATGATAATAATCATGTAATAATGTAATGATTAGTAATCAACAATATTAGATACGCTGACGATACAGCCATTCTTGCAGAAAGTTTACAAGATCTCCAAACATAACTAAATCTAGTCAGTGAAGCAAGTTATCGGAGAGGCCTAAAAATCAACATTTCAAAGACAAAGTGCATGGCAGTTGGAAAGATCCATATAGATCAAGGTCTGCTTTCTCTTAATGGAGAAGAGATAGAAAGGGTAAATCATTTCAAATACCTTGGCAGCTGGGTAAATGTAAATTGTGACTCTGATCATCATCATCTTTGGCTCGACAATCCTCTGTGGATCTTGGCCTGCTCTAAAATTCGTCGCCATTCTGTTCGGTTTTTGGCAACATGTTGCCATCTTCTGATTTTTAATATTCGTAAGTCGGTTTCGACTCCATCTAACCACCTAATTCGCGGTCGGCCTTTGCTTCTTGTTCCTACAGGTGTTCCTGTGGTTAGCTTTTTAGCAATGGTATTTTCTGGCATTCGTATTATATGTCCAGCCCATCTAAGTCGCTGTGTTTTAATGAACGTTATGACATCTGGCTCATCAAAGAGCTGATACAATTCAAAATTATATCTTCTGCGCCACTGCCCTTGGTCGTTTACAGCTCCAAATATTTTGCGGAGTATTTTACGCTCAAATATTCCCAAAAGTCTTTCATCTTTCTGCGTTAATGTCCATGTTTCTGCTCCATATGTGAGGACCGGCCTCAGCAATGTTTTGTATATAATAATTTTAGTTCTTCTTTGAATGTTTCTTGAGTGGAAATGTTTTTGGAGTCCATAGTATGCTCTATTTGTAAGATTTATTCGTCTTTTGATTTCTTCGCTTGTTTTATTGGTAGCAGTCAATAGCGACCCAAGGTATGTGAAGTTGTCAACACGTTCAAAGGTATGACTTCCAAAGACTGTTTCTCGTTCCTCATTTGCTGTCGGATCCTTTGTAACCAACATGTACTTGGTTTTGTCTTCGTTGATGACTAGACCGACCTGTTTCGCCGCTGTTTCCAATTCTAGGAGATATTGCTCAACATCTCGCTTGCTACGCCCTATTATGTCAATGTCATCAGCATATGCTAAGACTTGTATCGATCTATTGTAAATAGTACCGCCGTCCCTAATTCGTGTATCTCGGACTGCCTTTTCTAAGGCAATATTAAATAGGAGGCAAGCCAGAGCATCTCCTTGTCTGAGTCCATCCTTTATCTCAAAGGATCTAGAACTCTCTCCCTGTATTCTAACAGTGGCTTCTAAGTTAGACATTGTCATTCTCGTTAGTCGGATAAGTTTCTCTGGTATACCAAACTCATGCATTGATTGGTATAGCACTGTTCTCTTGACACTGTCATATACTGCCTTGAAGTCGACGAATAGGTGATGGGTTTCAATATTGAATTCTAATGTTTTCTCGAGAATCTGTCTTATTGAATGAATCTGGTCAATTGTTGATTTTCTGGAGTGAATCCAACTTGATATTTACCAACTATGCCCACTGTGTAAACTTGCAACCTTTCGTAGAGAATATTTGCTAGTATTTTGTAAGCAGTTGTTAACAGGGTTATACCTCTATAGTTGTCACACTGGAGCTGGTCACCTTTTTTATGTAACGGGCATATCACGCCTTGAGACCATTCACAAGGCATGGTCTCATTATGCCAAACAAGAAGTAAAAGCTTATGCAGTGTCTGTAGTAGGGCATCGCCACCATTCTTGTAGAGCTCACTGCAAATTTGATCAACTCCTGGTGATTTATTATTTTTAAGCTTTTTAATGGCTTGGGCAACGTTTTCGATGGTAGGTGGTCTTTCGTTTGGGTTGAAAGGATTCCAATCATTTCGATTTGCTAGGGTGTTATCTGCTTCTTCGATATGATGGCCATTAAATTTTGCATCGAAAAATTCAACCCATCTGTTTAGGATTGAGGCCGTATCATTTAGGATGTTTCCTTCTACATCCTTACAGCTCCTTATTCTTGGCTTAAACTCTTTGCGCATTTTGTTTAGATGTCTGTAGAACTTTCGAGTTTCATTTTGATTTCTTAGAAATTCTGTGCTTTCCAATTGCTTTTGCTCAAATTGTCTTTTTGTCTTTTTTTTTACTTATATTACAATCAAGTAGCCTCTATCCAAATTGGAGACAGTCCCACTATAAAAATACCCATCAAACGTGGAGTACGGCAGGGTTGTGTTTTGTCACCCACTCTTTTTAATCTGTACTCTGAAGAAATCTTTAGGGAGGCTTTGGATGAAAGACAAGAGGGAGTAAGACTAGGTGGAGAAGTAATCAATAATATTAGATACACTGATGATACAGCCATTCTTGCAGAAAGTTTACAAGATCTCCAAACATTACTAAATCTAGTCAGTGAAGCAAGTTATCGGAGATGCCTAAAAATCAACATTTCAAAGACAAAGTGGATGGCAGTTGGAAAGATCCATATAGATCAAGGTCTGCTTTCTCTTAATGGAGAAGAGATAGAAAGGGTAAATTATTTCAAATACCTTGGCAGCTGGTTAAATGTAAATTGTGACTCTGATGAAGAGATAATATCCAGGATCGAAATATTACGTAAGGCTTTTATGACCTGGAAACCAGTTTTATGCAACAGAAACCTGTCAATGAATATTCGTAAGAAGGTCCTTAAATGTTATGTGTGGTCGATCCTATTGTATGGTTGTGAGACATGGACGTTAAAAACCACAATGCTAAACAAGTTAGAAGCATTCGAATTATGGTGCTATAGACGAATCCTAAAGATATCGTGGGTTTCGCACACTTCCAATGAAGATGTTCCAATGAAGAAGATCCAATGTACAAGGAAAAGTGGAAGGAAAGAGATGGACTGGTCGAAAGAAACTTTCATGGCTGCGTAATATTAGACAATGGTGTGGTTTCACAGTAGAAAAATTATTTCGCACAGCAGCCGACAGAGAAAGGTTTCAGGAAATTGTAAACATGATGACGGCCAACGTCTGAATACGGACACGGCACCCAAAGAAGAAGAAGATGTTAATTAAACATGAGGATAACAACTATCGAATTTTCTTTTCCATCGAAAAGCAATCTTGCTACTTGCAAGCAGCAAGGACATTTTGCATCTCAGTGTTTCAATAGAAATAATCAGACTCCTTTAAACAACACCCAAAATAATGTTCATCTAAACTCTTTACGGGAAGTACACCAATCAGCTCCCCTTTCAACAATTTCTTCTACACAATGCTCTCCTACTGAGACTGAAACTACAGTACAACAATTAGCTCCTTTGTCGATAAATTCCTCTACACAATCATCTCTTACTGAGGCTGAAACATCTAGAAAAATCATTACCTCTCAATAAAATAATCATACTATTATAAGCTGCGACCTACCCAGTGAGACTCAAATGAATACCTTTAATCAAGATACATCCTCATCCCCCTCAACCCTAAACAAAACCAATCTGAAATAATATTTTTCCCAATAGCAGATAACGAAAATGCCACGAAGCAAAACACCAAAAACTCAACAAGAAACCAACAGAAACCTAAGATCTTACCAAGTGCACCAGTCAATTCTTCAAAGAAAACTCCAACATTGGGTACTTAACACAGGAAGAACGTAATGAGTTCTTTGAAAATGCGCATGGTTCTTCAGATCATTTTAGTGTCGCCAGAACTTACTCGGAGGATATCGAAGGATTGATAGACTTTCTACAGAAAATACATTCCAGTTCAAGATATCTTAAATTCCGTTATTCTAGAACTAAAAACAAAATTTCAGAACAAATTTTAAGTAATACTTCTACCGATGATCTCAGCGATTCCTCTGCGGTGACTTAATGGAACCTAAATGGGTTCCATACCCATTTAGAAGATCTTATAATTCTTATAAATAAATTTCATCCATCCATCCTATGTTTGTAAGAAACACATTTTCAGGAAAACAAGGAAATTCGTGTCACAATCTTAGACACTTCATGTCCAGACTACGATTAGGACACATTAAGATCACACATGATTTCCTACTACAGAAGTAGCCCAAACCTTTGTGATACGCCTGTGATAGTGATCTAACAATACATCACTTATTAGTGGAGTGTCCTTTATACGCATTTGTAAGACAATATGAACAGTTACCTACAACAATAAAAGACATTCTAAGTGAACACAGTGACCGCAATCGTACCATACTTTTTTTTGGTTTCCTCAGGACTAATAACAAAATCTAATTGTATTCTTTATTTTTCTTTTTAATTTATGGTATCTGTAAAATTGACCATTGCTAATAACCCTTATGGTTGAAGCAGTTTCAAATAAAAAAAAAATATGGTAAATATTGTTTCCATAACATATTTAAAGTCATTCACTTCAGAAACATATAAAATAACACTTTGACTAATTTGGTACAAGCTCGGGTCTGACGAGAATACATCATATAAAGCGATGGAGTCGAGAAAAGCTGTTGAAAGAGTCGAAAAAGCATTTTTTCACTCTATAGTTTTCATATTTTTTATGGCTTCTTAGCTATAGTGATTTTTGTTGTTAAATGACATCAAATATAACGAATTTGTCGATATAAGTGATAATAAAAAAAAAATACCACTAAAAACTTGAAAAAAAAGCCGTTCGTGACTATAGAATAATGTACATAGAAAGCAATGATTAGGTATTATCTGAACCGAAACGCAAAATCCAGATTTTGTTATTTACCCCGAAATAAATTATATTACATAACCCTAAATCAACAAAAAAAAAAGTATTTTCTCGACTATACAAATATTATTTCTAAACGCTGGCATTTCTGATCGATCGATTATATTTATCATTTCTATTTAGTAGTATGTATTAAGTAAACTGAAAAACATATAACATATTTATTCCCATCGAAAAACAATAGCTACGATATGCTTGAAATCACATCCGATATGTTTCTTCTGCAAACACCAGCAAAAAGCAAATAGGTATACAAATATCTATATGTGCGTCATCGATATTTTGCATTGGACGTAACCCTGGTGATCTAACAAACAATTTATTTACAAAAGTAAGGACTAAATTCTTGTATCAGCAGCACATACTTGTAATTAAAAATGAATCCTCTATGATTTTACCTTCTAGAGAGGTTAAAATAATAACAAAATGTTGTACTTTGTTCAACAGTAGTTTTCAATAGATTGATAAGAAATCTTTTTTTATGACGATTGTCTGTTTTTACAAGTACACTGGGTTTTTCCAAATACGATAATAGTAAAAATACTTGCTAAATTGAAGGAAACACGTTGATAGAATCAGTGAATAAAAAGTGTGATTTAGAAGGATGGTATAATAGTCTACAATAGTTCTGCAATAATAGTCTAAGCCACATATACATGGTTCAGAGTAAATGAGCATATTGTGTCTACCTACTTTAAGAAATTCACTGATAGAAACTAAGGCTTTATTTACACATTTTTATATTTCAATAATTACAGTCTATCTAAAAAAACGTACAAAAGCAAAATAAGTAAAACCAGTTTATTGCAAAAATACCTTAAAGCGGCTTAGACGGTTTTTGCAAAATTGTAAAAATATAAAGCCAGGTTTATAAACGGACATAGTACATAATCATAAGTCATAAACATAACTTCAACCACAATCATAATTCATAAGATTTAAGATTGGTTTATAACTAGACATAATACATAACCATAATATTTAAGAACTACTTCAGAAAATACAAACCTAACCAAATTTTTATAGAGCATGAAGAATTTTTTCTGGTCTTTAGATTCATAGAAAAGTGAAATAAATAAATATGTGGTTGAATTCGCTCCAAAAACATTAAATTAAAATAGTAGGGTTATGTATAGGAGGAAACTGCAGATGATTCTACCAACGCATGCGCATATTCCAACAATTCCATAATGTTTAATACTTAATTCATAAATGTTGAAAGTTACCAACTTTCAAGGTCACGTTTTAAGGACTAAATTTATGTCTTATGTATTATGGATGCTTTTAAATGGGTACATTTATTTATTAACTTTTAACATTATGCTTATATAATAAGATTATGGTTAAAGACTAAAATTATGTTTATGTCCGTTTATAAATCCGGCTTTAATGGTCATTTTGCAATAACCATCTATCCCTCCGAAATGGTAAATACACAAAAAAAACTTCGAATTCCAGTTCATTAGTAAACGTAAGTAACTGTTACTGATTAAATTCCTACTCGATTTAATCTTGATCAATCTCGAAATCAGGATTTAACAAAATTCCTTCCAAATCATACCTATAATATTCCTATCATATTCCTAAAATATTTTGCTGACCAGAATTTTGACTATCAAGCAAAAGTTCCAATATTTTCTATAATGAACAACTGGTTTCGTTATTTGATAAATACAATTTTTTATCGGCATTTACGGTACCAACATTCGAGTAATAGCAAAGAATATTATGTTACCTTTTCGGTACACTATCTGCGATAAGAGGAATTTAAAAATTTCTTAAATCAATTGCCGAGCTGACAACACAGAAAATTCACAGTTTTAAATAGTATACTTTCGTATTTTACCATTAAAGATAAAGCCTCTAGTTTTGTGCAATTTTATTTATTTAAATAAAATTGTAATATTAGTGTAATATTAAATTTCTCTTCTTTTAATAAGTCAAAATACAGATTTGTTTAATTTAGTATTTTGCATCTGGTGCACACAATAAAAAGACCCTTACAAAAATTTACAACAAGCGTCTAACCCACATATTTATAATGAAAACATGGGTTAGACTATTTTTACAAATTTCTGTTTTCATATTATTTGACGAATGTGGTTTAGAACTTAGTTCACAAACGCGTCCATGAGTATGGATATGGCTTATACCATTTTTGCTTGATGTAGTATGCGTTATGATCAGCAGTTTGACACGTCTAACCTCATTGGTAAACAAATGTGGGTTAGACGGTTGTTGCAAAACACCGTCCAATTTACAACTGACCAAGCAAAAACGTTGATATTAAAATAGAACAATAAGAGCATACAATAGAAACATACTTCTTAATAGCAAGATCACAGTGTCCTATGAAATCTAATACAGTAAAATCTATTGATAGTATTCGATCACAACGGTATGTGTAATTTCGATCTTAAATACTGGAGGTTTCAAATACCCAAGAATAAAATATGTAACGACCTTAAAATTGCAAATAATGTATTTGTTTGTATTAACTATGCCTGCGTTGGTTGTGGGGTGAACTGAGGATCTCTACTTATGATGCAACCGGTCCCAAGCCCTGATAAAAGAGCAGGGATAGGAGAATAAGAACAACGGTTCAACTGTCCCGGGTGATACATCCCTGAAAGATACTCTTGTCTGGGGTTACAGATGAAGATAACAGTGGCGATGAAGGCGAATGAGAAGAACATTCAAAACGGGGAATTCGTCGGAAGTGAATTCGCCGAAGACGGAAGAACTAAATTAGTCAACTGTATTCAGATGTAAAAATCCACAGGATGACTACCACATTAAAGATCCATAAGTACACCGACATGGCCAACTAGTGCCAAGCATCCTGTAAGTGAGAAAAGGCTGCTAACAGTTCCCAGGTCAGCCAATATTGTCCCATAAAGGAAAAGGATCTGCACTTAAAACATTCCAAGCATGTATAATTCAGCAAAGAAATAATAAAATGAGCCTTGCGCATAATATCTAAGGTATCGTATAATTTAGCTATCCTTATGAGTTTTACCAAGAAGCTTATCAGTAGCGGAGAATTTATTTTTTATTTATGGCATAATAAGAACCCATAATTAAAAGCAATATTTTTATAAAAAACTTTAAATGAAGTATTACAAACGAACATGTAATATATCAATATAATATAAAACATTTTCGGTCACATTCAGGAACTCCACCTTCTCAGTTTTTCTTGCTGTTCTGTGAATATAATACCCTCCTAATTTCTACTTCTTTTGTTTGAATTCCTTTTTGCTTTTGTTCAGTTTGACATAATTTTTGGTTTTTGTTCAGGCCTTCCTTTGACGGAATTTTTGGTTTTTTATTGACACATAAAATAAAAGTATTTGCTTCGTTGTGTAGTTGCGGCAATCTGCTTACTTTACTTTATCGTGTACGGACATGTCATTCATAAAATTTCGGCCCAGTATCGGGCTACGTCGGTTCCATCTTTGTTGGCGAGCCACAAATCTTCAAGGGTACATCGATGAGGAGAGTTTCTGCATGTAAGAAGATGTTCCATATTCTGTGTTTCTCCACAATCATAGTTCACATCATCTTGGTCTATTTTTCCCCATTTTGCCATGTTTGATTTTACTGTAGCCACCCCCGTTCTTATCCTATTCAAGGTTTTCCACGTTTTAAAGTCTAGGGTCTGGCCGATCCATTGAACCTGGAGAAGTGGAAAATACTCAGGCGGTTCATCCTGCACTGTTCCAAGGAAGCTTTTCCTAGATTTTAGTCTCTTTCGTGGTGTTCGAGCTATCTGTTTAATTTTCTCTGTGTTCTGCAGCGCCTCTGCCTGTTGAGGGTTCTGCAAAACCCGCTGCTCTATATAGATTTGAAAGTGGCGTTGGTTTCATGCACCCCGTTACTATCCTGCATGTCTCATTTAGCGCAGTATCAACTTGTTTGGTGTGGGCAGATCTGCTCCAAATGGGGCACGCATATTCAGCAGTTGAGAAACACAGTGCCTGTGCCGTTGTTCTTAAAACGCCAGGACGTGCGCCCCATTTATTTCTTGTTAGCTTTCTGAGTATGCTGTTCCTAGTTGTTACTTTCCCTCTTGTTTTTATGCAATGTTGTCTGTAGGTGAGGGACCAGTCCAGAGTTACTCATATATAGGTTAGTTTGTGTGTTCTACTGCATTACCATTCCACACAATTTGGAGTTTTCGCTTGGCTTCCTTTGTGCGAAGGTGGAAAGCGCACACTTGGGTTTTAGAGGGATTGGGTCTCAGAGAATTCTGCAGGTAGTACGCTGTCATTGTTTTTAAGGCAGTTTCGAGTTTCTCCTCCACTTCTTCAAAACTATTTCCTTGAGCACATATTGCAAGATTGTCAGCATAGAGGAAGTGCTTGGTTTCGGTCGGAGTAGGTTGGTCGTTTGTGTATATATTGAAGAGCATTGGTGCGAAAACACTACCCTGTGGGAGGCCGTTTTTTTTAACTCTCCACCTACTTACTTTACCCTCCAGCATAACGAAAAAACGTCTATTTTGCAGTAAGGAATATACGACCTTTCCCAGATGGTGGTCATTGAGAGTGTCGTATAATTTACGGAGCAATGTTTTGTGCCTTACTGTGTCATAGGCTGCTGTCAGATTTACAAAAGCAGCCCCTGTTATAAGTTTTTCTTCAAAGCCTTTTGCAATGTGTTCTGTTAATGCGAGGACTTCACCGGTGCAAGATTTGCCAGGTCTGAATCCTCCTTGTTGTGGGATGAGGTGCTTGTCGACATTTTTTTCTGTTCTGGCGAGTGTGAGTCTCTCGTATAGTTTAAAAAAGTGACATAATAGCGAAATAGGTCTGTAGCTACTGGGGTCTTCTGGATCCTTTCCTGGTTTTAAGATTTCCTGGTTAGATTTCCTTCATGATTTTGGAATTTTGCAGGTTTTGCAGCATGTGTTATAAAATTGCAAGATCCAGTTTTTTGCTCCTTGGCCTAAATGTTTTATTTGTTCACTGCATATATCATCCACACCTGAAGCTTTCCCGTTTTTTAACCTGTTCTGACCGTCGTGGAGTTCTTTTAGTGTAAAAGGAGTTCCTAGGTGGTTTGTCTCCGAATCCAATCTTCTCCTAGTGTTTGGGTCCTTATATCGGTTTGTAGTTCTTCCATTCGTAAGGAGTTGAGTAGCGACTTGGTTTGCTGTAACCTTGCAAGGTGGTTTATGTTCTTGTGGATCACCGCTTAGTTTTTTTACAAGGTTCCATGCTATTTTGCTACTATGTCTCATGTCCATTTTTTCCAGGGTCTCAATCCACTTTTCCTGTCTGGCTTGACTTAGCTGTTGGAGTAGTACTGCTCCGCAGTCAACCGTTTCTTGGCTAAAAGGGTCAGTGGAATAGTGGGTTTCGTATGTTCTCATTAGTTCTTTGGACTCGCTGGACATCGCAATCTGCTGATTTAACTGTTGAATCATCTGTTGTGTCTTTGGTGTGTAAACACATTATGACGTATTAGTAGGACATTAAATAATTCCATTATTAAATAGAATACTCGGTTAATTGAGTTGATACTGGCCACTTTCCAAAAAAATCGCTAATATCAATATTCATTCCACTTCCCAAACATGCCACCGCTAGGAAATGTGAAGAAGATAGATTAAACTAGTTTGATAAGCTATGCATTTAAACTCCTCCTTACTATCATTCACTTGCACATATACACCAAATTAGAAGAACACCTAAGTGAAATTTAATTTGGATTCAGAGCAGGACTCATAACGAGGGAAGAACTTTTCAGTTTAAGAGCCAGCGATATCAAACTGCGATGTGTATGCAAGTTTCATCATATATCTCCAACAAAAAGCAACAGTGCATTCGAAAATTAACTTTCCGAGATCTTCACAGTCGGAAAAAGAGTTCGACAGGGTGCATGCTGTCACCAGCATTATTTAAAATATACTCTGAAAATATCTTTGGAGAAGCCTTGGATAAATCAGAATATAGTATTCCAGTAAATAGCCAACTTATATACAATATCAGATATGAAGATTATAGGTACCGTCTTTTTGGCGCAGATAATGTTGAAGAAACATGTTAAATAAGAATATCCTGATGTTTTTTTTAACGAAAACGGCAACAATTGATGTAAATAAAAAAAAAAGAATTTTATTGCAAAATATAATAGATAACAATTAGGTTCCGAATAACACATCATTCAAATGTCCATCGCAACTACGTTTGCAGGAACGAATCAGATGAACCCAATTTTCGGTCACTTTATGTAAAATATCCGCATTAATCTCACGAATGGTGCTCTATGTTCCTTTTTAAGTCTTCAATAGATTGTGGTTTGTTCACCTAGAGCAATGACTTAACATAGCCCCATAAAAAATAATCCAACGGTGTTAAATCGCAGCTTCTTGGAGGCCAAGCATCTGGTCAAAGTTGCTGAATTCTCCTGGGATCTCTGGCATCAAGAGAAATCAATGTTTCCGGAAACTTTTATTTCAATAAATCAATGGTTGGGGCAGTAATGCGACATGTGGCACCGTCCTGTTGGAAAAACATGCCATCCAAATCCATTTCATCCAACTGAGGCAACAAAAAATCCGTTATCATCGTTCGATACCTTTCACCGTTGACTGTTACACCATGTTCGAAAAAATAAGGTCCGATGATGCCACCATGCCATAAACCGCACCAGACAGTGACTTTTTCTGGATGCAAAGGCTTATCAAGAATCTCATGTGGATTATTTTCACTCAAAAAACCACAATTTTGGTTATTCACAAAGCCGTTTAACCAAAAATGAGCTTCATCAGAAAAGATTATTTTTTTGAAAAAATCGCCCCATCATTTTCCAGTTTGTCTGGAGCCCAATCAGCAAACAGACGACGTTTATGATGGTCAAGTGGCTTCAGTTCTTAACTCAGAACAATCTTGTTAGGGTGTAGACCTAAATCTTTTTTTAGAACTCGCCAAGTTGTCATTCTGATGAGTCCAAGTTCTTGAGAACGACTATTTACGGACACATTTGCATTCTCTGCTACACTGGCTTTTACAGCAGCAATATTGTCCTGAGTTCTTGCATTTCGGCGTCTAGTTGGTGGTTTCGTATCGTGCAGAGTAAATTCACATGCAAACTTTTGCCACGATTCGACGAATTACACGCACATCAGGACGATGATTTGGTCGTAATGCAGGATAGGTATTCACAAAAGAACGATTATTAGCATAAAATAATATTTTAAAATAAAATTTATAATTTCCAACCGTTGCTCAAGCGTATATCTTGCCATGGTAATTTGTTAGAGTATACTAAATACAAACGTCAACAGGTGACAGTTCTACCATTTTCAAAATGGCCGCTATGACATTTCAAAAACAGGACGTCCCTATTGGGAAATCCTTTATTTTATACAATAAAGTTACAATGAACGATACAACGTTAGAAAGAGAAGAAAATACGCTATCTGGGCTGCCGTATTAAGAAAACCGTATAAAAAGCCAGAAGGTCTTTTAACTTTCTTCGCAAAATTCTCTGTAATCTATCTACAAAGTAGAATGCTGGAGTGTTACAAAAGATACCATCAAACGGTTAGAGGAATTGGAAATGTGGTGCTACCAACGTATGTTAAGAATTAAATAATTATCTTTCGTTAACGAAATACAAATTTCCTATTCACTCTATTTCCAAATACTTTGTGACTGAAAAATATATTTAGGGTAAAATAAAGTCGGGATATGTTATCGACATCGATAAATGGTCACTTTGGGGATCAAATTAGGATATTTTTCAAAACAAAAATCAAAAAAGTATAGCCATGGTTCAAAGACCTTGACAAACTATGAAATAATACTCTGTCCTTGGTAATACTTTTAGTTGATTGGCCTTGGCAATATTTTTTTGATTTTGTAGTGGGAATATAACCTATTTTATTTGTTACATCTGAGCTACCCTTGCAGAAATGGTAGACCAAATTTAAAAAATTCAAATTTTAAGTTAAAAATATTAGATTTTCGTTATGAAAGGGATATTCGTTATAAAATACTGAAAGGGATTTAGAACAAAAAATAAAATAGTAAAGATAAGCTCTTAAAGAAAAAGTTTCAAAACTTCTGAAGAAGTTCAGTGCATCTGGAATGTTCAATTAAAGATGTAGTTACTACTACAAATAAGACAAGAACTTTAAATAATGAAATAATTGTGAAAATTAATATAATGTGAAATTTAAGTACCTAGAATTGGTGTTATAGATGAAGGATGTGAGGGATGGACCAAATGGGAGAAGTAGAGTTGTGTGTTGTATGATAGAAAGATTCCGATGCAACTGAAAAGGAAATTCTGTAAAGCTGCTATAATATAAGCTATAATGGGTGGAACTAAATTCTGGATATACTTAGATGGATTAGTGCAGGGAATGAAAAAAGATAAAACAAAAATGAATATCTTTATAGGCGAAGTCTACTGGTAGCATCAATTGACGCCAAAATAAAAAAGCTTAAGTTAAAATGGTTACAAAATGGGGCATTAGATTCCCGACGTAAGGTCTTCTCATGTCTGAGGATCAAAGAGGTCACGTCTCGTGGAGACGGTACCCCATTGATTCCCAAGCTTCCTCCCCGCTTACCAATTTCAGACATAACGTGGGGGAGGCTTTACTTGTTTTTTTATCTTAATGCCTTGGAAAATTAGACATACATTGTAGTTATATTTTTCAACGTCAAATTAAATTCTTCCTATAAATTCTGAAATTACTGAATCTATTTTAAGATATATTATCATACTTTCGAACTATGTACTAATAACATTTCATACGGGAATTTTACCCGAAGAGCTCGTATTTCCTAAAAGTCTTTTGTTAATAAAGATGAAAACTTAATAAACCGGAGGTTTATATCGCATATTTTGTTCCTAAAACGATATTGAACGTTTTCATTAGTTTCAGAATATAAAATTTCTGCTAAAAGATTATGTAATTCATATCGAACTAAAATATTATTTATTTAGTCTATTGAAATGTTACATTTTTTATGTCATACTAGTTTATTATTGTGTTTTTATTGATTAGTTACCAACTAGGTAAGAGTGTACTTTATGCCCGCGCGGGCATAAAGTGTAATTTATGGCCCGCACGGGCGTAAAAATACATCTTTATTTAACAAAATTTCAACTTGGCAATGTTAATATTCTTAAATCCGTAAACTAATTTTTCTAAACCAATTCAGATGTCTGCTTTAGTCTGCGCCTTCTAAGAATTGCAAGGTAAAACAGACGTTGATAAAGATGTTATTAGACAAATGGGGAATCTAAACTTGCATTCCACAACATATCTCCTCAACTAAGCAAAAATCCTTAGCGAATTGGTTTCTAGTACTCGTAAAGAGTATACTGGAATAAAAGGAAAAGACAGTTAAGATTTGATTTCACTTATAGTGTGTCTGTGTATCCGCTTATACATATATCACCCTAAAAGGGATCTTCAGAGTGGCTATTCACAGTCGCTCTGAACGTGAAAGTAAATCTTTCCTGTCTTAATAGAAGCAACTCTGACATGGCTTCGTATAAAAGCAAATAGCGACGTCTGATAATAAATCCGTAAACTAATTTTTCGAAACCAGATTAAAGCAGAAATCTGAATTGGTTTCGAAAAATTAATTTATGGATTTATTATTAGATGTCGCTATTTGCGTTCATACGAAGCCATGTTAAAACTGCTTCTACTAAGACAGGAAAGATTTATTTTCACGTTCAGGGCGACTGTGAATAGTCACTCTGAAGATCCCTTTTTGAAATACGTATAAGCGGATACACACACGCACTATACGTGTAATCAAATCTTAACTGTCCTTTTCTGTTAATATTCTTATTTACCATTAAAGTCTTCTTTACCATTGAATATTTGGACAACAGGGAACTTGGAGAAAATGTTTCTGGGGAGATCAGCAAAGTATACAAGTAGCACAGTTTCACTAATGTGTTCTACATGGTTTTCTGTCATCCAGTGTTGTAATTTTTCATATTCCTTGTCGTAGGCATCTTTCGTCTTATGTAGTAGCAACTTTTACGTTGATTTTTCCGCTTTTTTTAAAATCTCGTTAGGTATCTCAAAAATATCTTGCATTTTCACGGTTTTAGTTTGACACCTTTGACAGCATTTCCGTAGCGTAGCAACATATCACGGACAATAGAATGTCTACTAGTAAATATATTGTCAAAATGAAATCGAATTTTCGGATTGTTTAAAACATATTTATTTGTAGATGCAATAACGAACTAGTATGACAAAAAAGTTTGCATACACTCGGTACATTAATAAATGAAGGGCACACGGATTAAACCATGAAAGTCCTTCTGATATTATTATGAGAAAACTTAAATTGTAAATTTAGGGACTTACATCTATAAAATTGGTTAAGATAAATCTTAATTTATTTATTAGTTACACTTGCAGGTATTATTAAATAATAAAAATAAAAACATTTAACATTTTGTGTTTTTGTATTGTATTTTAGTATTTTATTGAAAAAATAAAAAAAAACACTACAAAGGTGGTGTGTCATTCAATGAAAGTCCAGGTTTTTCATTGGTCTGTAAACATTATCAGTACCATTAGTTATTATCATCTCTGATATTGTTGGCATGAGGTAAACCATTATAATAGTCCTTGGCTGATTGAGAACAAAATATTTTTAAAGCCTGAATATCTATAAACTTCAGCTTAGGAATAGGCAGTCTGCCTGCGTAAGCCTGCTGTGGTAGTGAAAATTCATTATTGTTTTTTTTGTCAACCGCAGCTGTTGAGGACTATTAATTGTGCTTGACAACCATGAGTCACTGTAATTTTCTTTGTAAAAGATTAACCTTCCATGATTAACATTAATTTTCAACTGTCTTAAAAGTCTGCTTACAAAGGGACACTTTTTTTTGTAAAAAGGAGTCAGAAATGCAGTCCAAGATTTAAAATGATTTGTAGTACATTCCTTGACATTGAATGGTTTAGGTTTCTTTCTGGACTCTCTAATGTGCTGTACCCACTTACTAGGTAACTCAATCCTTGCTTTTTGATTATTGAAAACCATATTGTGGTCACACTCTAAATAAGAGTGGCCACGGATAGCAAATACAACAATAATTTCTGTAAAGCGATGGCAGGCATGGACCATATAGTGAAGAAATCTAAAAACTGTATAATTTTGATTCTGACCCCACATGTGTTACAGAATATGGTCAACTTTTGTACTTGAGAATTCAATTCATGGTATATAAAGTCAAATAAATGTGAAACAACAGCATCGGCACCTTTTTTACCCACTGTTTCATCATAGACAAAAAAAAATGAATCAGCATCAGACAGTTGATGAATATTGAATAAATTAAGTTCTTTTTTATAATAAACATCATTCGTTGTGATGTTTGGAATATGAATTTTTTTTTAAATCCACAGTTATACTAGTTACAGTATCATCTTTGCGAGCACACAATCTAGCACTCTTTTTATTGTATAAAATGTCTCTGCCTTTAATTAATGTAGATTATTTTTTACTACCAATTTTTTAATATTTGATTCAATTCTTCTTTCACAGTCTCATCTGTACATGTCCTTAGTTGAGAATTTATACATTTAATTTCTGCCAAAAATTGATAACAAGAGGAGCAAGTGTCCATCCTCGGATAGCCAAAAGAAATGTTGAAATTTTCATTAAAGTGTTTCCTATATGCTTCATATGATACTTTGTTGTCTGGATTTTTTTCAATGTAGTGATCCCAGAGTTTATTTACATTCAGTTCATCAAAGAGATATATCCTCTTGCTCTCATGTAAATTGTAATGTTCTTTACGCCCAGATTTCTTCTGTATAGTCTCAATTTGGTGCTTCATTAAGGAAATGGTTTCTGATGAAAGTTTATTACTTTTAGAATGACATCCCCGTTTGTCTCTAAGAATAGTACCATCCATTTTTAAAAGCTATTCTGCAAATATTGTAGTCTCTGGCTAGAAATGCCAAGCATGGAAAGAAATGCTTTATAGCATACTGGTATTTCACGTACATCATCGCCTCCAATTCGTATTTTATAGCAGTAAACCTTGGTTCTTAATGTAGGAGTGTCTTCCGGTTTTCTCGGTTTTCTACTTCGTATGTCAAGTGTGGTTATGAGACCACAAAGGTACCTGTTTTGCTCATACCTTGTTTTCAATAAATTGAACGCAGTCACAATAGATTGCCGTTCTGCGTCGGATGTATTTTTGAAACACTGGAAGAGTTTGCATTCACAACTTTCCCCAGTCTCATGTCCTTGTAAATTAAGCTTTTTCACCACGTCCCTCATTCGCCAAGTGGATTTCCGCTTTTTGCTGTTTGTGCACTCCATAATATTATTTAGTTTAATGTGATATTTTGTGTATTATAACAAGATTTACGAAAATCGTCAGTCGTGCTCAAATTTACAATTTACAAAACAATACCAATATTTGCTTTAATATCAATATATATAATAGCTTTGACAATACTACAGAATAATTATTCTGTGACCATACTATGAATAGAAAAATTCTAACCTAACTTTTTTGACAGTTTGACAACTTTGACTTTCATTGTTTTAACGTTGCAGCACTGTGACTATCAATGTTTAAGCCTTGTTCAACGATTGATTTTCTTCAAATAACTTGTGACTTCCATGGTTTTATTAAATGTATGATAAGCCAGAAGAAAGAGATACTAGAGACCTACCACAGACAATATAAATCACACAAACCATTTTTTTTGGACTTTCATGGTTTAAGCCGTGTGCCCTTCAAATATTAGAGACCTTATTATTATTAAGAGCGCGGTCATACCACCGATGTAGTTTTTACCGGTATTAATCAGGGAGAAATGTTGTTTAAATTTACTTTTAATTTTTATTTATGCCAATGATCATAGTTGTCGAGGCATTAACCCAATAAAAAAAATTTATTTAATTTTAATTTTTAAATTAATTTATAATTCAAACTTGGTTTAACATTAAATATGGTATATGTCTTCTTCTTACTCCTCTTACACCTTAGGGTGTCAGTTTTTTTTGTGGTTTTGTTGTTTTGTTAACTATTTTCTTATTTCTATTAGAACACGCCATATCTTAATATTAGTATTTGCCATACTTAAATACATGTCCCATTTTCAATTTCTTTATAAATTTAAAATAAGGCCAGCATTATAGTATTGTACAAAATATATAAAACTTGATATTGAATACAGCTTCTTGTCAAAGAGAATATTAATGATATTTTTTGAATAGTCTTCATTTAATTATTTCCAATCGGAAAAACATATTTTTTATTATTCCAACGAATATCACTAGCAGTATGTCAAAAACATCCATTCGATTTGCTTGTATTTAATTAAAAAATATAACATGAGAGAAAAAAATACGCCATAAATTAAAAATCAATCGAGTTAAAAAACACGCACTAAAAGTGTCATATAAAAATTATAAATGATCTGCATTTTCAATAACTCATTTTCTTGTAAAAACGGAAAACATGTTTTTTAGGACATACTTTAAACTATATATCATACACACAATTTTATTAGGAACTTATAGCAAATACGAATAAACGGAACAAACGATGAATACAGAGCGTCATTGAAAGAAATCAGAAAACAGTGCCGTAAAGGCAAAGCTGATTACATCTCTCAAATATGCAGAGAGATAGAGGAACATGGAAGTGGAAATAAACCGAGGGATTTATTTCAGAAGATCAAACTCCTTACCAGAGAATTTAAACCACAAACGTGGTTTGTAATAGATAAGGAAGGTAATCTAAAGACCGATCCTGACGAAATATTGGAAACAAGGCAAAACTACAGTGGCGAGCTATATAAAAATAACGGGATACTAGCAGACAATCACTGGCCCTCTGACTACCCTAGAGAACCTACTGTCTTACTCGCTGGAGTCAAAGATACAATTAAATCGCTAAAGGGAAATAAGTCCCCAGGTATTAATTCTTCAATACCAGGTGAAATACTACAGTTACTAGGTAACAAAGGAATACATATTATCCATTCTATCTGTGTCGCTATTTGAAATTCAGGAAAATGGTCTTTGATTGATGTACCTCAATTTATATCCCGCTACAAAACAAGATAACTACTATCAGATTTGAAAACTACTCAACACTATCACTAATAACACATGCTAGTAAAATATTGTTGCATATCATCAAAACAGATTAAAAACCTATCTACATTACCAAATACCTTATGAACAAGTGGGGTTTGTAAAGCGTAAAGATACATGGGAACAAATCTGAACCTGAGAAAAGTGTAGAGAATTTCAAATACGTATGATTATATGTTTCGTTGACTACTAAAAGGCATTTGATTGTGTAAGCTGGATAAATCTGTGGTCAATTTTAATAGAAATGGGCACAATAATGCACCTGGTGATACTTGTTAAAAGTCTATACCAGTCAAATATAGCAACAGTACGACTAGATCAGAAGTTCTGAAATCAATTCAAGACCAAGAGAGGTGTTAGACAAGGATGCGTGTTGTCACCTGACTTGTTCATCATTTATGGTGAACATGTCATGAGAATGGCTTTAGATTGATGAGTCGTGGAGTAACAGTGGCTCGTAGGAAACACTCCAATTTGAGATTTGCTGATGACACTACACTTTTAACAGCAAACGAGCAAGAAATGTTTAATTTCCTGCAAAGAGTTAAGTATAAAAGCAATAAAGTTGGCCTGAAAATCAATAAAGTTGAGACAAAAATAATGGTAGTCGACAGATTGCACACTATTCAACTGACTAACATATTACAGGAATACCATATAGTGGACAATTTTCCATACCATATAGACAAATATACATATAGTTCTTTTACAATAAGAATATGTCCAGTAACACAGAAAACTCCCTATGCATAGATTCTGATATAATCTAGTGACTCCAGTTCATTTCTCGCCGATTTCTGTTATTGTGTTTGTGAATTTTAGGTTATTCACGTTATTTAAACCCACGCAAAGCAGACCCTGCATCGCTTTCTGATTTGCCAGGTGTATCGACTACGTGACCTAAATGACGAATAAGAAGGTCACTTAATCGATAAATCCGGCCCATTAGATAGAGATGCAGAGACTTCGTACTGGGGAACGCCACTGTATTGCAGCTAGTGTTGCCCAAATGCAAGAACAAGACGAGACTTAGACAGTCTTGGTCTTGATCTTGCGCCAACACACCTAGTCTTGGTCTTGGTCTGGCAGCAAGAGTCTTGCAAGTCTTGCAGTTACCCATTAGCCTATTGCTATTTTTTAAATGTTACTTTAGATTTTGGAACAATGTAACCAAATCAATACAAAATCAAATAAATGGCATAAACTTGATTTTATTTTGAAGAACATTATGTGCCTAGAAAATGATCGTTGGCAAAAGTTTAAAGTTTATTAGAAACATGTATTTTTTTCGAGTATTTGCCTTTCACTATGTGTGATTTAAAAATCATTCAATTCGGTGAGAGATGTGCACAACATGTTAATGCCAGTTCTCACTTTTAAACCAAATTCAATCATATTATGTGTGGAATTCCATTTCGTTGGACAGTCGAGTATGGTATTCAGATTTCATTATAAGTCAGCTGCTTTGCAAGCAGATTGAAATTTCCTCTTCAATATCTCACTTCTTTTTATTTTACTAGAAATACTGCATAATTTTGTTATAGCTGTAGGGGAGTCAACAATATTTGTCGCATATTCTTTATCATCTTCAGTCTCGTTTTCATAGGTTTCATACTGCTGTTCTTGTCCGTTATTGTCAGTTTCACTGTGTAATGCTAAGGTCTTTAATATATCTTGTACACCAAGGTTTTAAAATGTGAGCAAAGCACCGGAAATGTTTATTGTCTGAATCAAAGTGTGGCAGCGACTCAGTTCATACATACATTTGGTATTTGCAGTTGCGTTGGTCAATATTTTATTTTTACATTGTAATTATGATCTTTCTATAGCGTATATACAGACAATATGTAAAATGGGGGTTACAAGTCAGCATGAAGAAAACAGAATATTTAGTTATCAATTCAGATGCAAGGTTTGAAGTGTTGATAGACGCAAGAACAAGACTAAGACCGATTTTGGCCAACAATAATTGCAGCAGTCAGTCTATGTTGTATTATATGTCTATGGTTAATTACTTTGTCATTTTAATTTTTGCTGCAAAGTTCTTTTAAGAACTAATAAGCCTTTATTAATTTGCAAAAATACCCAAAGCTTTAGGAAGTTGTGCCCAGAAAATGGCCGTTTCCTTAATTACCTATTTTGAGACAGAAGTGACCATCAATCTATATTACTTCCGCTTAAAGCAGTTAGAGATGTAAGTAATTATTTGTACTATTCCTTTTTCAATAGTGATATAAATAGTTGTAAGCAATATTTAATTTTACATTTTGAAACAATTGTATTTCAGTTTGAGTAACAAGTGAGGTTATAATATGGAAGTTTTTGTTTCTAGAGAGTAGCAGCGGCGTTAAATAAAATTGCAACAGAAGCCAATAGTAGGGAACCATTAAGAAGCCCAAAGCAAAAAACAATGTACAAAGCCAGTTGTTGATCAATATCAATTTACAATATTACAATATATTTGTACATATCAATAATCTTTAAAATATATTATCATTTTAGAGCAGCAAGTTAAATTATAAACATTATAAGCGAAATTAGCAGAAAGTGATACATTTAGTGGTAGTTTTAGTACTCGTAATTCAATTTTTTTTTCTTTTAAAAGAAGCGTCTTGCCGAATCTTTTACAACGCTCTTTTTAAAATTTTTTAAACTAATAATTACCGAGATATTGTATTTGTTTATAAGCCAAAAACATTGTTTATAATTTCAAACCATTGTTTATAATTTCAAAACATTTTTGAGGCTGTACAAATTATTCCTTTACAATTCCATAAAGAATTGTAAATAGGTTTTTTATAAAAAAAAAATCTATGTGATCTAGTTGCTGTGGTGCACGAATTTTAATTTTTTTTTAACTTAGATTGTTATGCTAAATTCATTACGTCGGATTTAATGAAATTTGGTTGGCTGTTTTATTAGATAGATTTTATTGGCGAATTATGAAGGTCCAAGTGTAATCTAAGTGATTGAATAACATTGAATAATAAAAGGCTTGTTTCCCCCTCTTTTTTGTATCTCTTGCTTTTTTAAAAATTCATTTATTGGTATCTTATTTTAAGACTTTGCTTCACAATAAATCGTTTTAAGGGTATAACCAAGAAAAGTAAAAAAAATAAATTTTTAGTAGTTTTAAATTTTTTTTATTAATATTCCCTTATTAATTAATATCTATTTGTGAGGGAGGATAAGTCAATTATTATTACTGAAACCATTGTACGACTTTTCCGCAAAAATCTGAATGCTAACTCTCATATCTACCTCAAAACAGATCCGCCCTGGTTTAATATGAATAATCAGAAGGCAAGAGATGAGGGTGTACTGCTCGGTATTACTCTATATATTCCTACCGGAAGAACGGATGCGCTAAAGAAATCGAAATATAAAAAAATATCCTTGTTAGCAGATAAAGAGTTGTATTTAGCAAGATCTTCTTCTATTTATGTAGACATGACTCTGTCTGTTTTTCAATGTGCTTCCAGTAAGTTGTCGTTCCATCATTTATGAGGTATTCCTACTGATCTTGTTCCTAATGGGGCACCGTCTCTTACCGTCTTTACTATTATATTTTATGTCATTCGGCTTATGATCGCTTCATTCTACTCTTCTATTTCTTACTCAGTCCTTGATGTTCTCCTCCTCCTAATATCATTTATGTCGTATATATGTACTTCAAGCTCTGTCACATAGTGTTTTACTATCAATTTTTCTGTGTTTTTATCTTTGCTGTTTCATCTTTTTTGTCCTCTCTGGGTCTTTCTTTTCCGATATTTTTATTTCTCCATATTGTTTTATTAGCCCTCCCGTGGCTCTATTTGCTCTATTCATTTGATCTTTCACTTAAGTTTCGAGCTGCCAAATGTGATGCCTAGATATTTAAACTCCATCACGTGTTCTATTATCTGACCTTCCAGGTCCAATTTGTATCTTAGTAATCATTACGTAAATTAAATCCAATTTGCTGTTATACTCATGCATTTTGTTGTTTTTGATGAAATTAACATGTTAAATTTTTTGGCTGTCATATTAAATTGGTGCAACATACGTTGTAAATCATCTTTACTCTAAGAACCAAAGGGATTGTACGATAATGGGTAAGATTTTTACAATTTATTTCTTTTTGTATATCTCTATATTTTCAATTATCGTATTTTTTTAAGAGTTTGTTTCGCGTTTGAAGTTTTCGCGTTCACAAGGTATTTCATGGACACAATCTTCTGCTGTTTCTTGTTCATTGTTGGTTTTAATTTTAGACAAAATATTGTATATGTATATTGATTTATAAATATTGATGTTAATGTATTGCTTGTCTTAACTACTACTGCAATTGAAATCGTAGGCTTCCACGGCCAGAGTCAGAATTATAGTTTATTCGTCTTCCGGGTTTGGACCGTGTCATTTGTGAGTGACCCAAAAGTGGGTTCATCTCGACGTTTCGCTACAATTATATGTAGCTTCTTCAGGAGAAACAAAGAAAAAGAAAAAAGAAAACAAAAGAACAGGAAGATGGGTAGTTAGCAACGGTAACTCAGTTACTCAACGCAACCAGAGGCGAATACTAACTACCAAGATGGGCATTTGGTCACAGTAACTCAACTACTCAACGCAGCCAGAGGTGAAAACCAAATGCCAGGACAGGGATTCACGTCCAACAGCTCAGAACACTAACGCGTCGAGAGGCGGGGAGTGAATCCGACGATTACTCCGCTACCGCTCTATTTATAGTCGCGGTGCCTGTCGTGTCGGGACGTATCGGCACACTTCGTGGCGCGAACGTCAAGAAGCGCGCGCTGGCCAATCATGTGGTGGCGGGACCGGATGGTGGCTCTAGACTGAGATTCCAGATGGGAGACAAGTAGTATCCTTCCTCTCGATTGATATTATGGGGATTTTTTCGGATCTCTAGAGATTCGCGGATTTTCCTGGAATAAAAGAAGGGGCTCTTAGAAATAATATGGGTTTTTTCGAACAATATGGAATGACCGGTTTCTTGGCAGTGTTCGGCAACTGCAGAATGGGAGAAAAGACCTGATCGAATGCATCTTTGATGCTCTTGAATCCGAGTTTTGACGGAACGACCAGTTTCGCCAATATACACATGTCCACATGAACAAGGAACAGAATAGACACCACAGGAAGATAGGGGCGGTAATGGGTCCTTAGGAGAGGGTAGATATTGTGAGATTTTCTTGGGTGGTCGAAAAGTAGTCTTGATACCTTCTTTGCGAAGAATTTTGCCAATCCTATCAGTGACATTTCGAATATACGGAAGAAAAGCCACAGGAGTATTACCCGAAGATTCTGAATTTGTTGTCCTAGGGTGTAAAGGGGGATGTAGATGTCGGTGTGTAATATTTTGAATTGTGGACTTGGAGTAACCATTGGCGACAAGGGTTTTTTGCAGATGGCCAAGTTCTTCTCTAAGGTTGTCGGGTTCAGAAATCGAAATGGCCCGATGGATGAGAGAGTTGATCACAGAATTCTTTTGGGCAGGATGGTGGTGTGATGAAGCATGTAGGTAACGATTCGTGTGAGTCTTTGTTCTATAAACAGAGTGACCCAATCGGCCATTGGGCTTGGAGGTGACTAACACATCGAGAAAGGGAAGGGACCGATTATTTTCTACTTCCATTGTGAATTTTATACTCGGATGTTGTGAGTTAAGATGATCTAGGAAGGAAGAAAGGGTATGCTGACCATGGGCCAGATGATAAATGTATCATCAACGTAGCGGAACCAGACTTTTGGTTTTAAGGGGTAAGATTCTAGGGCCAAAGACTCAAGGCTTCCATGAAAATGTCAGCAATGACAGGGGAAAGGGGAGAACCCATTGGTGTTCCAGATATTCCAGATTTCTGAACCCGACAACCTTAGAGAAGAACTTGGCCATCTGCAAAAAACCCTTGTCGCCAATGGTTACTCCAAGTCCACAATTCAAAATATTACACACCGACATCTACATCCCCCTTTACACCCTAGGACAACAAATTCAGAATCTTCGGGTAATACTCCTGTGGCTTTTCTTCCGTATATTCGAAATGTCACTGATAGGATTGGCAAAATTCTTCGCAAAGAAGGTATCAGGACTACTTTTCGACCACCCAAGAAAATCTCACAATATCTACCCTCTCCTAAGGACCCATTACCGCCCCTATCTTCCTGTGGTGTCTATTCTGTTCCTTGTTCATGTGGACATGTGTATATTGGCGAAACTGGTCGTTCCGTCAAAACTCGGATTCAAGAGCATCAAAGATGCATTCGATCAGGTCTTTTCTCCCATTCTGCAGTTGCCGAACACTGCCAAGAAACCGGTCATTCCATATTGTTCGAAAAAACCCATATTATTTCTAAGAGCCCCTTCTTTTATTCCAGGAAAATCCGCGAATCTCTAGAGATCCGAAAAAATCCCCATAATACCAATCGAGAGGAAGGATACTACTTGTCTCCCATCTGGAATCTCAGTCTAGAGCCACCATCCGGTCCCGCCACCACATGATTGGCCAGCGCGCGCTTCTTGACGTTCGCGCCACGAAGTGTGCCGATACGTCCCGACACGACAGGCACCGCGACTATAAATAGAGCGGTAGCGGAGTAATCGTCGGATTCACTCCCCGCCTCTCGACGCGTTAGTGTTCTGAGCTGTTGGACGTGAATCCCTGTCCTGGCATTTGGTTTTCACCTCTGGCTGCGTTGAGTAGTTGAGTTACTGTGACCAAATGCCCATCTTGGTAGTTAGTATTCGCCTCTGGTTGCGTTGAGTAACTGAGTTACCGTTGCTAACTACCCATCTTCCTGTTCTTTTGTTTTCTTTTTTCTTTTTCTTTGTTTCTCCTGAAGAAGCTACATATAATTGTAGCGAAACGTCGAGATGAACCCACTTTTGGGTCACTCACAAATGACACGGTCCAAACCCGGAAGACGAATAAACTATAATTCTGACTCTGGCCGTGGAAGCCTACGATTTCATTTGACCAACCTCTACGGGGAGGTTATATTCCGCAAAACCTCAGAGTTCTCCAATCTTCGCTCTAAAGTTTCATCTCTACTTTCTTCGCTCACCTTCCTCTCTAGATGTCGTGATAATAACTTGGTTCCCAATTTTCTTGTTCTAAAACATCACATTTCCTCTTCATCTTCTTCCCGAATTCTACATCGAGCCAGCCTATCTCTACTTCGTGAACGGATTCAACATATTCGAAAAACCCTTAATTTTCAATCCCAAAAACTTTTTAAGCTGCATCTTGAACTCTCCAGTATTCTTAGTGTCGATGATTGGTCACTTTTAGACCGCATTTCCTATCATCAAGCCGATAAAATCCTTCTTCTAAGCAACGAAACTCACAAAAAGAAATTCCAATCCCTTGTATCTAAGAAAAAATCACATTCCACCACTTCTACTTCTCATTCACCTCTCATTAACACCGTCGTTAATCTTTCTTCTCACCAATTAACAAGTGCAGAAAGCAGTCTTCTATCTAAAGGTCTTAATTTTGCTATCACTCCTTCCAGAATTCCTACCGAAGAAATAGTTTCAAATGTGGAAGCGGCACTCCGCACAATTCCCAAAATTCCAGCCGACCGTATCCGCTTTGACGTCGCTAAATGTCTTGATACAGCCAAAATCCCTACTTCCAATATATCTCGTGAGGAATTCATAGCTCTCAAAAATCTCCGTTCTCTTTCTGAGATAATAATCCTTCCTGCAGACAAAGGTAATGCCACAGTCATCCTGGATACTCCTTCCTACATAGAGAAAGTAAACGACTTACTTAGGGATACATCCTGTTATAATACAATTTCTCGAGACCCCACTCCTAGAGTCGAACGCGAAATTTCCCATGCCATCAAACAATCCGATCTTTCCGATGATGTTAAGAAGTCCATAGTTCCAAAAAACTCCATCTGCCCCAGAATTTATGGTCTTCCGAAAATCCATAAAGATAACGTACCTCTTCGTCCCATTGTGACTACGATTAACTCTCCTACCTACAAACTCGCAAAGTACTTGTCCAATCAGTTTAAGACCTATACTGGTCGTACCTCTTCTTATGTCCGAAATTCCACACATTTCATCACCTTAATCTCCTCTCTCACAGTCGATCCCCAAGATATTCTCGTCAGTTTCGATGTATCATCCCTATTTACCAATATTCCCATACATGACTCTCTAGTTGTTCTGCGAGATCACTTGACCAATGATAACAAGTCTTTGGTTTTGGCAGATCTTGCCGAAAAATGCCTCCTTTCAACATATTTTTCTTTTAGAGGCAATTTCTATAAACAAATATCTGGAACACCAATGGGTTCTCCCCTTTCCCCTGTCATTGCTGACATTTTCATGGAAGCCTTTGAGTCTTTGGCCCTAGAATCTTACCCCTTAAAACCAAAAGTCTGGTTCCGCTACGTTGATGATACATTTATCATCTGGCCCCATGGTCAGCATACCCTTTCTTCCTTCCTAGATCATCTTAACTCACAACATCCGAGTATAAAATTCACAATGGAAGTAGAAAATAATCGGTCCCTTCCCTTTCTCGATGTGTTAGTCACCTCCAAGCCCAATGGCCGATTGGGTCACTCTGTTTATAGAAAAAAGACTCACACGAATCGTTACCTACATGCTTCATCACACCACCATCCTGCCCAAAAGAATTCTGTGATCAACTCTCTCATCCATCGGGCCATTTCGATTTCTGAACCCGACAACCTTAGAGAAGAACTTGGCCATCTGCAAAAAACCCTTGTCGCCAATGGTTACTCCAAGTCCACAATTCAAAATATTACACACCGACATCTACATCCCCCTTTACACCCTAGGACAACAAATTCAGAATCTTCGGGTAATACTCCTGTGGCTTTTCTTCCGTATATTCGAAATGTCACTGATAGGATTGGCAAAATTCTTCGCAAAGAAGGTATCAAGACTACTTTTCGACCACCCAAGAAAATCTCACAATATCTACCCTCTCCTAAGGACCCATTACCGCCCCTATCTTCCTGTGGTGTCTATTCTGTTCCTTGTTCATGTGGACATGTGTATATTGGCGAAACTGGTCGTTCCGTCAAAACTCGGATTCAAGAGCATCAAAGATGCATTCGATCAGGTCTTTTCTCCCATTCTGCAGTTGCCGAACACTGCCAAGAAACCGGTCATTCCATATTGTTCGAAAAAACCCATATTATTTCTAAGAGCCCCTTCTTTTATTCCAGGAAAATCCGCGAATCTCTAGAGATCCGAAAAAATCCCCATAATATCAATCGAGAGGAAGGATACTACTTGTCTCCCATCTGGAATCTCAGTCTAGAGCCACCATCCGGTCCCGCCACCACATGATTGGCCAGCGCGCGCTTCTTGACGTTCGCGCCACGAAGTGTGCCGATACGTCCCGACACGACAGGCACCGCGACTATAAATAGAGCGGTAGCGGAGTAATCGTCGGATTCACTCCCCGCCTCTCGACGCGTTAGTGTTCTGAGCTGTTGGACGTGAATCCCTGTCCTGGCATTTGGTTTTCACCTCTGGCTGCGTTGAGTAGTTGAGTTACTGTGACCAAATGCCCATCTTGGTAGTTAGTATTCGCCTCTGGTTGCGTTGAGTAACTGAGTTACCGTTGCTAACTACCCATCTTCCTGTTCTTTTGTTTTCTTTTTTCTTTTTCTTTGTTTCTCCTGAAGAAGCTACATATAATTGTAGCGAAACGTCGAGATGAACCCACTTTTGGGTCACTCACAAATGACACGGTCCAAACCCGGAAGACGAATAAACTATAATTCTGACTCTGGCCGTGGAAGCCTACGATTTCATTTGACCAACCTCTACGGGGAGGTTATATTCCGCAAAACCTCAGAGTTCTCCAATCTTCGCTCTAAAGTTTCATCTCTACTTTCTTCGCTCACCTTCCTCTCTAGATGTCGTGATAATAACTTGGTTCCCAATTTTCTTGTTCTAAAACATCACATTTCCTCTTCATCTTCTTCCCGAATTCTACATCGAGCCAGCCTATCTCTACTTCGTGAACGGATTCAACATATTCGAAAAACCCTTAATTTTCAATCCCAAAAACTTTTTAAGCTGCATCTTGAACTCTCCAGTATTCTTAGTGTCGATGATTGGTCACTTTTAGACCGCATTTCCTATCATCAAGCCGATAAAATCCTTCTTCTAAGCAACGAAACTCACAAAAAGAAATTCCAATCCCTTGTATCTAAGAAAAAATCACATTCCACCACTTCTACTTCTCATTCACCTCTCATTAACACCGTCGTTAATCTTTCTTCTCACCAATTAACAAGTGCAGAAAGCAGTCTTCTATCTAAAGGTCTTAATTTTGCTATCACTCCTTCCAGAATTCCTACCGAAGAAATAGTTTCAAATGTGGAAGCGGCACTCCGCACAATTCCCAAAATTCCAGCCGACCGTATCCGCTTTGACGTCGCTAAATGTCTTGATACAGCCAAAATCCCTACTTCCAATATATCTCGTGAGGAATTCATAGCTCTCAAAAATCTCCGTTCTCTTTCTGAGATAATAATCCTTCCTGCAGACAAAGGTAATGCCACAGTCATCCTGGATACTCCTTCCTACATAGAGAAAGTAAACGACTTACTTAGGGATACATCCTGTTATAATACAATTTCTCGAGACCCCACTCCTAGAGTCGAACGCGAAATTTCCCATGCCATCAAACAATCCGATCTTTCCGATGATGTTAAGAAGTCCATAGTTCCAAAAAACTCCATCTGCCCCAGAATTTATGGTCTTCCGAAAATCCATAAAGATAACGTACCTCTTCGTCCCATTGTGACTACGATTAACTCTCCTACCTACAAACTCGCAAAGTACTTGTCCAATCAGTTTAAGACCTATACTGGTCGTACCTCTTCTTATGTCCGAAATTCCACACATTTCATCACCTTAATCTCCTCTCTCACAGTCGATCCCCAAGATATTCTCGTCAGTTTCGATGTATCATCCCTATTTACCAATATTCCCATACATGACTCTCTAGTTGTTCTGCGAGATCACTTGACCAATGATAACAAGTCTTTGGTTTTGGCAGATCTTGCCGAAAAATGCCTCCTTTCAACATATTTTTCTTTTAGAGGCAATTTCTATAAACAAATATCTGGAACACCAATGGGTTCTCCCCTTTCCCCTGTCATTGCTGACATTTTCATGGAAGCCTTTGAGTCTTTGGCCCTAGAATCTTACCCCTTAAAACCAAAAGTCTGGTTCCGCTACGTTGATGATACATTTATCATCTGGCCCCATGGTCAGCATACCCTTTCTTCCTTCCTAGATCATCTTAACTCACAACATCCGAGTATAAAATTCACAATGGAAGTAGAAAATAATCGGTCCCTTCCCTTTCTCGATGTGTTAGTCACCTCCAAGCCCAATGGCCGATTGGGTCACTCTGTTTATAGAAAAAAGACTCACACGAATCGTTACCTACATGCTTCATCACACCACCATCCTGCCCAAAAGAATTCTGTGATCAACTCTCTCATCCATCGGGCCATTTCGATTTCTGAACCCGACAACCTTAGAGAAGAACTTGGCCATCTGCAAAAAACCCTTGTCGCCAATGGTTACTCCAAGTCCACAATTCAAAATATTACACACCGACATCTACATCCCCCTTTACACCCTAGGACAACAAATTCAGAATCTTCGGGTAATACTCCTGTGGCTTTTCTTCCGTATATTCGAAATGTCACTGATAGGATTGGCAAAATTCTTCGCAAAGAAGGTATCAAGACTACTTTTCGACCACCCAAGAAAATCTCACAATATCTACCCTCTCCTAAGGACCCATTACCGCCCCTATCTTCCTGTGGTGTCTATTCTGTTCCTTGTTCATGTGGACATGTGTATATTGGCGAAACTGGTCGTTCCGTCAAAACTCGGATTCAAGAGCATCAAAGATGCATTCGATCAGGTCTTTTCTCCCATTCTGCAGTTGCCGAACACTGCCAAGAAACCGGTCATTCCATATTGTTCGAAAAAACCCATATTATTTCTAAGAGCCCCTTCTTTTATTCCAGGAAAATCCGCGAATCTCTAGAGATCCGAAAAAATCCCCATAATATCAATCGAGAGGAAGGATACTACTTGTCTCCCATCTGGAATCTCAGTCTAGAGCCACCATCCGGTCCCGCCACCACATGATTGGCCAGCGCGCGCTTCTTGACGTTCGCGCCACGAAGTGTGCCGATACGTCCCGACACGACAGGCACCGCGACTATAAATAGAGCGGTAGCGGAGTAATCGTCGGATTCACTCCCCGCCTCTCGACGCGTTAGTGTTCTGAGCTGTTGGACGTGAATCCCTGTCCTGGCATTTGGTTTTCACCTCTGGCTGCGTTGAGTAGTTGAGTTACTGTGACCAAATGCCCATCTTGGTAGTTAGTATTCGCCTCTGGTTGCGTTGAGTAACTGAGTTACCGTTGCTAACTACCCATCTTCCTGTTCTTTTGTTTTCTTTTTTCTTTTTCTTTGTTTCTCCTGAAGAAGCTACATATAATTGTAGCGAAACGTCGAGATGAACCCACTTTTGGGTCACTCACAAATGACACGGTCCAAACCCGGAAGACGAATAAACTATAATTCTGACTCTGGCCGTGGAAGCCTACGATTTCATTTGACCAACCTCTACGGGGAGGTTATATTCCGCAAAACCTCAGAGTTCTCCAATCTTCGCTCTAAAGTTTCATCTCTACTTTCTTCGCTCACCTTCCTCTCTAGATGTCGTGATAATAACTTGGTTCCCAATTTTCTTGTTCTAAAACATCACATTTCCTCTTCATCTTCTTCCCGAATTCTACATCGAGCCAGCCTATCTCTACTTCGTGAACGGATTCAACATATTCGAAAAACCCTTAATTTTCAATCCCAAAAACTTTTTAAGCTGCATCTTGAACTCTCCAGTATTCTTAGTGTCGATGATTGGTCACTTTTAGACCGCATTTCCTATCATCAAGCCGATAAAATCCTTCTTCTAAGCAACGAAACTCACAAAAAGAAATTCCAATCCCTTGTATCTAAGAAAAAATCACATTCCACCACTTCTACTTCTCATTCACCTCTCATTAACACCGTCGTTAATCTTTCTTCTCACCAATTAACAAGTGCAGAAAGCAGTCTTCTATCTAAAGGTCTTAATTTTGCTATCACTCCTTCCAGAATTCCTACCGGAGAAATAGTTTCAAATGTGGAAGCGGCACTCCGCACAATTCCCAAAATTCCAGCCGACCGTATCCGCTTTGACGTCGCTAAATGTCTTGATACAGCCAAAATCCCTACTTCCAATATATCTCGTGAGGAATTCATAGCTCTCAAAAATCTCCGTTCTCTTTCTGAGATAATAATCCTTCCTGCAGACAAAGGTAATGCCACAGTCATCCTGGATACTCCTTCCTACATAGAGAAAGTAAACGACTTACTTAGGGATACATCCTGTTATAATACAATTTCTCGAGACCCCACTCCTAGAGTCGAACGCGAAATTTCCCATGCCATCAAACAATCCGATCTTTCCGATGATGTTAAGAAGTCCATAGTTCCAAAAAACTCCATCTGCCCCAGAATTTATGGTCTTCCGAAAATCCATAAAGATAACGTACCTCTTCGTCCCATTGTGACTACGATTAACTCTCCTACCTACAAACTCGCAAAGTACTTGTCCAATCAGTTTAAGACCTATACTGGTCGTACCTCTTCTTATGTCCGAAATTCCACACATTTCATCACCTTAATCTCCTCTCTCACAGTCGATCCCCAAGATATTCTCGTCAGTTTCGATGTATCATCCCTATTTACCAATATTCCCATACATGACTCTCTAGTTGTTCTGCGAGATCACTTGACCAATGATAACAAGTCTTTGGTTTTGGCAGATCTTGCCGAAAAATGCCTCCTTTCAACATATTTTTCTTTTAGAGGCAATTTCTATAAACAAATATCTGGAACACCAATGGGTTCTCCCCTTTCCCCTGTCATTGCTGACATTTTCATGGAAGCCTTTGAGTCTTTGGCCCTAGAATCTTACCCCTTAAAACCAAAAGTCTGGTTCCGCTACGTTGATGATACATTTATCATCTGGCCCCATGGTCAGCATACCCTTTCTTCCTTCCTAGATCATCTTAACTCACAACATCCGAGTATAAAATTCACAATGGAAGTAGAAAATAATCGGTCCCTTCCCTTTCTCGATGTGTTAGTCACCTCCAAGCCCAATGGCCGATTGGGTCACTCTGTTTATAGAAAAAAGACTCACACGAATCGTTACCTACATGCTTCATCACACCACCATCCTGCCCAAAAGAATTCTGTGATCAACTCTCTCATCCATCGGGCCATTTCGATTTCTGAACCCGACAACCTTAGAGAAGAACTTGGCCATCTGCAAAAAACCCTTGTCGCCAATGGTTACTCCAAGTCCACAATTCAAAATATTACACACCGACATCTACATCCCCCTTTACACCCTAGGACAACAAATTCAGAATCTTCGGGTAATACTCCTGTGGCTTTTCTTCCGTATATTCGAAATGTCACTGATAGGATTGGCAAAATTCTTCGCAAAGAAGGTATCAAGACTACTTTTCGACCACCCAAGAAAATCTCACAATATCTACCCTCTCCTAAGGACCCATTACCGCCCCTATCTTCCTGTGGTGTCTATTCTGTTCCTTGTTCATGTGGACATGTGTATATTGGCGAAACTGGTCGTTCCGTCAAAACTCGGATTCAAGAGCATCAAAGATGCATTCGATCAGGTCTTTTCTCCCATTCTGCAGTTGCCGAACACTGCCAAGAAACCGGTCATTCCATATTGTTCGAAAAAACCCATATTATTTCTAAGAGCCCCTTCTTTTATTCCAGGAAAATCCGCGAATCTCTAGAGATCCGAAAAAATCCCCATAATATCAATCGAGAGGAAGGATACTACTTGTCTCCCATCTGGAATCTCAGTCTAGAGCCACCATCCGGTCCCGCCACCACATGATTGGCCAGCGCGCGCTTCTTGACGTTCGCGCCACGAAGTGTGCCGATACGTCCCGACACGACAGGCACCGCGACTATAAATAGAGCGGTAGCGGAGTAATCGTCGGATTCACTCCCCGCCTCTCGACGCGTTAGTGTTCTGAGCTGTTGGACGTGAATCCCTGTCCTGGCATTTGGTTTTCACCTCTGGCTGCGTTGAGTAGTTGAGTTACTGTGACCAAATGCCCATCTTGGTAGTTAGTATTCGCCTCTGGTTGCGTTGAGTAACTGAGTTACCGTTGCTAACTACCCATCTTCCTGTTCTTTTGTTTTCTTTTTTCTTTTTCTTTGTTTCTCCTGAAGAAGCTACATATAATTGTAGCGAAACGTCGAGATGAACCCACTTTTGGGTCACTCACAAATGACACGGTCCAAACCCGGAAGACGAATAAACTATAATTACTACTGCAATATTGTATTTTTCCTCTGATTATGGTATTTATTTTCCTAGCTGGAATTAGATACGGTAAATATATTTAATTTTTATTTCTTAAACTTGTAATTCATTTTCAGTAGCTATTAAATACAAAAGAAATGTTCCGTAATACCAGTCTTGTCACCATCTTCATCTTTAAAATATTTTTTGTATCTACTTGCTGAAATATTAAAAAAAAGTTGTTACCCGGTTCACTGTACACTTTTGACCCCTGACAAGATGAATGAATGAATTGTCGCTACGTTTGTTCTTTTTCTTCCGGACCGTATTCGTTAATGAATAGGCACTAGCTTCCATGTTGTTTATTGTAGTCCTAAACAAATACTACGTCGTCGAGTGCACGTATTTTTAGTCAGGATATTCTCCCTGCCGTTGACTTTCTTCCTATTCCTTCAAACTGCACAATGAACCTGTCCAGGGTCCTTCACTGTTTGCCAAGCGGACTACCTCTGATTATAAGATAAATAAAACACAGTAAGCGGCTGTTTTCTAAATTTTACAATATATTAAGTTAAATTTTAAATAGCAAACGGAAAATTTGCATTGCTAATCATGTTTTATATCAAAATAATAGTTATCATGTTTATAACTAACTTTTTACAGTTATATATACAAACAACACAATTTATTAGGGCTGCAGTCAGAGATTGGCCGGAATGTTAGAAAAACACTCTTGTGACTTTTGGTCTAGCTTTCGGAATTATTTAATTTCTTTTTCAAGACACTGTAATGAGAAGAATGTAAATATTTACAATATATCATAATTCGACAGTGCAACTTACTAGTCGTTGAGATTATTTATATAAAGCTTTGACACTTAACATTAATAACACAGGTTTAAAATATAAAATCATGGACAAAACACATTTAAATTTTTTTAAAATATAATTAAGGATAGTAAACCTTCGTTTATGACATTTTTTAATGGTGTGTTTTAACTCTGATATATAAAACTAAACTTCTGACTGCAGCCCTAATAAACTATGTTGTTTGTTTATATAGATTATTAAAATTAGTATTAGAATTATTATTAAATTCAAGAGGTTTCCAGCTTGAACCGCATCAATTATCATTGCGCCGAACTTTCGACATGCTCTCTGATGTCTTTTTAGGGCTTTCGAGGTCTCAGTCTCCCGAGCCCCCCGACACTACTGACATAGACATCAATCTGCAACTCAAATAAAGAAAATATTGTCCGCTCCACCCTCCAATCAAAATCCTGCCGTCAGAAATATTCGCGCCAATCCTCATGCCAACCTCCACCCAAACCACGTCACCATCAACAATATAAGTGAACTGTCCGCTGTTCCCAGTAGCAGTAATGCATTGATTCTCTATCAATTCCTGTACTGGTGATAAATTATATCCTAACCCCAAGCCTACCCGTTAACAACCATATCCTACCCATTTTTCAAACCAAATCACCAATCCACCTAGCAATCGTGGTGTGTAAATGCCAAAACCCCTTCAGCATAACCAGACATTCAAGAAAAGCTCCTTTAGTCTCCAGCAGCTCGCTTCTTCCCAACCAAGGTAGGAGGCTACTAGCAACGATGAACTTATAGGAGGCTACTAGCAACGATGAACGGTGCACATAATTAAAGATAATGTAAGAACCTTCTGAAAAGATGAGGAAATGACGAAACTATTATAGAAATTATATTGAATGTTATAGAAGTTTAAGAATATAACAAATGGGGTCTCGAAGTCAATATTAAGACAACTGAAGCCATGTGTATTGGAGGGACACAACAATCCATTATATTAGACGATGGGGTAGAAATTAGAAACTGTGATAAATACAAGTACTTGGGTATGAAGATAACCCAAGATGGAACACTCTATGCTGCTATAAAAGACAGAAACATACAGGGTAGAAAAGCCATATCCATGATGAACGGCATTCTGTGGGACCAAACAATATCTAAAGCGAACAAACAACTCATATACAACACCATACTTAAAAGTGTAATCACATATGGCAGTGAAGTTTGGCCAATGAAACAAAGAACAGAGAAGCTGTTACTAGCAACAGAAATGGATTTCTGGAGAAGAGCAGCAGGCAAATCAAGAAGAGATCGGATACCAAATGAGAGAATACGAGAAATGATGGGAGTCAAGCATACAATAGTTGATGACATAAAAACAAAACAGTTAATATGGTACGGCCATGTACAGAGAATGCCAGATGACAGGATTCCAAAACAGATTTTGACGTGGACAACACAAGGGAGAAGGAAAAGAGGAAGACCGAGAAGAAGCTGGAGAGAGGGAATTGAAAAGAACTGGAGGAAAAAGAAATCCCTCCAGACCTATGGTTGAATAGAGAAGAATTGCGGTTAGGAGTCGGAAGGCGTCAGAGAATGCTGTAAACCGATAGTAGTAGTAGTAGTAGCAAGCAAGCAGTGGATTAAATTGGCCCAAAATATAAAATAATGGAAACAATTGAGAGATATCTACATTCAGACCCAGATGGAAAATCGTTGACAAAGAGCAAAGATAGTTGCCTGTATCTCAAAACTTAAGTATGTAACAGTACTTCTCATTTGACACCTCTATCATGCCTGTGATATATTTTTTTTTTGTTTTCTTTTTAATATATATTTTGTCTTTCTTTATACTTTCGTTATTTAAAATGTTATATAATTATTTATATTAATTTTTTCCTCCACATTTCAAACGTTCGGTTTTTCTCATTTTTTTGTTATTTTATTGTATACAATATTTCCAGTAATATATTATCAGAGTTCCACGTATAACACTGAACAAACAAAATATATAAACCAAACAATCCTCCGGCGAATTGAGAAGATACCCGCCCTAGACACCTACAAAAAATTCAAATGAACTTCTTAGTTTCCCCGAAAAGTGTCAGATGATGATCGTTTATCATCTCTTAAAAGAAAAAATGGGTACAGGTGTTTGAAATGGGAGATACCACGTATAATTAAAATGACACTCGATCTGGAACGTTTACTTTATAGATAAAGAGCAAGGAATTTTATATAAAAAATTATGTCAAAGCGAGATATAAAAATATCCGAGCTTAAATTTTCTATTTGTCCTTCAATTTTATCCAAAGAGAATGCTATAAATAGAGAAAATAAAATTTATTAATAAAAACTATAAAACAACAAAAGTACAAACCGAATATTTCAACGTGTTTATAAATTCTTGATGGTGGAAATATAACCGAATTAACTTTAACAGTAATGAAGAAACTCTGGTATAAAAAGAGATACTTAATATTAATACGAAAGCTGTTACTAACAAAACCAAAACTCGAATTAAAAAATATACCCATCCTAGAAAATCAGACTTTCTAAAAAAATATTGCAAACTTAATGTTCCAAGTGATCGGTCTCTAAGAAGAAATAATGTGAACGGGCTATACTCGTCGGTGTTAATTAATATTAAGGAAGAAATTGCAGATAATTATTTTTACATATCTGTAGACAAAACGACTGATTCCTCAGGAAAGTATATTGCTCATTTATTGATTGGTGTTCTTAAAGAAGATACCTTACCAAAATCTTATCTTATTTCATGCCAGCAACTTGAGAAAACAAATGCTTTAACAATTTCGCGTTTTTATACAAGAAACTTTAGCAACTTTTTTTCTTCCGACAACTATTCCTTCTAATAAATTACTGCTTATTTTATCGGATGCTGCTTCTTATATGGTGAAAGCAGGACACAATTTAAAAATATTTTTCCCAGATTTAATACATGTTACTTGTGTAGCGTATGGATTAAACAGAGTTGCAGAGGAAATACGAAAAAAGTTTCCTCTTGTAAATACCATGATATCCAGTGTCAAAAAAGTATTTCTTAAATCTCCTATAAGAATTCAACTTTATAAAGAAATGCTACCTAACATTCCTCTTCCACCACAACCTATTTTAACGCGATGGAGAACATGGTTAGAAGCAGCTAATTTTTATGCAGATCATTTGGTTAAAATAAAGAACATAATTGATACGTTAACAGATGAAAGTTCCCAATCTCTTTTGGATTCTAAACAAACTTTTCAGAGTAACTTGCTTCAACAAGAACTTTCATTTATAAAATCAAATTTTAGTTTTGTTCAAAAAACAATTACTCAGTTAGAATCACCAAAACTGTCATTGTTCGAAAGTACAGCATTAATAAAAGAATTTGCGTCATGTTGTCGGAACGTTAGAAACAATTAATTTAGAACCAAATGTTTTGGTTAGTTTGAAAAATGCTCCCGTTACATCAGTTGATGTTGAACGAAGTTTTTCCATATATAAATATATGTACTCAGACAGAAGCCACAAGTTTTTGTTAGAAAATTTTGAACACCACTTGGTCATTTATTGTTACCATAATTCTAAATAAGTTTATTCATACTTAACAATGATGTAGTTACTTAAAATAAATGTAAATCTTAATGAATAGTAGGAAATATTTAGTCATGTACACTTTTTTTTTAAATAAAATTTTTACTATTTTACGATTTTTTTATTTATTTGTATGCATATTTTGTAAAATATTTGCATATTTTCGGGTAAACACGTGCATATTTATGCGCATATTTTCTACATTTTTATTTGCATATTTGCCGAAGTCTAATTATAACCGTTTGCTTCCTAGGTATGTAATATTTCACTGTAATGGTATATTACTTTATGAGGCGGAGAAGCGTAATAGAAGGCAAGTCAAAAAAGTCGCTTCTTTGCCGAATAAAGTAAGTATACTATTTTTTTCTTCAAGTGTAGGAATTTTCAACCATAAATAGTACAATTCATACGCTATTTTTACTCGAAATTAACTGTGACAACTATCAAAGTCGTCTAGATGTTAGAAATTAAAATAGTTAAGTCGTCGGTGGGATTTGCGTCTCCCTGGTTACAGTTGTTTGCAATTATTAAAGACAGCTTATTGTTGTTGCAACCGCAAGCGCAAACTTAGTGCGAAAATGGAAAACCTAAACGAAATTAAGTCCGAGGTTAATAATGCAGTAGCACGTTTGGGGTCCTCCAAATCTGGAATAAAGTATCGGTTAGCTTAAAAGCACTTCCAAGAGTGGTGTGATACAAGAGGAGTACTGAAAGTTACCAAAGACGTTTTACTGGCATATTTTAATATATTGGAAAATGAAAATAAATGGAAATCTTCTACAATGTGGTCACGATACTCCATGATAAAATCCGAGTTAGTTATTAGAAAAATTGTGGATATAAGCAAATTTTTAAAGTTAGGTGCCTTCCTGAAAAAAACAAGCTAAGTATCAAAGAAGTCTAAAGTTTCCACTAAAGACGAGTTTGATAAATTTTTGTTTAAAGCGCCAGATAAGTTGTATATAGGATTAAAGGTAAAAAAAATTATATTGCAAAGCATGTAGTATACTCTACTAAATTATAAAAATATTTCAGATTGTTTTGTTAATTGGGGTTACCGCGGCGCCTGTCGATGCGACGAAATGGTAAAAATGAAGACTGTGGACATTGAGGATAAAGAAAATGTAATAATTATCAAAATCCCAGACAGTAAAACACGACAAATTAGATCTTTTACGATAATTGGTCAAAACTACATTAAACTATATAAAAAGTATGCAACACTGCGGCCTGAAAAGTTCACAGAAAACGATTTTTTATCAAGTACCAAAATGGAAAGTGTTACCGAAGCGTCATGGGAATACATTCGATCACCGTAGTAGCCCAAAAAGTAGCTAGTTATATAAATTTAAACGATGCAAGCGCATACACGGGTCACTCTTTACGACGAACTTCAGCAACACTTTTAATTGATGGAGGCGGAAATCTAGAATGCCTCAAACAACATGGGGGCTGGAAATCAAGCACGGTTTCCGAAGGATATATAGAGGATTCAATAAGAAATAAGAACGATAATGCTCAAAAATTTTTAAACCCTCATGATTCGCCAACATCGGGAATGATTGCTGAAAGTTGTTCTCGACCATCAGTATCATCAACAATTACCAATGCGTATCAAGAGTGGGAAACATTTTTGCACGGTTTCAATTTTGAAAATGCCTCATTAACTAATTGTACTTTTAATATTACTATAAGTAAAAATGATGTTTAATTGTTGTTAATGACATTTGTATTGTTGCTTTGTGACATGTTTCATATTGTTGGTATGACAACATTTTTCCCTCCGCCGTAAAGAAATAAGAAAAAAAACTGCTGCCGGCAGAGACATTAAACTTTGACAGGATCAAGTTAGATAAATAATGTTATAATTATTTGACGTTTGAAGAAAAAATGTTTTTCCTGGTTTTTAGAGACGTTTTTTGGTCCTTTTTAGAAGTAAACCTAAATCCGCTATCGTTTCTTTTGTATTTGCGGCAGTTTTGACTAAACTAAGCCGCGCAGCAACTAACAGATGGGATACACGAAACCAAAGGATCAATTTTTTTTAATTTCTATTTAAATTCAATAGCTATATCCATTAGCAAATTTATTAAGGTGTAATTACAATTTTTAAAATTAGGTATGACTACACAAGCCGGACTAATGAAGCTTTGTTAGTTATTATACCAAGGTTTAATGTTATTTTAGTTCCAAAAATGGATAAAGAAACAAAAAATGATAGGGTGAGTATTCATAATTATACATACCTTTCGCTGAATCTAGAAGATCCTAAAAAGAAATTAACAAAAATCAGTACTATTAAAGATAAAATAAATAATATAGATGATATAGGTGAAAAATTAGAATGTATAAATACAAAGCTACAAGCTGTGGACAAGAAATATCTAACCAAAGCACACAAGAAAAATTATTTAAACGAAGTTTCTCCCAATAGTGAAGCATGCTTAAACTTTCTTTAAATTATTTCCTTTAGAAAATTATTTTCACGCCGCCTATGTCTACATATCTTCTTTGAAAAAAGCCTTAAAAATAACCCGACAGCACCGAGCGATTTGTTACGCTCTTTTTTAACAAAAAAATAACTTCGCCAAATGTTCCCTGTTCTCTTTATCTAGCTTTGCTACATAGAAATCTTTCCTAGTAACAAAGGAAAAAGTCCCTATTGTAAAATCTCCGTTCTACCTTCTCAGAAAAACAGAAGAGTTGTTTTTCGGAGAAAGTCTAATTTCTATCGGTAGAGGAAGGGTAAGCTACGAAAGTGAATCCCAGTAACCTGGCTATTTATTATCAATTTCGCGTGGCACCCTTTAGCCAATATCCCCTCTCTGTTTTCATCTTTCGCTTGTCTAAGTTCAGAATCCGAGTTCATTTTCGAGTTGGTTCCTGTGGCAAGCGGTTTGTCTTCATCAATCGGCGGTAAGTGGATTTTCAATTCACCTTTATCTATTTAAAATATCTATACACAGTGTGTCCAATATTAACTATTTTCTCTTGTGTCAAACAGACGTCTTCCAATTCGAAGGGAGGAAGTCACTTCTGTTTGCCGATCATTCACCTCTACGATCATTCACCTCTACGATTGCCGTGATCGCTAGTGGTTAGGGCCCCACGTTGAGCGCCATTTTCTTTCTGTGTACCCTCTTTGATGATAGTTTGGGGGTTACACAAAGCACGGTACTAGGCTCGGGCTTCAGTCTGGTAGAGGGATCTTGGTCGGGGTTCTTATTACAGCTCAAATATCACGGATCAGTTAAAGAAGTACTGACAACACAGAGACAAGAGAAGATAAGTTAGGAGATAAGAGAAGAGAAGTTATTTGGACACCACCCTATTTTTAGAGGAATAGGGAAACCTTAAGACATATAGAAGAAGATAACGAGAAAGGTAAGATACAGTTAAAATACTCAAGCGAGTTAAAGTAAACCGTGAGAGAAAAGGTATCGTGATTATGCGGTACACACTTAATATTTCGACACATATACACTAAATATACGATAAAACAAATAATAGTATAAATCAATAAAAAATGCCTGAAAGAGAAACACAAAAATATAAATCCATATTATAACAAAAAATAAAAAGCAAAAAGTTCGTCAATAACATTATATTGAGGTATATTATTGAAAGAAAATACACTGTATCAATTTTTAAGGCACGAGATAAGTGGTTGATGAATTTAAATTCGCATAAAACAAAAATTATTTTTCGTGGAAAATCTCCTCTAATCTATTCATAAAATTAATCATAAAAATATAACCTATATTAATATAAAACAAATGGTTCGCAATTTATACGTATATATTATATCGTAAGTTTATACCCGTGATAGCTTATTCGGTTAGAAGTAACCATAAATAGCAAAGTCACTAAACTAAAGGTTGTAAATCAACTTCATACGATGTAGGTATCACAGTTGAGCTTTAGTCAATAAAACTTATAGGTACTCACAAAACAGTAGACAACAGGTGGATACAGGTAATGGCGTTACGCCCTCAATAAAGGCACTTGACATTCGGTACCTGGCAACAGGTAGTTGGGACGGCAGGCAAGCAACGAATTACGGTCTTCAATCCGTAATCCCTCAAATTGATTAGGCCGACGAAAAGAGACAGCCAGACAGGAACAGCACAGGTAGCAGTAAGTAGTCGAGATAAATGAAGAGACAAAAGCACGTAGAGACGAATTAAGGTAGAGATGAATGATGGTATAGATGAATGATCGTAGAGGTGAATGGTCGGCAAACAGAAGTGACTTCCTTCCTTCAAATTAGAAGACGTCTGTTTGATAAAACAGAAAATAGTTAATATTGGACACACTGTGTAAAGATATTTTATATAGATAAAGGTGAATTGAAAATCGACTTACCGCCGATTGATGAAGACAAACCGCTTGCCACAGGAACCAACTCGAAATCGAACTCGGATTCTGAACTTAGACAAGCGAAAGATGAAAACAGAGAGGGGATATTGACTGAAGGGTGCCACACAAAATTGATATTAAATAGCCGGGTTACTGGGGTTCACTTTCTCCGAAAAACAACTCTTCTGTTTTTCTGAGAAGGTAGAACGGAGATTTCACAATGGGGACTTTTTCCTTTGTTACTAGGAAAGATTTCTATGTAGCAAAGCTAGACAAAGAGAACAGGGAATATTTGGAGAAGTTATTTCTTTGTTAAAAAAGAGCGTAACAAATCGCTCGGTGCTGTCGGGTTATTTTTAAGGCTTTTTTTAAAGAAGGTATGTAGACATAGACGGCGTGAAAATAATTTTCTAAAGGAAATAATTTAAAGAAATTTTAAACATGCTTCACTAGGTGGATTGGAAGACGTGGAATGATTGAATGACCAGTTAGATCTCCGAATTTGACTTCTCTCGATTACTTCTTATGGGCTTATTTAAAATCTAAAGTACATTTTATTGGACCAAACAGTATTGCTGATTTAAAAATTAAGATAACGGAAGAAATTAATAAAATAACCCCCGAGGTCGTACAAAATGTTGTACGGGAATTCCAAAATTGCCTCGGTTATTGTCAAGAAGTGAGTGGTAATAATTTTGAACATTTAATTTAATTGTAATTTACATTAAAAAATGCATTCTAAATTTTATGTAACATTGTCTTGATTTAACCTAAAGTTTTGTAATAGAGACATTATCAAAATTTTACATCTTAAAAATAAATTGTTTCAGTTATGATTGCACCAAACTTAAAAAACTTTATATTGCTGAGCAAAGGACTAAAATCCCTTTCTAACAATTCAGATGGGGTGCTGAAGGGGTATAATAACTTCATATTGTAAATTGTCAATTTAAGAATAAAAAAACAACCTGTTTCAGGTTTGTTTCACATAGTACATAATAACGCTAAAAATGGATTTACACGCATGGTATGTACAACTATAAAAATAAAAATTACTGAAATATAAGCCTCATATTATACTGTAAAATTTATCTTGACAAAGGAGAAAGTAAGTTTAAAACTCAGATGCCTTGTTACTGGGTTTATCTCAAACTTTTCTTTCGGGCGTTTTTGTACAACATTTTAAATTATAGATTTTTTTAATTTTTAGTTTTGAGAGTATTTGGCTAATTTTTTCTTGATTAGTGGAATTTTTAATGATAATTTGCGAGGTACTAGTTTATAATCTGGCCCTATTGGCGACGTGCAAGTACTTGGATGTGATACGAGAAACGATCATGTGCGAGTAGCGGAGAAATCTTGCATTTTTTACTGCACATTTCAAAGATTTCATAAATTCATATTGTCAATTGGCAAATTGTCATATTTCATATTCGTTTGTTTATTTAGACCTTCTGTCACTGAAGAAAATGGGATGTTGAAAAGTTATTTGGTGATTTACTTTCTCAAATCCAGTTTTTATTATTGCATCCATATTACCAGTAATGCTGTAATTTAATAATATATTTATTTGTATTTACACACATACAACGTTTACCTTTTGATAACATACCGACATAACCTCAATCTTACTTTTTTTCTTATTCTTTTTTTGGGATACGTCCTTGACAGTTATCCGGTAACCTCGATCTAACATGAAAGCGCAGTAAATTTTGCTGATTTACGACACCAGGTATCGCTCTTCCGAACTTGCACGTTCCCAATATTCCTTTCTCTATTTGTTATTATATTTTCTATCGTAGACTATTAACCTATCCGAATCCTAAAAGCTACCTTCATGTAAAATTATGTTAAATTTAATTACCTAACTACCTTAAGCTCCTTGACTATTTTATTCGTGGGTGCACTATGGATTTACAATATATCAAAGTGTTTTGTCCAGGTGTCAAAAGTGGAATAGATTTACATAAAGTTTAGTATGAATCTTAGGTCATAGTTTTCGCAAACAACTGTCGTGAGCTGTTTTGAATACCAATAAATTTTAAAAGTTTGGGAAATCGGATATTATCGATTTAAAATTTTCTACAAATAATATTGCATCACTTTAAAATAGAAAATAATTTTCGACAATCATCTACAAAAGTTTTTTATTGTCGTTGAAAACGAAAAGTTGACGATATTGAGGAAATCTTAGATTTAGAAAATGTCGTCGTTATTCTTTATTAGCAACCAACAAATATGGATTAAAACATTTACTAAAACATTAAATATTATTTTTGTGATGAGCTACTTTAACTTACTTTATAGTTAAACGAAAGACTAAAAGAGGTCAGCTCGATGGCTTTGTGGACTAGCGGACACATTTGCAAGTGTATAATTTACTAGGTACAGTATTCAAATCACACTCTAGCCAGAGAAATATCAAATACAGCAAAAAAAATTAAGTGTTGGTTTGTTTTGTGTATGAATTGAAAGTCATAAATAAAATCAAGTCAGCCAAGAGTACCTTTTTCGTGTAAAATTGAATGATGTTTAAGTTTAATTGAAATTTTGAATAATAATTATACTCTTAAAAAAGTTATATTGTCTAATACTTAGTACGATCCGTGTAACTAGCGCCCTCTATGAGAATCAAATATAAAAAACAAATTCATGGAATGTATCAGCTTAAAAATGCGTAATTTTTTTTTCTTCAACGCCCTATATTTTGAAAACAGATGGCGCTACAAAAATTTTTTACTAAGCAAACCCTAATTATTTTTCATGTATGTATATGGTAACAGGTAGTATGTATATGGTATTGTCACTTGAATTTTGTCGTGTGAACATTTCCTTTATTCTCTTTATTCCTTATAAATTTCTTACTTATAAACGATATTAGAAAATCTTTTTTACTAACATAGATGTTAATAATTATTTTTTCTTCCAAAAACGAATTTTCATTATAATACGCAATTTTAGCTCTATCCTATAATGATTTAAGACTCCCTTTTTAACATTTATGTTAAAGGAAAAGTCCAGATTAAAGGAAATAGAACAAAATAACAGAAAGGAATCCTGCTACATTCACACGACAAAATTCGAGGAAAATAACAATACCATACACATATAAATAGAAAAACTTCGTTCGACGTCATACGTATGTCTCTCGGTAATTTTCCCAATTCAAATTCATAATAGGCAACCTATATTAGGCGACTCAGAACAGTGGGCCAGGCTCTAGACATTAGTCAATAAACGGAAACGTCTAGGAAAGTTTTCCCGTGGTATCAAATTCTGTACGATAATCTTATGTTGCAAAAGTAATGAAAGAAAATCTACAACGAAAAAAATGTAAGATATTAAACCATTCAAAACTTCTCCATTGACGGATATACCTTCTATTGAATCTGAGAGCGCTTCCTTAAATCGCTTAAATCGCTTCACTGTAGACATTTAAAAGTAGTGGTGGCAGCACGCAATGCTGGTGGACTCCTCTCTGTATTTTGACGTCTCGGATGTTCTGGTTGTCAACTCTTACCTTGACAGTTTAATTCCAATAATAGATTAGATGTAATTTTCATATCACGGCTGTCAATATTTTTGCTTTTTAATATATATACCAGTTTTTTATGTTGAACCACAATTAATGCCTTGTCAAAATCTATAAAACATAATTACATGTCCTGATTAATATCCATGCACCTCTGGGCCAGCACATTGAAGCCGAACAAAGCATCTATTATTCCCATACCATTTCTAAAGCCAAATTATGTGTCACTAATTTCATATCCACAAGCCTTTATATTCAAGAACCCAATAATTCTGCTGTGTATTATTTTCAGAAATGTTTTAAGTGTGTGACTCATTAAAGCTGTTGTTCTGTGATGTGAGCAGGATATTGCACTTGACTTTTTGAATATTGCCACAAAGGTCGATTGCAGCCATTGTCTGGGTATTGTGGCAGTCTAATATATTAGATTAAAGAGTTTAATTACTACATTAATAAAATCTTCATCAATGAGTATTAATAATTCGATGTTCACATCATCTGATCCGGTAGCGTTTTCCTCTTTTGTGTTTTTAATGGCATAGATGACTTTTTCCCGTAATATTGGTAGTCTGGTACCTCAGTAGTTTCTCATGATAGTTCTTCACCTTTGAGACAGAATTAAATATCATTAAGCAAATAGCAGTAAATAATGGATACAACGAACAAACAATTAATACAATTTTAAATCAAAAACTACATAAGAAAGCCCTGAAATTAGTATAACACCAGCTCTCAGAACAAATATCAACTTAGGAAAATATATTAAAAACAACAAGAGCCAAAATAAAAAGCACTTACACAATGGTGTATACAAACTTAAATGTGACGACTGCCCAAAAACTTACATCGGTCAAACTGGTAGAAATTTTATTAAACGAATAGTAGAACATAGAAGGGCGTTCAATAATAGAAAAACATATTTTACACATGCACTTCACCTTCTAGATCATAATCATTCTTTTAATGACGAATTTAAAATTATTCACATTCAAAATAAAGGCCTTAAGCTATCTTTGTTAGAATCTATAGAAATTAACAAATTAAAAAACACAGATATAATTCTAAATGACCAACTTGAGACAAACAGTTATCCCCTTTTCAACCTATTTCATTAAAGACTATAAAGTATAAATGCATGCCAAAAATAGATCACTTGAGAAAGGCAATCAGCCAAAACAGCTGTAGTGATAAGATTATATAATAAATTTTTGTTGAAGTTTTGAAAACAAAGTTTTTAAGACAAAGTTTTTTTATTGTTACATATCTACCATTTCTTGATGTGTTCCTCTCAAAGAAAGATATAAGCTATGCAACCAAACTATACAGAGACCAAGACACAGCAGATATTTAAATTACCATTCAAGTTATCGCCTAAATATTAATAACGTGATCATCAAATCATTATATGACACAGACCCATGGTACAAGTCATTCTTTGTACCATGACACAGACCAAAATATTTGCTCCAGTGAAAATACCTTTTCGCTGGAGAAGACAAAAAACTTGTTAACTTATATTATAATAAAAAGTGATTATCCATTGTCACATAAATATACATATTTGCTTATATGATTTAAAAACCAGCTTACAGAGATATTTTTAGATTCTGCGCAACATAATTATTAACAGTTAAAAAAGTCCGGTACCAAGGCATGTGTTAACCAGTGTAATTAATCGATTTATAATCCCGTATTTAGAAAAAATCTTTAATAAATTTTGCCAGTTCATAGCAAATAAATGTAGCAGTTTTTATATATTACACTGAAATATTAATGTCAGTATCCTAACTGCATATAATTATTCATTGTCGGTGTATTAATAATCGCCTTGACTTTGTCGTGCTTTTCAATGCCACACAATTATCTATAAACACTTCAAGGTCAAGTACATCGGAACACTTTTTTCTTTAACAAATTTTCTATTAGATTTTCAGCCAAGTCAGTTTCTATTTTCTTCTGCCCTGACGCTCACGTATCGATAAACTTTTGTTTTGGAAAGGGTTTTTTCTATAAAGTTATTTACAGAAGGGATGACTATTTTTAGATCATCCTTTTTTTATCCAATAATAAAGTATACGCTAAATATAGAGGGTGTATACAAATGCTTTTTAGTATGTTAATTTGATTTAAATTACCTTTACAAAAATGATTCCTACTTAGGCGTGAACTTTTGGCGTTACAATACCAGTTTTATTCAAATTTGGCAAAGTAATAGGTTGACATTTTGTTCGCAAAAGAAGTAGCATTTAGGAACTTTAACAGATAATATGAAAAATATGTCTGTTAATGGCCTAATACTTAACCCTAGAACAACAACGTGAAAGTAGGGTTACGATATTAACAACTGGCCGTAAAGCATAACAAAAGTACATTATTTTTTAAATTAAGTGTTTTTATTTTTAGTTATAAACATATATATTCATAAATTTTATGCAAAAATTTTTTTTGCATAAATAACAAATGAGAAACTTAAAATAAAACTGTGGTACTGGATAAAAGTATAAAAAAATAATGACGATAGTTTTTTGACAAAATGCAACAACTGAACAAAATTTTTTATATGTAATGACACATAACAAACCAAAGGATACACTTTTATAAACAAAAAGTAATTTACTTGCAGTCACTGCAAATGCACAGGTGGGGTTCGGCGTAGACCATTTTCGGGCAGTGCTCACATTTATCGCGCGCTTTTCGGTTTTTGCTTCTTGGGCAAAAGTCACAGCGACCCATGGAACCTTGGAGCTTTTGTTCTATTATTTCTTCATCTTTACAATTTAAAATGTCTTTGATACTGCTGCGGATTTGTCTTGGTAAGTGATTATTATATATTCGTTCTTTTAAACAATCTTTAATCAAAATAAACGACAGCTCCTTTAGAAAGTTTGATGGAGACAGTGGTTTATTAACATTAGTGAGAGCGCCCACCAAAGTGGCGTGGCACGTAGCAAGTGGCAAGTAGCACGCGTCTAGCATGTTTCTTAAAATGTAACCAATGAAAACGAATGATTCAGCGTACACCAAAATGACAGTGACGTCATTCATTCTAATCATTTGTTTTCATTGGTTACATTTTAAGAAACATGCTAGACGCGTGCTACTTGCTACGTGCTACTTGCCACGCCACTTTGGTGGGCGCTCGCCCTTAAGTTTATGCATGACGTAACTGTTGACTTCTGTAATATCCAACATGCCATAAAAAATTTGCAGTGGCCGTCTGCAAGTTTTGCTGGCAACTGTTAAATGGCAGAGTTGATTAAACGTAGAAAAAAAAACTACTACTTATATCTACACCACCTTTTGTACTATTGTAGAACAAGATTATCTCTGGCTTTTTTTATTCTTCATCTATCATCCTGAGTATGCATAAACGATAAAAGAATGACGTTTTTTTTTGGAACGAATGACTCTAAAGTGTTTTTCTCATCAAAAGCAAATAGAGGTGATGCCACTTGTTTTCCTTTTGTTTTAATTAGTTGTCGTGCTATTTTTGGCTTGTTTTTTTTTTCTAAGCGTTCCCACTACAGTAAGGCCTTTTTCTCTTAACACTTTAGATACTTGATACGAAGTAAACCAGTTATCCATGGTGTAATTCCTATTGGTTCCATATATATCACTTGTAAGATGCAGTCTCCGTTCGGCTCGCGGAGATAAGAATACGGCCGAGGCCAGAAGACCCTGCCTGTCGTAAGAGGCAACTTATGGGTAGGTAATGAGAGGTGGAGAGCCGTCTTTTAAAGTGTTGGGTCTGTAGAAACGCACTCTCCTTCCGGCTCGAGGAGATAAGAATACGGCCGGGGCCAGAAGACCCTGCCTGTCGTAAGAGGCGACTAATGGGCGGATATGAGAGGTGGAGAGCCGTCGTTTGAGGTGTCGGGTTGGTAGAAACGCACAGAGATGCTTAGTCATCTCAGTCACCGGTCTACATTCCTAGTATCCGAGACGAGCGCCTCGTGGGACCACTCTACTCTCATTTTCCACAAGAGCCGGGTGTGGTTGAACGAGCCAGGTACGGAGGTTCCCCGGAAGCTGACACCGCGGAAGGGGAACGGGTGACCCAGCGCGTAACCACGCCTCGGAATGATTTAACGAGTGGTAGAGGAGTGATTCCTCGGCGGCGACCTGTCTACGTGCGAGGTGGTATTCCACCACCTGCGTGCCTTTCCGCCTCCGGGGGGAGGATTCACGGAAGGGTGGCGTGACCCGCAACACAGGTACTACGGGGGAGGTGGAGCCCCACGATGTTTCGGAATCGTGCCACCTCCAATTGGTGTCGGACTCGTAGGGGCAGTGGGAGCGCTAACGGTCGTATGCCGAAAGGCCAGGTAGACCAGGGTCCTGCCAATTTATTTTGGAGGGCACAAAGCAATGCAATGTAGAAACGCACTCGAGATGCATAGTCATCTCGGTCACCGGTCTGCACTCCTAGTATCCGAGACGAGCATCTCGTGGGACCACTCTAGTCTCATTCCACAAGAGCTAAGTGAGGTTGAACGAGCTGGGCCCGTAAATACCTCCCACGGCCTTACACCATCGAGGGTGGTGTCGGTGTCCCGGCACGTACCTACCTGGAATGATTTAGGAGTGGTAGAGGAATGATCCTCGGCGGTGACCTGTCTACGAGCGAGGTGGAATTCCTTCGCCTGCGTCATCTTTTTTTTTTCATGTGGAGGCAATTGTTGGCAGCCTTTTTCTATATAGTTGATTATATCTTATTTTGAAATTGATGCACAGGTTACAGCAACATGTCATTTCGATAAATTGACAACTGTTGTATTTTTATCATAAAATAATATTAAATAGACAAATGTACAAAACGTATTGTCGAATGGAGACCAAGACAAGAAGCAATACGAAGCAGAGGACGCCCACCAACTAGATGGACTGACGAGCTGAAGCGTGTTAGCAATAACTGGATGCAGGGCGCACAAGACAGAGACGTATGAAAAGAAAAGGGCTAAGGGAGACCTATGACCTATGACCTTTAATAAAGAATATTAAATGTTTTGGGTCAGTTCCTGAATTTTTTCTTAATACAGTAGACGCCCTCTTAACCGACCTCCCTTTAACCGACTGTCGGCTTAACTGACCGACCGTACCACTTTTGGATGATACTATTTTTAGATTAGATTTTATTTCCGTTGGCACCGTACCGTACGACCACATGTACGTTAGCCACTGATGAGTAGTCGATGTTTCGCTGCCGTATTAAACGAAAACGTGTTGTAGTGTCAATAAAAGACAAGTTAAATGCTATAGAGCGGCTTGGAAAAGGTCATTCTGTAAAATCGATTAAGGACGAATTCGGTGTAGGAGTGACATCCATAAGAGACTGGCACCGAAACAAGAAAACCATTCAAGATTATTGCACTAAAATCGAGTCTGATAAAGTCCTCTTGACTAGCTGTACTTTAAAGAAACCAATTAATGAACATGTAGACGATGCATTATTTTAGTTATGGTTTATGCAGGAGCGTCGTAAAGGTACGCCTATAAGTGACCCGATTTTAAAAGAAAAGGCTGAGATACTACATGGTAATTTAGATAATGGAGAAAAATTTTATGCGAGCGATGGCTGGTTGGCACGCTGGAAAAAACGTCACGGTGTTAATTTTTTAAGCGTGTGTGGTGAAAAATTGCCAGCTGATCTAACTGCAGCAGACGAATGGAAAAATAAATTACAAGAATTAATAAAAATAGGAAGAATTACTGCCCCAACAGGTCTACAATATGGATGAGACTGGACAAAACTTTAAGCGATTGCCTGTAAAAACATTTGCTGCCAGTAATGAGAAATCAGCTTCTGAATTCAAAATTAACAAAGAGATAATTACTATTGCTGTTTGTTGTAATGCCTCTGGAACTCATAAGGTCCTCTGCTCGTAATCGGAAAGGCTAAGAACACTCGAGCATTCAAAAACGTTAACGTTTCTTCACTCCCAGTATGCTATAAAAATCAAAGTTCGGCCTGGATGGACGCGTACGTGTTTAAAGACCGGTTTATCAATGAATTTTGTCCTAGTGTAGCAAAATATTTAACAAGCTTAAAGTTACCAGTCAATGCTATTTTGGTGTTGCATAATGCATTAACATGTCCCGGAAACATTCAGACTGAAAAGGAGCATCGAATAAAATGTATTTTTCTTCCATCAAATGTAACAAGTATCATCCAACCATCACACAGTAATCAAGGTGTGATCGAATGTTTTAAGAGGCTCTATAGGAAAAAACTAGCTTCAGAAATCTTGACTAAAGTGGAGTTAGGTAACATAGGCCTAATCGATGCTTTGAAGGACATAAACATTAAAGACGTCATTTTGATGGTGTCTAAAGCTTTTAATAAAATATAAAGTTCAACAGTCGTAAAATCTTGGAGAAACGCAGGGTCTAACATAGAAAAAGTGTCCAGTTCATCCAAAAAAAAAATCCAGTTATAATCCTGATGAAACCCCTTTGGAAGAACCAGATGATATTGTATCTTTGATGAATGACTTGCAAAAACTCTTAGACTCGAATAATTTTCGAGTATAAGATATATGATGCAGGATTGTCAAAAATGGATTGTTAGAGCCTATGATGACTTGACCAATGACAATTTGACAGGTGAAGAAATCGTTCAGGCTGTTATGCACAAAGATCAAGACGACGAATAGGTTGAAGATGAAGAAGGCAATACTGTTAGTCATGCTGATGCGAGAAATGCTCTACAACCAACTGGCTTCACTGTATATTGAGCAACAAAATATGTCAACAGCGGCAGATATAATGTTCATTAAAAAGTGGCGTGACTACGCATTCAAGAACACAATAGAACATAAAAAACAAAAGAAAATGACAGACTTTTTCTAGTACATTTTACATTCATAAATATGTACATACATACATATACAGATTGAACGAATTTAAAACGGATCATACAATTTAATATATGTCTGTTTGAACTGCATTTGAAATAGTGGACCAATATAAAACTTAGACAAAAATAAATCCATACCTGGCAATAGACATTGTATAAAATACCGTTCAACTATCTGTCTCGCAACAATGTTGTTTGCGTAACAATGTTGCCAATCGCCGTGTAATAATCCGATTTGCGGATATTTTTGAGAGTTATATCTTCTTCGTATCTTTAAATAAATCGGATATTTGCCTATATTTTTCATTGTATTTACCAGTCTATAACAACAGACTAATAACAAAAATAAACTTTTGGTATAACGTTAACGTTAAATATAACTACAAACCAAAATAGTTTGTAGTTATTTCCTTTCTTTTCTGTAAATATTTTATGGTTAACAACTTATTTGAAAAACATCTAGAGCAATGATTTTGGCAACACCGCTCAAAATAGCCATCTATGGGAAGCGATAAGTGGTTTGACAGCATAAGAAAATCTTAGGTTTATGTGTAGCTTTCAATTTTTATACGTGATGGGCGGGGCAACCTATTTGGGTAGAGTTTTGAATTGTTCTTGAATGATTTCAAAATCCAGCAGCCCGCTGAAGTATTGGATTTTTATATTATAATTATTATTTGACAACCTTTTGTTGGCCAACCACCTAGAACAGAATTGAGCCGAAATACATAATATTTCGTATGTTCCGAATTTATTTCGTTCAATCTGTATGTACATTTTATACAAGTTTCATAATTTGTCATGTGAGTGATATTGTTAATTACATATATGTATGTACATACTACTTTTTTGTTTATCTTCTTCTTATGGTGCCCTATCCAATTAGTAAATGTTGGCGACAATTCTGGTATACTCCTCTCGATCTTGTGTGGCTCTAAAAAGTGCATGGCCATCGAAAATTGGCCAATCCTTTATGATTTTAAGCCATGAGTATTTCTTTCTTCGGATGCCTCGTTTTCCTTAAACCTTCCCTACCATAATAAGCTTTAAGAACTGGTACTTGGAATTTCGAAATATATGACCCAGATAAGCAGTTTTTCTTCTTTTTATTATTGGCAGCAATTCTTGTTCTCTGCCCATTCGATTTAATACTTCGACATTTGTTGTGTGATCTGTTCAGGGAATTTTAAGTAGTCTTCTAAATACCCACATTTCAAAGGCCTTCAATCGGTTCATCACATTGGCCTTTATGGTCCAGGTTTTTACACCATATAGCAGTATGGAGTAAATGTAACATTTTACAAAGCGATATCGAAGCGTTAAGTTGAGGCTGCTGTTGCTTAGCAAGGTTCTCATATTAGTCAATGCTGTTCTGGCTTGCTCAATCCTGCTACCTATTTCTACGTCTGGATCTAGATGTTCAGTTATCCAACTACCGAGATATCTTAACTTCGGGACCTTTTGGATGTTCTTGTTGTTTACTCTTATATTTAATTGCATATTTTGTATTCTACTAACCTAACATAACTACATAACCTACTAACTACATAACTGAACTTTTTGTTTATAGATATTAAAATATATATATATATATATATATATATATATTTTTAATAAAGTTATATATGTAATGTCTTTCTGAGGGTGGTTTTAAAGATTTTCGGTTTAACCTTATCTGACCTATGGCCAGGTCCCGTCGTGGTCGGTTAAGAGGGCGTCCACTGTATGTAGTTTACTTAGTTTAATTTTTGAAACTATCTATTTTTGCTGGATATTTTATTCATCCAGTAAGTCCTGTAATTTATAAATACTAACTAGACTATCATTTTCCATATCTGTACACATCCCCTTGATCCCAAAATGTTATTTTTATCCTGATTTAATTAAAAGCTGCTTTTAGCGATGAACTTGGGATTTGTTATACGTACATTGTTCACGCAACTAGAAATCAATGTCACTGTTTGGGATTTCGTACACTTACCTAATATTTAATAATAACTCCCTTTAATACAGAAGTTATTTTAAGCTTTTTCTGGGAGCGTATAAAAGCCCAAATGTTAAAAGATAGTCCATAGGCAATCAATTTTTGGCACGGATCCAAACGAAGTTTAAAAAGTATGGACATTTATTAGATACTATAATTATTAGAAGTAATATTTTGAAAGAAATAACATTAATCACTTATAGGCTAAGAAAATACAGGCAAATGCACTGTATGATCAAGTTTTAGAAAACGTTGAGGAACTTGGATTTCTAGGTACGATTTTTGATTCAAAGCTTACTTGGAACAAACACATCCAATATCCAATTACTTAAAAAATCATGTTTACAGAACATAAATATTCTTAAATAAATTAACAAATCATAACTGGGGCGCAGACCCAACACAGCTACTAAATATTTACAAATCCTTAATCCGGAGTATATTAGATTATGGATCAATTGTATATAATTCAGCTAAACACTAAACATTAAAAAAATTAGATATTGTACAAAATACCGCACTAAGACTATCTCTAGGAACCTACAGAATCAGCCCAGTTAAAAGTCTTTATGTAGAAGCAAATGAATATCCACTTTTTTATTAGAAGATTACGTCTCAGTTTACAATACGCAAGCAAGCTAACGACTGATCCAAACAACCCAGCCTACCCCTATGCTTTCTCCACACGTTACCATTCTAATTATAATCAAAATCCTAATATTCCACCATCAGTCTCCCCCTTGGACTATACAAATTCCATATTGTAACACAGATCTGTCAACTTATACTAAGGACAATACCCATTCATCTCTTTTTCTCCAATACTTCTACAACATTAAAAATAAATATTCATCCTGTCAACTAGTTTATACCGATGCATCAAAAACACCCGAATTTGTACAGTAGGATCCGCATTGTCACACAGGATTCTGTGCTTAAGTTTCCACTACCTAAGGACTATTCAATATATTCTGTTGAACTTTTTGCGATATCCAAGGGAGTACAACAAATTCTGAATCGACCTGAAGATATGACAGTAATATTCATAGATTCGTTAAGTGCAATCCAGGGAATTCAGAGAATACATCCTAATCATCCGAATTTAGAACAGATTAAAAAAGACCGTATGACTCTACAAAATAATCATTAACAACTACATATTGTGTGGATACCATCTCATGTGGGGATACCAGGAAATGAGATAGCTGATCAAATGGCCAAAGAAGCTTGTAAAATGAAGAGATCTGATGATAGAACTAACCAAATTTGTCATTCAGATTTGAAAAAATGCATCAATGAGTACACAAAAAACTTATGGTTACGAAGATGACAACTCTTACCAAATAATAAAATTGTGGCAAGCAAACTCAGATCTATCAGCGAAAACACCAATGTTAGTAAAGCGAAGGGACCAGGTTGTACTACATCGTATCCGTATAGGACACTTCAGACTGACCCACGAACACCTACTAAGGAAGGAACCTCCTGGAATATGCTACGTCTGTGATACCAATATAATTGTAGGCCACATTGTTATAGACTGTTCATTATATAAGATGGAAAGACAAGGTACTGGACTACCAAGTGATATAAAGTGCGCTTTAAACAGTGCGGATTGTGACAAAATCATTAGGTTTTCAAAGAAAACGAAATTGTATAATCAAATATAATTAATACTTTAAGAAAAATTCTAAATTATAATCAACTTTGTAAAAACTTTATAGTTTATATTTTATATTAATCATTATAATATATTATAGTTTACATTGTACCACCGCTAATAATCTTCTATGGTTGATGCGGGTTATTTCAAATAAAAGAAAAATACAGGCAAGATAATTTTTCTCTGTTTTTAGATCTCTTTAATTGCTTTATTTTGCAAATAAAATCGACCACTTTTTTATGGTATTCCGAGATTTGCTAATTACGAAATCATCTTGGGGTTACAATAACAACTTCACTGAGTTTTTGTATCCAATGTTGTGCTTGTATGCTTGTTTTTGATATGCAATTTATTTAACGAAATCCAGCTTTTAATTACCTAATTATTTAAGTCGTACTATTGTTTGTCCTTTAAATATTAATCCGTGACTTTAAATACATAAAATGGAACCTAATCTTGTTAGGAAACTGGTTGACTGTTGACATTAACTTCTACTTCTGTTCCCCATTAATGTTTTACCAATTTGTTGTATCTGGCACCTTCATAATACAAACAACCCCAGAACATCTTCTTTAAGGTATGTTTAACTGTTTGATCAATAAGCTATCGTATCATATGACCTACCGTAAGTTTTCATTTTCACTTAATCTAGCAAAAAGATAACGCTCCCTTTGCACCAAAAATATATTTCATCTGAGAGCAATATTGTTCTCTATTTTCAACATTATAGCTCAGATATGTCTTACAATTGTCACAGAAACTATATCCAGCATCTGATTGGGGTTAATGCATGGACCAGAAATGGCGTATAAAATTAAATGAGACTTTTTTTCGTCTTTAGAGAGGGGGGGTCTGGAATCTTCAAAAGACATCTCAGTCCAGGACGCCGCCTGACTAACTTTAGTGTAGGATTCGTTCCTCGTACTGCTAACGATAGTTCCCGAGGTACTTTAAAATGCCCTCTTGTCGCCGAGTCTACGCCGAACCGAGCCTACCTGCTAAACCAGACCCTCCTCTCTCATCCAGCGATCCGGAACTGGAATGGCCGCTGTAAGGCCGGCATCACTTCCGAAGCACTACCTTTATTCATTCATTTTCCATTCATACACTTCCATACTCTATTCATCAGCAAGAAGGCTCCTTGTTTCGTTCCAGGTAGCGCGTAGAAGACACTCATCGTTTCGAGTTCGGCATCATTCCCAGACGGGCATTTGCTCCTTCCCCACAGTCTGACTCACGCATTCTAACTCATACAGTCTGACCCACTTTTCTAGCTTCACCTTTCAGCATCATTCACTCTTTGCCGGTGGTCCAGCTGTCTTTTTCCCTCTTCCTTTTTCGTGATCACTGCATGGATATAGCTGTGTATGTTAGTCCAACCTGATTAATTTTTATTTATTCTTTCAATCATTTCTCTCACTGTAACAAAATTTACACCTGTCTCTCTCTCCATTCTCTTTCTTTCCATTATGCATCTGCTGCAATATAACGTCGTATGTGTCACAGTGTCCGAGTATCCACAATATAGGCATTCATCTGTGTCAGCCTTTCCGATCCTATAGAGGTAGGCCCTAAAACACCTGTGTCCTGTGAGCACCTGCGTCAGGAAATAATCCAGTTGCCTGTGGTCACAGTCCACCTAATCTCTTATGTTCGGAATCAACATTTTCGTCCACTGTGCCACATCCTTTGTGTTGTTCCATTCTTCCTGCCGTCTTTCAACTGACCTTTCCCTTTCTTGTCTTCTCTCGGCCACAGTAAGGTTTGGGCCCCTTCTCTCATAAAGCTCTTTTCTTTCCACCTCCAAAACATGCAACGGAATACATCCACTGATGGTCCATAAGGCTGCCGCAGACACAGTCCTGTAGGCGCATGCCACTCGCAACAGACTTGTTCTGTCCAATCGTGTCATGAGACTCAGTCCTATAGGCCCTATATTAGGTATGAAATTACGAACTTGAATCTCTGGGTATTTCGCTTTCTTTGCTTCTTTGCAAATGTATTTTTAACCACGACAGGGAAGTATCAAATGAATATTAATACAAACGTATTAAAAATACCAAGTATTAGGTTACACTGAAAAGTTTTTTGATGGTAACAGAAATAAAAAGATAAATTGTATTATCTGAATTTATTTTCAAGTCATTGTGATATTTGTTTTAAAATTATTTAGATCCAAGGGGCAGTTCGTTAGATCGGTAGATAAGAATCAAATGCGGTAGATCTACTGAAAAATCGGTAGATGGAACAACACTGCTCCTATAGGCCGGTATCTCTACCGACTCATCTGCCGACTCCTTCCAGACTGGATATAATATATCAATGCATGGACCAAGAAATGGCGCCATAAAATTTAATGAGACTAAATCAATACATGTAGATTTCATCAATAAAAGTAAGTCGAATAAAGTCATATATTAGAAAACCATCACAAGCAAAATACTAAAACCTTACAAACTTAAAAATTATATTTTTTATCCGTATCTACATTTGTCTTTTCGGTTTAAAAAATCTAAAATAAAATTTTATTTTCGATAGTAATGGTGAGTATAAACCACAAAAATATTGATCGCATAAACTTTAATAATCTTACATCGCAAAAACGTATACACAATTACAATTAGGTCATTGCTCCCCCATTTTTAAATCCCATACGCGACCAATCAGCCTTTTATTTAGCGAACCTCTTGGCAACATAAAAGAAAGTGGAACTAAAGACCCCTTTAAAATAATCAGGTCACACATTATTCCATCCGTTTATGAACCTTTGAGAAAATCACGAACAGGAAAAACTGTTTAGCGAACACTTTTTAAATTTAGGGTTATTAGACGAGTCTAATTTTAGAATAGTTATAGTTGGGTTGACGCCGAATCGATTAATAATAATTAGAAAAAAATGTCTTCCTGTATTTTTAAAAATAAACTACAGAAAGTACTGCCAATAACTGTGAATCTTATTTTTTACAATTTCATATTTTGAGTAGATTTTAACACGTTTATGTCAAAGTAGTTTTTTTTGTTATTTTGTTTTAGAATTATTATTTTGTTGCTCAAGTAGGCTGTAATAACACTGTAGTTAGTAACCATACAGTTATTGGACACTTAAGAAAATTTCAACTTTAAAAATTCGTAATTCACATGGTTGGTTCTCTGCAGATTGAATTGAAAATTATACAAAACGTAGTCTAAACAGTTTATTACAATATGGCTAGAAGGTTTTAAAAAAAGTGTTCTTTTTTGTCAATATATATATATATATATATTATATATATATATATATATATATATATATATATATATATATATATATATATATATATATATATATATATATATATTAATAAAGTATTCAACTAGTGAATTCAGAGGATTATTCGGTCATTCAGGTTGGCAAAATAAAAAACAGAAATAAACTACTTCATAAGTTTATAGAATACGTTTCGCTTTATACTTCTAAAGCTTCATCAGTTCTCTAAAATGCAAAGATGACATAGAGTTTATGAGAAATACAGATCTAATAATTTATTACTTACAACTCAATATGTAGTATTCAAGATGTTATTGTACATGTACTTAAATTTACTCATAAATTTAGAACTAACTTAAAAAAAATTAAACAGAAACAAAGAACACAAAAACTTTGCAAAAAATAATATTCGCAGAAACGAAGATTTACAAAAATTTTAACCGTACATTTGGCTTCATTTAGAGATGGTTCTCCAATAAAGACAAACAAAGCGCAATCCCACATCAACTTACAAAAATAAAATAAATAAATTCATCACTGAACTAAAAAATAAAAAATCATTGATGATAAATTAGCCAAATCCCTCCATAACTATAATGGCAATGCCCCCAGGTTTTATTGTCTTCCTAAAATCCATAAGCCCCAACTGAGTAAGCGTCCTATATTATCGTCAATAAACGCTCCTAACACTAATTTAGCCCAATTTTTAACGGACATTCTTTCACGAGCATACAACTACAAGAACGATTTCAATATAGTAGACTTTTTTCAGTTCAGTGAATTTATCAATAATTATCAGTTACCAAGAGAATATGTCTTAGTAAGCTTCGACGTAGTATCCCTGTTTTCTAATCTCCCACTCTCTAGCGTCGTCACGTCACTCCGGAACCATTGGAATGAAATTCAACCACACAGTCCAGTATCATGGGAAATGTTCTCGGAATTATTTAAACTGACGTTTGACACCAACTTTCTAATTTTTAATGAAAAATACTATCGTCAAATTTTTGGAACTCCCATTGGATCGTCCATCTCCCCATTCTAGTTAATTTCGTACTTGACGACCTTATCAATGAGAGTATCAGTAAGTTAGATTTCCAAGTTCCCTTTGTAAAGCGTTATGTCGACGACTTGATCCTAGCAACACCACCTGATAAGATTTTAAGAACCTTATCAGTCTTCAATAGCGTTGATCCTCACCTTCAATTTACATGTGAATTGGAGGTTGATAACAGCATACCGTTTTTGGACATGCGAATCTTACGCACACATAGCAACATATTGGGCACTACGTGGTACAGGAAAGAAATGGTGAGTAACCCGATCTTAAATTACCACTCTACACACCCAATGTGATACAAACATAACCTTGTACAAGCTCTTAGCCTTAGAGTACACACGTTGACCCATACGCGGTACAAGAGGGAATCTTTGGATTTACTCAAATCCATCCTCATAGATAACTCTTACCCCATATCCATCATCAACAGATATCTTTTCTCTAAAAGCTATGGTCATTCTATTTCGGAAGCACCTAACGGTGTAATACTAGCCTCCATATCCAATAGCTTACAGACTGACAATTCCCCATTAACCCATTAACCCCAAAACCAGCCACAAAATATGCTTCTCTTCCAGATTTCCCACAAATTACAAACAAGCTTACTAAACTATTCAAAAACTTACCCGTCAAAATATCCCTAAAAAAACACTAAAACCATTGGAAAGTTATTCTCCAAGTCCAAAACTCCACTAAGCTCGTCAGAGCACACTAATGTTGTCTATCAGATCCCCTGGTCTAAATGCAATTCCTGCTACATTGGCCAGACCAGTCGCTCACTTCTAGGGCGTATAACTTCACATAAAAGCGACATTAGACTTTCCAAACCCTCTTGTGCCCTTGCACAACACGCCATTTCCACCAAACATCACATTGGCTTCTCAAATACTAAAATACTGGCGAAACAAAATAACCATCAAAAACGCTCCTTTATTGAAATGTGTGAGATCCTAAAAAACCCATCTGCAATAAACAAAAGAACCGACATCGACAATTTGAACCAGGTTTACCAGGTTTTCATTCAAAATAGCCTTATTTTCCATTCAAAATAATAACTTAATCATCCCAGAACTCTAAGTTTCATTAAAACATAAATTACAAAAAAAAAATCATATGAAATTTTTTCGTCATATAAATCCACCCGTCCAACTAATCTTTTAATGACCCCCGTAGAAGTTCATAATTGTCTCAAACCTTGGAATTTGTTGAACATATGGCCCTTAAAAAACTTTCGGTATCGAGTCATGTCGTTTTGCATAGATCGCAATAAATCAGTGTCTTGTTTGTATTCATTGGAGAACCATCTCTAAATGAAGCCAAATGTACGGTTAAAATTTTTGTAAATCTTCGTTTCTGCGAATATTATTTCTTGCAAAGTTTTTGTGTTCTTTGTTTCTGTTTAATTTTTTTTTAAGTTAATTCTAAATTTATGAGTAAACTTAAGTACATGTACAATAACATCTTGAATACTACATATTGAGTTGTAAGTAATAAATTATTAGATCTGTATTTCTTATAAACTCTATGTCATCTTTGCATTTTAGAGAACTGATGAAGCTTTAGAAGTATAAAGCGAAACGTCTTCTATAAACTTATGAAGTAGTTTATTTCTGTTTTTTATTTTGCCAACCTGAATGACCGAATAAACCTCTGAATTCACTAGTTGAATACTTTATTAATATAAATTGACGGTCGTAGCTTTTACAACATATATATATATATATATATATATTATATATATATATATGTATATATATATATATATGTATATATATATATATATATATATATATATATATACAAAACATGAAAACGAAAAAAAAACATAAATTTGATTTTGAGAAAACCAAGATTCTAAAAAGTGAATCCAACAGGAAAAAGAGAGAGCTTCTAGAGTCTATACAAATAAAAAAAAAATAATAACGCAATAAATGATGAAAAAGATGTCAAAAATTTGAGCAAAATATATTTTAACTTAATTTAAAAACACATAAAATGTCAATCTGAGAACGCCTATGATGTTAAAATAACTGATTGTTTTAAACGATAAACTAACATCAATAAATAACACATTAGATTTAAAATACAGTTTACTTGTAGTGACTTATTGGGTATGTCCTATGTTTTAATATTATTTAATTGTGACGTTTAATTGTTAATACCTAATATTTACATGCTTGGTAAGTCAAAAGTTTATTTTTTAAACCGTATTATGTCTGTCATGAAATGTTTTTTTTTTTTAGTCAATATATATTCTTGAAAAAGACATGGATTTCCTGCCGAAACGTTGGAAAAAATATATAAAAATGTCTTAGTATCAAACTAAATTTTTTTTATGAACCTAAGCCCAAGAGAATCCACTAGAAAATATATATTAAGGTTCAAGAACTAAATTCAAACTATATATATATATATATATATATATATATATATATATATATATATATGTATATATATATGTGTGTGTGTATTTATTAAAAATACTTACAAAAATTATAGTTATTGGACAACTGCTTTAACACAATAAAAAAATAGAAATAAATGAAAATTACAAGAAAAACCAAATCTTTAATTGTGGCTTATTCCCATTTAAATAGTAATTATTATATCTTAAAAACATCAACTCAAATTCTCATTAACAACTAAAAGAAATATATCTAATAAAAAAGCTGATTTATTGCTTTAATTATTATACAATTAGCATAAATCAATACTTTCCAATTACTATTTAACAAATTATGTAATTGACATAATGTATACAAGTCTAAAAAATATTCTAGAACACAATTAGTTGCGAACGTGCGGTCAACAACAAATTTTGCATTTTAATTTATTTGTGAAATTATTAACATCTGTTATGTTAGGAAAAATACTACATGAATAAAACACTAAACTTTTTATTAAAGTTTTATATTATTAAAGTTAAAAATTTGTCAGCGCATGCACCCAATACAGGAACGAAAGGTAAGACCATCATGAAGTTTGTGTTATCGTGGCCTTAGCAGGTAAACGACGCTAAAGATGTGTAAAAAATCAGCCTATATTTATAAAATAATAAAGCTTGATTTTTGAAATTTTCTTTAAAATATTGTTAAAAATTGCGTCATTCATACCAGAAGCCTTCTGTATACCATTATACATATACCATCAGATATCAACTTTTATTAGTTGTATATGAAATATTTAAAAAAAAATGTGATTTTTACTTTTGACAGCATTTTAAAGAATTAAAAATAATTTTAAAATGTTCAACATTGTTTATTTATAATAAAAGCGATTTTTCAACATATTCTTTAATATCAACATATTTTCAAGTTAAAAATGTAAGTTCCTGCATTAATTTAATAATCAATCAATAATTTAATATCAATTTAATAATTAATTCTATTCTGTCTACCTCCTCACAGCAAACAATGGTCGGGTTCTTACACCCGTACCATGACAAAAATTTTTTAATGTGTCTGTGAAGTCCAGTGTCGGTTTTTTGTATGTTTTTTTTTAAGAATTTTTAACAACCAATTAAAAAAAAAAATAAAATCAAAATTTCAACAAATAAGGAAATAAGATCTCTCCATTGTAGTGGTATTTATAAATTGACCATAGCTCCGATGATGGCTTTATAAAGCCGAAAGCGCTCAGCTAGGAATTACTAAAAATATACACACTTCAAAAATACTTTTTTGCCTTTTCTTTTGATTAATTTAATACATTTAAATAATTATAAATTTAACGAAAGAATTCTAAATAAACTTAAACTTTAAAATCTACTAAGAATGTTAAAAAATGTTAAAATTTAATTGAGTATACTAAATTCATAAAATTTTTCATATTAATTTTTATCATAACCCCCTCTGTGGCTCAGTGGTAAGTGCGCCTACCTTTAAACCTAAAGGTCGTGAGTTCGAATCTCATCTGGGTGGAGAAATTTTCATTTATTAAAAATTAATGAATGAAAATAATTTCTATCCTTGTGCGATCGGTACTAGTAGTATATATATATATATATATATATATATATATATATATATATATATATATATATATATATATATACTGACAACAACCATTTGAGTAGTATTACCTACAACATACTAAATAATATAAGATATAATAATCTTAACCTTTAAAAAGTAATTCTCACTTAATAATCTTCTAGTAAATCTTCCTACAATTTTATTCCATATCTAATGCTCAATATCTAATTATAGACCAATTTAACATCTTCCTGATTCTTTCTGATTTCTCTAATAGTAATTGCATCTTTCCACCTTACTCTATCGATAATACTGCCATAATAATTGTTTACTTTATCTTAAATTGTAAGATTTATAACTGTTAAATAAATTAAAATCAAACAAATGTCATTTAGATATGTTAACAAAATTTAATCTTTTACTTTTAGTTGTAAGTATTGAAATATTCCATCGAGTTAGAATCTATGGAGAGAGCATCACGTGACTAAAAACGACCTAACTTCGGCCATATTGGTATTATTGTTTTAAAACTTTTGACAGATCGTATATGTTTGGTTATATTTGTTGTTTTTCGAATATTTTCAGTATTATAATAATTTTATAGAAACTGTAATATATTGTGATAGTGCATAATAATGGTTTCTTGTTCTTAACTTAGTTGCAGTAGCAGAAGTAATGTTAATAAAAAATCTTCAGGAATATCGTTCCACACGTTAGTATACAAATATGTAAACAAAGTAGTGGCCCGTATTTCAGAGAATAAATTAATACTATTTGACTGTATTAATTTATCTTTATATATAATATATCGTGTTTTTAGTGTTTACCGCGGGAAAAATAAATCATAGTTTATTAAAAATGTATTGCACTTTTTTAGATTATGATTAAATCTTCTGAATAACTAGTCATATTTGTATAGTAGTTTTATTATTATTGAGTCTGGCCCTGATGTCACCGCCATATTGGTATTATCGTTAGCCACTCCTACCTATGCCGTTTTTAATACATACGTTAATATGCTCATAGCTTCTCCATAGATTCTAACTCGATGAAATATTCACTTTATTTATATCTAATAACACAGGCCGACATGATTTTTGATGTTTTGAGTTTGACATGTGTCCTTAGCTAATACTGGTACCCTGATTTTGAATACGAATTCGGTTTAGGCCTATCACGTCAAAATTTTTCACAAAATTAAAAAAACAACCTAGTGAGATATATTGTACTAGCGCAAACAAATACCTTATTGATATTTCGTAAATTGCATTAAAATTATTTCTTTAAAATACTTGATAGATCGATAGAATATATTTTAATACATTATTATGTTTTTAAATGGTAACACTGTCCAACACTGTTTTTTCAATTTTAACAAAATTTTAACTAAATTGAAAAAACCGTGAGATATTATATACTAGCGCAAACAAGTACCTTATTGGTGCTTGTAAAGTTTGGTGATCAACACAAACCTTGGGCTCCACACAAAGTGTGCTTTCAGTGTGTCGAACTACTGAGAAAATGGACAAAAGGTACAATTAATTCTTTACTCTTCGGCATTCCTATGGTATGGAGGAAACCAAAAAACAACATGACAACTGCTACTTTTGCTGCTGAGATATCAAGGGTTTCAATTTAAAAAATTCACACAAAATTCAATATCCTAATTTACCTCCTGCTAAACGACCTGTATCACATGAACTAGGAATCCCTATTCCTCCAATTTTTCTTCACACCATCCAACAGCAATTATCAGATGAAAGTTCAGACGAAAAAACCGATGAAGATGAATTCACCTGAGATAGACCAACCTCAAAAGCTAAACTGAATGACTTAGTGAGAGACTTGGGCCTATCGAAGGATGCTGTACAAATCTTAGGATCACGACTGACAGATAAAAATCTATTGGCTCCAGGTACCACATTTTGGTGGTATAGGCATCGTGAAAAAATGTTCGCGGAATAGTTTTCTCAAGAGATCTCAAAATAATATCCATGCTTTTGGGTCAGCAGTCTGGATTCACATAGTATCCATGTTTTTTATACGAGTGGGACACTCGAGCACGAAATTTACATTTCGTTAAGAAAGAGTGACCACTCAGAGAAAGACTAGTACCAGGACAAAAAATGTGCAACGTGACACATTAGTTGACATCAAATTAGTTCTTTTGCCCCCCTCTTCATATAAAGTTAGGATTAATAAAGCAGTTTGTCAAAGCATTAGATAAACAATGTGACTACTTTAAATGTCTGTGCTACGAATTTCCTGTACTTTCTAAAGCTAAACTTAAAAAAGGAATTTTTGTAGGCCCTCAAATTCGAACCTTAAAATCGGACAGATTATTCCAGAATGCAATGACCCAGGATGAACATGAAGCATAAAGTTCTTTCGTAGAACTCATAGACGGTTTCGCTGAAAACAACAAGCCTCCAGACTATAAAAAAATTGTAGCTAACATGGTCGAAAATTATAAAAAACTGTGATGCAATATGGTCTTCAAACTTAATTTTTTTTATTACCACGTTGACTATTTTCCCGAAAATCTTGGAGCTGGAGAAAGATTCCATGAAGATATAAGGGTGATGGAAAGACGTTACCAATGAAGAGAAGATATAAAAATTATGGCTGATTGATGAGAGTCTCGATCTCAAAAATCCATAAAAAGAACACCACAAAATGCAGTTTTCATTAAAAAACGATTTTATACGAAAACGATTTTATAAAAAAACAACAAATATTGTCTAACGTAGGTTATACTTAATCCTTTTTTTATTAAACAACTTAATTTTGCGGTGTAATTTTATATTAACTAACGTTTCAATAAATATTTTCACAGTATTTTGGGCAGTTTCTATGAAAAATTTCAAACACACTTTTCTTGAAAACCTGACATGCTGGAAAAAAAACTAAGTACAGATTCGTGATCAGCACATCCCATTTACTTTAGGACACCTATTCTAGTTAAAACACTTTTTCATGAAAATAAAAATGTAGGCCTGTGTAATTATTCTAACGTTTTTCAGTTTTTTCATAAAGAAGTCACAAAATTGTGAAGAAATATCAAGACATAAAACAAATAGAGTTTTATTTCCTACAGACACAGTTTTAGCTCCTATAACATAGTACGGTCGAAAATAATTTGAAATGTTTCACTTTTCATTACATTAAACCCAATTGGGAAATTATCATTTTCCAACCAGTTTCTAAAATAAAGGTTTTAATACGACGCAGTTTCAGTAATTTTAATTTTTCTTTTTAATTGCTGTAATTTTTTTAATTAGGTAGATACCAACAAACCGTGTCGTATTAGATGTGCTAGAAAAATAAAACTTTAATTCAAGGCTGCATTTAGGATGCCAATTTCTCGACGATGATAAAAATATTAATAATAAACATAAAAAGATGGCCAAAGGAAAATTATGATATGATTTTAATCTATTTTAAGCTATAACAAAAGTTTTAAAAATCACTAAAACTATATTGATATAAATAACTGTTTTTGGGCCATGTAAATCCATGTAATTTTTGTCCATTTTTCCAAAGCTATTTTTAGAATAGAAATATTGGAAATGATAATTTCACTATTACACAATTTGTGATTAATATTGAAACATTCGAAAAATTTCATTTTTTCCTCATTTTCTTTGCCATATCTCGGCAGATATGCTATTAAGAAAAAAATTGTTAAGACAGAAAAGTTTTGAAATTAAATTGCCTATAAAATAGAATTGAGTTCAAATTAAAAAAAGAATTATTTTTATTGCAAAATATTTTTTGTATTTAAATTATAGTCTAAATAATAAACTTACTTTCATAAGAAATCAGAGTTGTGAATTAATAGTCCACGTTAGTTGTGCTTGTCCATTTCTACTGTTCTCTACAGGCATTAAAAGCCTGTGTGGCTTTACATTACAGGCTTTAAAAGCCTGTGTGGGAACTAGAAATCGCTAGAACATAATGTTCCAGCTAGGATTGAGTCAGTTTCGATGTACGATTTGATCTCGTTGTCACTGATTTCTGCTAAGAATAAAGGAGAATATAATTCTCAGTCCATTCAGTGAATGATTTCTTAATATTTTGATTTTTGGTGCGGTGAATGTTCTTACTCTTTTCCCTGTTGCACCTGTCTGTCTTACCTTCAGAATTCTTCGCTGTCCGAGCTCGCTTATGTGTTTCTTGTTAGTCTTGAGTCGAAAACAATAATGAACTAAGTGTGACTGGGGATTCCGCTTAGGTAATTGTTTTTTTTGCTTTGCAGTTCTCCTTCTATATAAATGCAATATAATAATTAGTTTGCAGTTTTCTGTTTTTTGAAGTACTGTATTAGACACTATGTAATAAAATTTTACTTGGATTTTGTTAAAAAAACTACCTAACAAAACATACGTGATAATTTAATAATTATTTCAATCTTAGATTTAATTTTTACACAAGTTTTTTTTACTTGTGTGTTTAAATAAATAATAAATAATTAAAACATTATTTTGATACGCCTCTACAAAGTTTAAAAAGGGAATATCGTTTAGTCGCTTTAAGTGCAGTGTTGCCAATTAATCACCTTCAATTGAAAATTGTTCTAGTATAGTAACAAATTCAGCAACTAGTGACTTATAATAGAGAGATGTAATAAGTTTGATTCACTCAGCGCAGTTAATGACTTTTTATCATAAAATGTCAGTTAGTGACCTTTCCCTGGAATATGACGATTTAGAATATAATTTACAGGCCTACAGACCTACAGGTCCTCAAGGAGACTGGCCTGTATGATGTTAATTCATGGTAATCTTGTCCTACTTTGGGTATTATTATTACCTCTGCAGTTTTTCAAAGAATCGGAACATATCTAAGTCTAAAAGATGCATTTATTAGGGTAGTAAGGTTACTAAGACTTTTCTAGGTAATTTTTTTAGTATCTCACCATTGATCAGGTCAAACCCAGGCGCTTTTTTTGTATTGATGTTTTTGATTAATTTTGAACTTCTTTTGCAGAAGTCAATTGTATGTTAATAGAATCAGTATCTACTCGTTCATCGTCTTCATGAGTTTCCTCAGGGTTTGGTTGAAATATGTTTTCTAAATAATCTTGCCCATGTCCTGTTTTCTTTTCGTATAGGAAGTACATGCTGAACTGGCTTATATATCTCCTTCCAGAGAGAGTAATTCATGCATTCATTATCAGTTAGTTCTCTCAGGTAAATACTACAATTAAGTCGTATATTTATGTCTAAAGAAGACGTTTTGTGGTAAACACAGTGTATATTTTAAAAAAATATTCTTTTAAGTTATTTTTATCACATAACATTGTTGTTATTTATAATAAATAAACAATAACAACAAACATTTTAATTATTTTGTTAGGAACAAGTATTAACAAATGCATGCTTTTATTTTTTATATAAAGAACTGTTATTTTTGGTCTAATAATTCGGGAAAATAAATTATGTATGTTTTTCATTTCTAGTTCAAGTTCACAAAAGAGAATGTATATTGTTTTAAGATAATATTATAATTAAAATATTATTTATTTCATAATAACAACAAAAATTATAGTGTTTACAATAAACACAATAATAATTACTGTAAACGTAATAAAGATAACACACAGGTATGTGATGATATCAAAAACAAAATAACTATACTTATATTCAAACATAAAATGATAATGAAGAATATTGATACTGATATTTTATTGGAAAGTAACTCTAAAATGCTATCTCTATACCGCCCATTAATGTTGTGTCAATTTTCTGTTTTCATCTCCCGACATGCGACATGGTGTTTCCATATTTATAGTTCTCTATGTGATTCTCCATAGGAGTTTTGCAGAATTCATAAGAAAGGTACACTTTGAACCCTCGAAAAACATTGTAATTTTAGTTACAACGTTTTTCTATTGTGGCTTAAATAACCGCTACACAGCAAATACCTTTATTATAATAATATTATAATAATACTAATTATATTTTATAAGCAACGACGTAGATCGTTTTCCTCGAATTGAATCTTATTTACTGTCGAAAAGATTCTCTCTATGATGTATCGCCGTTATATTGAAAAATAATATCATCCCTTTAAAACCATTGCAAGTAACTATAGCAGATCAGCAAATAAGGATAGGTTCAATAGGCAAAACAATTATATATTATATTATGGAGCAAAGCTGAAGACTGATACAATGTCTGCATCATATCCGAAGAAGTATGCAAATGTTTAGAAAATAAAAAAAAAACATGGGAAGTGTAATGTATTAGTCAGGTTTAAGGATAAACCCTGCTAATATGCTAGTTTGTGAATTGTACTAAACATTAATCATTCTCTCTTCAAATTTTAAGTATCACTTCATCGACTTCTAAGCCGAGTCTGACATGGTTTCCCTCTGCGACTTTTTTGGTTCTGGTGTCTCATATTGTCTGACCGAACTTTTTATCCGATTTTCCTGCCTGCCTGAATAATAGTTCGAAAGTAATTTGATATTTATCCAATCGTAATTTGACGATTTTGGTTGAAGAATTGGTGCGTTATTGTGAAATGAACCGAAAAACAAAATATGCCTGTTTCATATGCAATAAATGTGTTTGGAATACATTACAGTTATTTGTCCATCTTGTCATTAAAATGCCCACTAGGAGTAATGGCACTTTTCTTAATTGTTTTATAGACATTTAAATATAAAAATTAGAATTTAATTTTTATAACATTAAAATTTTTTCAGAATTGAAATTTTTAAATTCTGCCTTAGAAGTAATACGATTTAAATTAAAATTACTGTATTTTTTGTACCCTGCGTGTGTATTATTAATCCCACAGCCCAAGCTATTGTTCACTAATAAAAAGGTATCATATTTTTCTCAAACAATCAATTGCAGAAACAAAGATACCCGTCGATCAGGAAGAAGGAGTCCGAACAAAGTGCAAGACGAGCATCTCAAAATTACATAGTTCCAGGTGTTACATATACTCAAGCCACAAAGAATAACCAACAACTGAACCCAATTACTACACAAGCAACCGATATACAAGAGCTAAAACAAATGATAAAGGATCTCATGGAGCAGATGAGTATCATGCTCAACCTTCTGGTGTACAAGACTTAGCTTAGCTTAGCACAAACATGAACTTAGTATATACTTAGTAAGTCATAAAATTGATCTATAAAAATACTTATAATACTTATATCAGAAACGCACTTCACAAAAAAACACGTCTTAAAAATTCCGTACAGTTTACCATACCATGCATCCTGATAGAACCGCCCATTACGGTGGCATTGTGGTTATTATTAAAAACACAATTAAACTTCATCTCGCAACTTGTCTTGTAAAGAATTAATACAAAGAAAAATGGTATTTTTCCAGTTACGTATATGTTGTTGAATACAGTTGTTATCCATTTTATTCCCTGTTCATGCATAAGTTTAAGGAATTCTGCACAAAACTCGTCAGGCCCTACCGCCCTACCATCTTTAGTTCTTTTAATACCTGACGTGACTTCTTCAATGGTAATCGGGGGTCCTGTTTGGCATTCAGTGTCTTCAATGGTAGTCTGCCTTTCATCTGCAAAAATTACTTCCACATAATTCTTCCAAGTGTCTACTTTTTCTTCCACTGTTAAGAGTGGTTTGCCTTGGTTATCTGCCAAACACCCAACTCTTCTAGGTTTGTATAAGCCTGCGGCTTCTTTAACTTTTTTGTGCATATTAAATGTATCGTGTTTATGTTGCAATTGCCGTATTTCCGAACACTGTTTTCTTAGATGTGTATCCTTAGCTATTCTAATAGCTTTTTTGATCTTTATATCGATTCTTTTGTATTAAGATGAATATGTTCGCCATATGTCAATAGTTTAACCGACATAAATATGACTAAATGCTTACTTTGTAAAAAATGCAGATTGTAATAAATTGAGATGCCAATAAAAAATATATATATTTTTCCCAAAAACAATGTTAAAAAAATACCGGTCTCTTGGACTGGCGCAACTGCATATGCATGTGCTAAAAATCTACGTGACTGTTGGAAGGTTTAAATTTTTGTATATTATATACATAAGTATTCAGAATTTAATTTCAATCTTAATTAGCTATTTGATACAATCATTTTTACTTGAAAAAATTATTAATATCATGCCTTAGTCTGAATGAAATATTTCTTTGTAAGTGGTACAAATCTTTGAGACTGACTTTTGATATTTCAAGAAAACTTTTATCTGCTTTTTTCAAATATATATTTCATAAGGATGGAATCATAAGGATGGAACATCTTTTAACGCAGATTAAGTGTAAGTTGGGGTTTCATATCAGTTTTAATACTGATCCATAAAATAATAGGTTTCAGATTGATGGAAGATGGGAGGAGAAAGTTGTTAATATCCTTAAATCAAATATTGTTAAGCACGTGGGTGTAATTTTAGAATCATAATACGATTGGCTGTGAATCATATGAATGAAGACACATATTATAATACCTGGATGGTTCTAAAATTGTTATGGAGTGATTATGTGATGGTTAAAATAAATTAATAGTCCACGTGGTCATATATGTCGTTAGCTAGGTCCATATAACGTTTATTTCTTCAACCTTCGGGTTATTAATTTGGTTATAAAAAATTATATCGATTTAAATTTTACACCGACATTCTCATATTTTACCGACGCGACGTGCGGTCTATCATTAATAACTTGGAACGGAATTAATGGGGTAAAAGGAATGTTTACTTGTTTTGCCCAAAAAATGTTCTGACAGTGTAAACCGACGACGTGTTCAAAAATCTCACAGGAAGCATTTACTTGTTTCAGATGTTCTTTATAGGTGACTGTCGTAAACGCCCGGTTGCAGTTCTGATAAATGACAAGTAAAGTTTTGAGGAAATATTGTTCGCATAAACATGTTTACCGTTTTTTAATTAAGAAAATTTTCACAACATACGTAGAATGGTGATGTCAGTTTCAAATATTTCCAACTAATTATAGCGAAAATACACAAAACCATAGTAATTACTATGTTGTTCGTAATTATTTACAAATAAGTATAAGTCAATGTATTTTTTGTTAATTATAATGGAAAATTAAAGATGAAACAATTTACAGAAATCCATTGCTTAAATCATAATATTTACAGTAAAAGTTGTATACAAATAAAAGGAATGAGAAAATAAAACAATATATTTTTTATGAAAAAAATTTTTTTTTAAATCGTTTTAAATTTTAAAACTTTCTAAATCTGGATTAGAGTGAATTGTGACTATGTGCTTCAGACACTGCTGAATGGTGAATATAAACACACTGAGTTTGTGGTCTTGTGTGACTTATTTTATATGTTTCCAATCTAATTCATTGGCTTGTCTATAAAGGTGTCCCGTCTTTGTATAATTTTTTTTTATCTACACTATCGCAAGAGGTATCCAAATTTGCGTAATTTTGCAGAGATGATGAAAAATGTAAAATAAATACGATAGTATGTCACCTTTACGGCTCTACTAGACTTAAAGTTTTGAAAATTTTACATTTGTACAGGCCTAAATCATGTACTTCAAATAATACACAAATCTGCCGTAGGAGAAGCTAGCGAGAAAATAGTTAAGTGCGACTCCAAGAGAAGTACAACAAAGATTGGTTAGACGAAGAGTAACAGGCGATAGCCAAGGAAAAGAAGAAGATCAGACACAAATATTAACAGATAATAGAGAGTGTAAAAAATAAGAATATAGAATAATTCGAGGAAAATTGAAAGCTCTGTGTAGAAGAAAAAAGAGATACTACAATGAGTTGAAATTAAAAGAGATAAAAGAGAAGTTTAAGAACAAAGAGGTGAGGAACTTTTATCAAAAAGTTAAAAAGATGGAAAAAGCCACTATGGTGGCTATATGATGGTTACATAAAAGGTAAAGACGGAAATTTAATTAGCGATCCGGCAGAATTAATGACGGAATGGAAAAAACATTTTGAAGAATTTTTAAATGGTGAGGTGGACCACGAAGCAGTAGACAACTGGACGGATGGAGAAGATGCGATAGTTGAAAGGCAGCCTACAGAGGAGGAGGTGGTGACAGCAATACAAGAAATAAAAAATAACAGAAGTCCTGGTAAAAATGACACATGCATAGAAATGATCAAGTTTGGTGGAGAACAACTACAAAGAAAAATATATCAGCTACTAGTGCAAGTATGGGAAAAGGAAATAATGCCTTCGGAGTGGTATGAGGCCCGCATATGTCTTCTGCATAAAAAAGGAGACAAACTAAAGTGTGACAACTATAGAGGTATAGCCTTACTAGACACGGTATACAAAATCTTGGCAAGAATATTGAGAAATAAACTAAATTGCTACAAGAAAAGAATCCTACATGAGTATCGGGCCGGCTTTAGAAAGGACAGATTTACTGTAGATCAAATCTTCTCATTAAAGGAAAAACAAACGACTTGTTATGAAGGTAAAGTTCCCCTGCATATTTTGTTTTTAGACAAGCATATGATAGAATCGATAGAGTCAAAATGTATCGAGCAATGGAACATTTGGGTATACCAAAGAAACTGATCCGGCTAGTAAAAATGACATTAAATAACTATAAGTGTGAAATTGCTTGGCAGGGTCACATATCAGATCAATTTACGGTTGCAAAATGGTTGAGACAGGGAGATACTTTATCCACTACATTATTCAACTTAGTGTTAGAAACTGTAATCAGAAAATGCAACATGAAGGTATAAGAAACAATCATGAAAAATGAGCACCAGGGCTTGGCATTTGCTGACGATTTAACCTAGCAAAAACCGAGAAAGAATTAAGATGAGTTGTGAAGAAAATTATCGTAGAAGCACAGAAATTTGGATTGGAACTAAATAAAGACAAAACCAAATATATGATCATGAGAGGGACAGAAGGGAAAAAAGAAGACTTTAGTCTGAGGTCTGTAAGTGGTAAAAGCTATAGTTTTAAAAGGGTGGACAAATTTGAATACTTGGGTGTAGTTTTTGATGAAAATGAAACAGCTGTAGTGATAAGATTTAAAATAAATTTTGTGGAAGTTTGAAAACAAAGTTTTCAGTGTTTTATTTTTACATAAAATAAATTTCCATCAACTAACGGTCGAATCCATCAATTATCCTCTTTTTTATAGATTGGTTATACAATCCCGGTGTTCTAGTCGCTAGAGATCTATTAACATACCAAATATTGTTTATAAACCACGTATTTGTCATACTACCTAGTTCAGAGTTGACGATGTCAATACCTGGAGCTTTGTTATTCTTTTGTGCTCGTATTGCTTATTTTACCTCTTCCGTCGTTGGGGATGTATATTTTCGATGTCTCTCTCAATGTGATATATGTCCATATGGTCTTCATTTTCTTGTGTTCCCAAAAATATTTGGAAATACGTTTTGACTGTTTTTATTTCTTTTGAATCACTGGTTATTTGGCCTTCTTGATTTTTGCATAAATATGTTCGAGATTTGTATCCTTCTTTTAAATTGCATAGATATTTATATGCTTGTCAAGTTGTCATACACTATTTGAAAATCTACAGTAGTGAAAAATGTCTATTAAGCCTATTGTAAAATGTGACCGGTAAGTGGCACACATTTTTGGATTTTTTTTGAACCTATTCTCTATCCTTCCATTGTTGGATATAGGTCTCCCCCAGTTCTCTCCATCTTTCCCTATCTTGAGCTATTCTCTGCCATGTGGGACCTCCTTGTTTTCTGATGTCATCTTTCCACCTCATCTGTGGTCTGCCTCTTGATCTCTTTGCATTGTATGGACGCCACTTTCCGATGGCATTATTCCATCGTCCGTCTTGGAGACGTTCATTGTGTCCAGCCCATTTCCATTTCAGTTTTGCTGCTTGTTCTATCGCGTCTACTGTCTTTGTTCTGGTTCTGATCCACTGGTTACGTTTTCTATCTCTAAGTGATACACCCAACATTTGTCTCTCCATCGCTCTTTGTGCCTTCCTTATCCTATCCAAATTGGCTTGTGTAAATGTCCATGTCTGTGCTCCGTAGGTGAGCACCGGTATGATACAGGAGTTATATACCTTGCTTCGTAAGTATAGAGGGATTGTTTGATTTTTTAGAACGTAAGAAAGTTTGCCGAACGCTGCCCATCCCATTCTTACTCGTCTCGATATTTCGGCTGTTTGATTTTCTCTATTAGCTCTGATTGCTTGTCCTAGATAGATATACTCATTTACCTGTTCTATTTTTTCTGTTTTTATTTTTATTGCCTCTTGGTCTTCCGAGCTTGTCATTACTTTTGTTTTGTTTAAGTTAATTGTTAGGCCTTTTTGCAGTGATTTTTCATGAAGTTCATTCAGCATTAATTCCAGTTCTTGTCGTTCCGAGGAGATCAGGAGTATATCATCCGCATATCTAAGGTGATTTAGGTATTTTCCGTTAATACGTATTCCTCTGTTTTCCCAATCTGTTGATTTTATTATGTCTTCGAGGGTCAAGGTAAACAGTTTAGGTGAAATTATATCGCCTTGTCGGACTCCTCGTTTAACTTTTATATTATCCGTTATTAATTTGTCGTCCAGAATTACGGTCATGGTTGCGTTTTGGTGAATATCATGTAACGATTGTCGGTATCTCGAATCTATTCTACTTATCTCTATTTTTGGATTATTTGTGGTAAAAACAGACGTTTTACACATTTGGTCCCAGTGAAGATAGCCTGAAATTAGCTGTCAATTAAGTTCCACAGAACAAATTTTTTTACTATTTAACTGGGAATAAGCCACAATTAAAGATAAAAATACGTTTATTGACGTTTCAATTTCCACTTCGGAAATCGTTCTCAAAATTCAAACAATTTACTGTTTGTATTTTGAGAACGATTTCCGAAGTGGAAATTGAAACGTCAATAAACGTATTTTTATCTTTAATTGTGATTTATTCCCAGTTAAATAGTAATTAATTTAAAATGCCACAAGAAAATAGCTTCAGAACAATAAGAACAAAATTTTTCGTTGGTAGTGTTGCCATGTCCTTATAATGTATTTGTTATATGCTTCAAATACAAAGAGATAAAGCTTTTAAAATGTTCATCTTTATTATATTATTTTATGGATTCTGCAATTTTATACCTTAAAAATATTAATAAAATAATATTTGTTTCGTTTGATATTAATTGCAATTAATTATTAGGAAATTTTTTTGGCAATTGCCCTTTGATAGATTTTCGGATACATTTGACAATAGAGTCAGGATCATGAAACCAAAAGTTGCCAGATTGCAACAGATGTCTTTTTAATTTTATTATTTATACTGACATTTTACTATTTATTTTTAAAAACTGTTTTAAAACTATTTACTTTTTCTTTTTTTGGAAATTGTTAAGTATTAGTTGTTAAATATCTTATTGCTTTTTATTGCATATGTTTCATTTGTAATGTAAATATCAACACTGCCAAACACCAATATTTCATTCTGTCAAACTCATTTGAAGCTATCTTCACTGAGACCAAATGTGAAAAAGTCCGTATTAACTCATAAACAATATTTTAGATAATAAAAGGCTGTTCTGAAATTCTACTTTTTTAGAACATCAACTTTTATAACTTACACGATCCCATTTTCTAGTTCTTCAATATTACAATTATTGATTGTTTAGCTGTGCCGGAGAACAAGTCCATAGAATGGTAATTAACGGTGAGAAGGGCTAGGGAATCTAATTACAGATAAAAATTATCCACAAATCATGGCCATTTCGATATAAACAATTCAATATTTACTTAAAGTTAAGTAATTGAAATAACAAATGTATTAAAGCAGACAAGGCCAGTTTTATGAAGTTGGAAGCTATTTTTGTATTCCTTATCTCTTGGTGTATGTTAAAATATGTTATTTCTAAATAGATGGTTTTATTTTAGTCCCATCCGATTTTTCGTAAATGTATAAATGAAGATATGTATTGCTACTAATAAGCAGTATAGTAACAAACTGGTACACAAGAGTAGTATTATTGGAGTATTTGATTTATAAATAAAAATGCTCCAATATTGACAGTTTCTTACCTATTATATTTTTTCATCTATTCTATTAATTGTCTAAATTATCACAAATTTATCACAATTTATTTATAAATTATGACAACTTGTCTAAATTATCACAAAAGTAATATTTATGTAGATTTTAAAACTTGGAAATTATAAGGATCTTAATTATAAAGATCTAAATACATATTTCGTAATAAGAAAAGGAAAATAAAGAAAAATACGGCATCTCATGCCATGCCATGTTTTTCTTTATTTTGTAAGCGGATTACGTCTTCAAATGCACGACCACAGAAACCCTTCATTATCATAAATATACATAATAGGTGGGGTAGAAAATCTTCTTTACGGAATAGTCACGTGTCCCAAAAATTAGTTGTCATTTGCAAATAAGTAAATTCGTGGGCTCGTGGACATGCTTGTTTGTCAATCTACGATAATTTTCTCAATTTCGTATCTAAAAATATAATCACAGAAATAAGTTTTCTTCTGAAAATAATAACGATTCATTAGAGAGGTTTTATCTGTTTAGTATACACTGCTCAACATAAATTAATCCGATTGAGTATATGTTTATTATATAGTATTATATTGGAATATCCGTTTTGGATTTATAAAAATAGATGCAAAGGAAGTGGTAACAGCGATAAGAGATTACATGACCGTTTACAAGTAATTCATAGCGAATGCTGTTGCAGTTCTAAGACATGTTGCCTAAGTGAAAAATACAGAGCGTTTGACAAGGTTTTCCTAAATCTCTGCAAATATAGAATTTTTCATCTACTTAAATTCCAACCTTCATCACCAGTGGCGTTATACTTCTGTGTAATCTTATGTATTAATTAGAGATCAAATATAACAAAAAATACAATCAGCACTAGATCAGGACTTAACTTGAGTTAAGAAAAATTCTAAACCTAATAATTTAACTTACCTCTTACACTATGATTGATTAACAATTGACGATATTTGGACAATAACTCAAAAATAAAAAATCTTTGTTGCAAACAAAAAACAATCCGGCACGGTATGGATGAGTAGATAGAGAGCCTGTAATCAGGGGACAATGTGGATGAATTGTGAATAAAATGTAGAAATATAATAACTAAGAAGGCATTGGAAATATTGGATAAAACCAAACCAATTAGACAAGGGGTGCCAAGAAGTAAGAGATAACAAAAATAGAGCATACTCAAAGACAAATCCAGCTAGATGCACAAGAAGGGCGAAGGAGGAATACCGGACTCTAAGACGGGAAGAAAAAAGATTACATAGAAGAAAAAAAGACAATTTGAATAGAAGTAGATAGAAAACAGAGAATGGCTAAGAAATCGAAACAAAACTCGAAAGTTCCACAAAATTGTAAACAAAATAACAAAAGAGTTTAAGTCAAGAAAAGGGAGCTGTAAGGATGTAAAATGAAATATCCTAAGTAATACGGTATCAATCTTGAACCGATGGGCTGAATTTTTTGACGCAAAATCTAACGGCCATTATATCAAAGCCTCAGCAGCCTCAGCAGAACGCCGTAGCAGATCGAAATGATTGGAATCTATTCAACCCAAACGAAAGACCACCTATCACTTAAAAGGCTGTCCAAGCTATTAAAAAGCTTAAAAATAATGAAGCATCAGGAACTGATCAAATTTGTAGTAAGCTCTACAAGAATGGTGGTGACGCCCTGCTACAAGTAATGCATAAACTTTTACTTCTTGTCTGGCAAAATGAGACCATGCATATTGTCTCAAATCTTGATATGCCCGTTACATAAAAAAGACGATCAGCTCCAGTATGACAACTACAGAGGTATAACCCTGCTAACAACTGCTTACAAAATAATAGCAAATATTATCTACAAAAAGCTATAAGTTTTCACAATTGGCATACAATTGGCATAGTTGGAAAATACCAGGAGGGATTTACTCAAGAAAAATCAACAATTGACCAGATTCATTTAATAAGACAGATCTTAGAAAAAACAATAAACTTTAACCTTTAAATACCTCACCTATTCGTCGACTTTCAGACCGCATACCAGAGTGTCAAGAGAACAGTACTATACCAATCAATGCGTAAGTTTATTATACCAAAAAAAACTTGTCCAATTAACGAGAATGACAATGTCTAACTAAAAAGCCAACGTTAGGATACCGGGAGAAAATTCTCGATCCTTTGAGATAAAGGATGGACTCAGACAAGGGGATGCCTTGGCTTGCCTCCTATTTAACATTGCCTTGGAAAAGATAGTACGAGACACATGAATTAGAGATGGCGGCACTATTTACAATAGATCAATACAAATCTTAGCATACGCTGATGACATTGATATAATAGGGCGTAGCAAGCGAGATGTTGAGCAATATTTCCTAGAATTGGAAACGGCGGCGAAACAGGTTAGTCCAGTTATTAACGAATACAAAACCAAGTATATCTTGATTACTAAGGATCCTTTGCAAATGAGGAACGTAAAACAGCATTTGGAATCATTCTTTGAACGTGTTGACAGCTTCACGTGCCTTGGCTCGCTAGTAACTACTACCAATAAAACAAGCGAAGAAATTAAAAGACGAATAAACCTTACAAATATAGCATACTTTTTTTTAACATCCAATGTTTATTGCAATCTGTCTCATTACAAACAATAAGCAATATGTATAATTTATGTACAATAACATAGTGGGACGCCGCCCAGTGGCAAGCACCCAGGTAAGACATAATATAAATATAATATGATATAACAATTAATTTAAACTTCAACTTAACAAACAAAGTTTAATACAGATAAACATCACTGACACACATTTAAGTATTACAAGACTAAAAAATGGAAAAAAAAAGAAAAAAAATCACGAAAAGATTTAGAAAACACCAGAATAAAAACTTGTTATTTCACCTCACTATGACACTATATTCTGTTTCTCCATGTTTACTAGAGGTCCAAAGGGTCTGGTCGTTTTAATCTTCTTTCGTGTGAAATGTTGAGCAAATCCGTGGCCAGCGGATTTGGATGGCAGGATAGTCTGGTCTTGTATACAACGTTTACGGCAGATATTTCTTCGCTAACTGTTGGTAACTGTAAATCGTGGTGTAATCTGTAGTTTGTAATGTACCAAGGGGCATTGCAGATCTGGGGCAGTACTTTCGATTGGAATCGTTGAAGTTTTTGTATGTTGGTATTACTTGCTATACCCCAGATTTGTGCTGCATATTGCCATACCGGTTTTAAAATACATTTATATATTAGAAGTTTTTTCTCCAGGCTTAGATTAGATTTTCGACTTATGTACCAATACATTTTCCTGTAGATTAAACTGAGTTGAAGGCGTTTCTTCCAGATATGAATACCCCAATTAAGTTTGCTATCCAAATGAACTCCTAAGTATTTAACGACGGTATTAACTGGTAGTGGAGTGTTGTTTATAGAAACTGGTGGCGCGACATCTTTTTTTAAAGTAAACGTTATTTGTGTTGATTTCAAACTGTTAACTTGGACTCGCCACAGTTTAAGCCAGCTCTCTAGTTTAAGTAGGTGGTTTTGTAATACCTGGGATGCTTCAGTTGCTGTACAATTTGAAGCCATGATCACTGTGTCATCAGCATATGTAGGATCTTACAATTGAGCTTATAGGATGAGGAAATATGGATTTAATTTTAGAGATAAGACCTACATGCCAAACTTTGTCGAATGCTTGAGAGACATCTAGAAATGCAGCAGTACAGTATTTTTTTTGTTCGAGCAAATTTCTGATAGTCTTTACCACCCTATGAATTTGGTCGATAGTACCATGTTGTTTCCTAAACCCAAATTGATAATTCGGTAAAACATTACTGTCATATAAAATAATCTCCAGTCTTCTCAGAAAAAGCCTTTCAAATACTTTGGATATAATAGGCAACAAGCTAATTGGGCGATATGAAGATACTTTCGTGTGATCTTTATTAGGTTTTGGAATAAGAATAATTTGAGCAACTTTCCATTGGAGTGGAAAATAACCTGTTTTTAATATTGAATTAAATATGTAAGTAATTAAACTTACGCCTTCGTTGGGTAGATTTTTTAGTACTAAACTAGATATTAAGTCATATCCAGGTGACTTTTTATTTTCCAGGTTATTAATTATTTCTTTGATCTCTGATTTCCTAATAGATTTAATAGGTGGAGCCATTTGATATGGTGCATTTACGACTTCATGAATACCCTGCTCTTCTTCAACTGATACTTCCCTCTGATGCGGTTGAAATACCTCGCATAGATGATTTGCAAAAGTATATGCTTTATCTATGTCAGTTTTAGCCCAAGTGCCATTTTGTTTCCTGATTGGCATATTCATTTGATCGTTGTGTTTAAGTTTTTTTGTTAGTTTCCACAGCGAATAGTTTGTATCATCTGCAGGTGAGAGGTTCTTTAAATATCTGTTGATTCCATTGTCTTTGTGTTGGATCAGTTTTCTTTTGAGTAGTCTGCAAGCTCTATTAAGATTTGCTTTATCTTCTGGATGTCTAGTGAGCTGCCACTTCTTTCGCAGTTTTCTTTTTTCCAATATGAGTGAATTTATGTGAGCAGGATAGGACTCAGAGTTGTGTTTGTGAGTAAATTCTGGGGTAGACGTCCAAGCAGCTTGCTGAATAACTGTAGTTAGGTGAGCAACTGCATTTTCTATGTCGCTATCACTTTTAAGAGGCAAGTTTAGGTTAATGGTTGTTTTTATTTCTTCTCTATATCTGTTCCAGTTTGTTCTTTTATTAGAGAGTGTTAGGTATTTAGAACAGTTATGAATTTGGCTATGTAGATCTATGAAGAAAGGGGAATGATCGGATGAGAGGTCAAATGAAGGAGAAATTTGGAGATAGGTATGTGATATTCCTTTTACTATAGCGAAATCAATAAGATCAGGAATTTTTTGTCTATCGGTGGGCCAATATGTAGGCTCTCCAGTAGAGAAAGGAATTAAATGATTCTCATTAATACTTTTTAATAATTCTCGTCCACGTGAGGTTATGATTCTGGAACTCCATTTATGATGTTTGGCATTAAAATCTCCAGCAGTAATGAAACGGTGTCCGAGCATCTTAAAGTATTCAGTAAAATGATCAGCATTAATTATTTTATTCGGTGGACAGTAAACAGCAGATAGAATAATCGGGCCTTGTGAATCTTCGACCGACACTGATGTGGCTTGGATGTTAACTTTACTAATTTTATTTATTTCATGATGCTTAATGTTGTTTCTTATAATAATTGTCGTAACTCCGTGGGCTTTACCTAATGGATGATGAGTTACATAGGTTAAATATTTGGGAATATAGCATACTATGGACTCCAAAATTCCAATTCCAATTCCACTCGAGAAATATACAAAGAAAAACTAAAATTGTTACATACCACACTGCTGAGGCCGGTCAGCAGCCTAAAAAAACTATTTCCCAAATATTAAATCCGATAGATTTTATGTCATCCTTTAATTTGTCCTTATACCTAAGCTTCCGTCTTATAATGGTCATTTATATTTCAAAAATTAATTTTCGTTCATTCCATATTTTCTTCTTTAAATTTTCAACTCGTAGCTTTTACGCAGTATTTATCAATTGTATGTATTTACGTATCTGCTCTATATGTTAATTTTTCCATACAATTTTAAGAATTATTTTATTTATTTATAAGGATTATTCTTCCGTGAGTTTTAGTGCTGACGTTGAAATCTGCAGACAGTAAACCAGATATTTGGAGCTATAATATATACGAAGATATCATCCTCATAGGTGCTCCAGCTCTATAGTAGAGCCTCAACCTTCCCAAGTCCCTTTCGCCAGTCAGCCCTATTCATTGCCGACTGTTGCCAGTTTGCTGCATCTATTTATATAGCATCATCTATACCATCATTTATCTAAGTTTTGGTTACATTCTGTAAGCTGTAGAATGCAAAGTTGACGATGTTGTCGGTGTCACTACGGTATGAGGTCTCCTCCATTAGAGTCTGGTGACTGTATAAAACTAGTCCATTAGATGTGGAATGGTCGTGGCTTAATTAAAAGTCCATGGATTTCTCGTCGGGACGAGACCCAAGATGTGTAAAACACGTAAATTAAAGGACCTTGTTGCTGGGGTGGGTTAGGCACGGAAAAAAACTGTTCTTTTTACGACTAGATTGTTAAAGTTTTCATTAGTAGTTCCAAGTAGTAGGAAGATCGATAAACAAATTATCATATATTAGATATATGGATATTATCACAACGTCGTATTCAAACATTTTGTACGTACATGAGATGAACACCCTTGGCACATCTTTTCCCTTTTTTATTCTTATTAGGCAGAAGTAAATGTCTATGACCATCATATCGTAGATCATCTGACACTCTGTTAAATGTCACACTGGTACGTGATATTTGATAAGATATGCTTGTACTACTTGTCTTGTACTCAACTAAATCTAGTTGAGATATAGGTTCCGTCTTCCTGTAAACATTTCATGCATTTACCAAAGAAGCATCTAACAGCCATGTGAAGATTGCCCACCGCTACTTTTTACGTCTATATCTCATTCCTTAAAAGGTTCTCATCTAACAAATCAGTACCTTCCATAAATCATATTTATTTGATAAATATGATTTATATAAAATCATATAAATCATATCATAATTCCATATTCAGTTATAATTGATGAACGACTGATTTTCTTTGCTGTCCTTGAAAACCTTTTTATACTACTAACTAGATTTATTCCATGGCATGTAGACGCCGCAGCAACTGCATTGTTATCTACCCATTTAACGATAATTTTTCCATCATCCTTGTTTAGTATTGACTTATAGCCACCTCTCACAGTTTGTTTCAAAAGATCTTTCCTTTGGAGTAATGGGCAAGATTTGGGCATGTGGTTTTCCCGAATTATTCCGTTGTTTTAAATAAAATAAAATATCAAAACCCGTTAATAGGTTGTCAAAATATAATGTGAATAGTAAAGTTTTGTAAGCTTCAGGGAATTCGTTTACCATATTCACCATTGGAGCTATGTTTGTTCCAAATTCTGTTTCAAATGTGATGTTTCCTTTGGCGTTTTTTCTTGGTATAGATTAAAATTTACTAGATACCTTGATGGAGTATTCAGACACCACATCTTGTAGCCGAAACTAATTGGTTTTCCCCGAATAAATTGTTTACAGGGATGTCGCCCGAAATATTTTATCATGAATTCGTCATAATCTAAGTTTTGTTCTAGAATCCAGTTATCTAAAAATTTTTTTTTCAACTAATCCATCAACAGTCTTAATTTTCACATTTTATCAGATTTGTCCGGTTTGCTGTTTTCTGCACAGTGCAGGTATCTTAGAATTTGAAGAAATCTATCTCGGCGCATAGTTTGACTTACCATTTGATTTCCCATGTCATCTTGAGAGTCTTAGTAAAAGTGTCGACTAGGTAATTCGACATATCTCTATAAAAAGAGAATAGCAAAACAAAATTTCATTTTATCCAGCGTGATGGTAGGATTTGGACATTCAAGAACATTGCGTATTTATTTGATTCATCAACAATGAACTGAATTGTATCATCATCTAAAAAATTTTCAAAAACTTCAACAGGTAATAAGGATTTAAATCGTGCATCATTTTGTTTTGGAAATTGTCTTGCACGAGGCACTAAATATCCATTTATCCAAGTTTCTTTGGTTCTGCCTAATCGTTCTGGTATTTCGTACCTTTCATTTTCTTCAAACTGCTTTTATTCTGTATGAAATCGTACTTCAACAGGGCTGTTATTTGGACATGTTATTCAAAACTATGTTGCCTTTAAAATGATGGTTATACTTTTTTTATTTTTTTGAATTTTCTGTTGAAAAATTGGATTATACTGTTTAACGTTCTATTATAACCAAACTTTTCACGCCCATCAGTTGAAAGAGTTTTTTTTCTGTAATCCATTAATAATCGAGAAAAGCGTATTCAAACTTTGAAGAAAATTGCTAAAAAATACTGAAATCTAATAGTGAAACGTGTTCCTCATCATTGTCGCTTAGCTTGACGTCAAATCTCATGAACGTACGGTAGGGTCAGTTAGTTTGCTTGAATCAGAATCCATTTTAGTTCTTTCATTCTTGTATTTTCTTTATCAACTTGCTTAGTTTTTACAGTTTACAGTATTCTTATTTATTTTGAAAACATTGAAATTATTTAGTTTACGGGTATGTTTAAGTAATATATTATTAGTTTAGTGGTATAAGCTAAAAGTTCTTTAGTTTACGCGTATTTTTAAGTATTACATTAGGTTAGTGATATAAGTTATAAGAGACAAGATAAAAAATGAGTCCCAGTAAACGTCCTAGGTCAAGGAAAAGGGAGCAATTGCACTACAGTAAGTATTTATTATTTATATATTTACAACCGTTTTTAAAAGCTTTTATTTAACTTATATATAATATATATATAATATATATTATATATAATATATATATATATAGCGTTGATTACGTTCTTCACAAACACCCGTCGTTTGTTTTATTTTAAAAATATAATAGTTTATCTTCGTTATGTTCGTATCTTTTTCCTAGAATAATTTTGTTTCTTTCTCATATTTTTAGGATATTAAAAATCAAAAAAGCTACTATAAACAAAAGTTCTTCATCAAATAGTTCATTCCATCAAGAATTAGCAGAAACCTCTACTTTACCTAGTTGTAGTGTCGATTCGTAAGTAACCCTTTTTACTTTTTTTATTTACTTACCGTAACGTAAGTAAATAGAGGGTTCATGACCTTACATATATATTTTGTTTATGGTCAAAATATTACCAATGTTTTACTCTTAAATAATAATAATAACAAATAATATGATTTGCAGAAAATACTTTAAATTTTATCGTTATTTCTAGCAATAGCTGTCATTCTCAGTCAGTTGAGATTGCCTCTCCGCAAAAACCGTCTTTTTCGGTAGAAGGCAGAAGAATAGTGGACATAAACTTTTTCATTAAATCTATTCAAGGTTTGAATAATCATTCTCCATTTTCATGCAACTTTTCTAATATGGAGATTATCAAAGAAAAAATGGACGGATTGATAAGTACATTGACTTTTAAATGTCAAATGTGCAATATTGAAAAGGAGGTAGCAACATAGGATTCTGGTAACAATTCACTGAACTTGAATGGTTCTGGTTATTCAGACATACAGCAGCAGCACGCTGCATTAAATATACCTGTGATTTCTTACAGGCAGTATGCAAAACATACGGAGACAATTGCAGATATCATCGGCCAAACAATTTGTGATTCCATAGAAGAGGCCGGACGGGAGGAATTAGCTTTAGCCAAAGAAATTGGTGAAGTAGATTCCGACGGAAATGGGTAAGTAAACTACGATGCTTCTTCAGATGTAGTACCTGACGTTGTAAAATTTATTAAATTAGTACGCCTTTGATGGATAGGACATGTAATTAGGCGAGATGAAGATGAAACGATCAGAAAAATTTTCGACCGAAGAGGACCAGTGGGAAGACGATCCAGAGGAAGACCAAAATTTAGGTATCAAGATAACATAGAGGATGATCTAAAATCCATTGGAGTTAAAGCATGGAGAAAGTTGCCAGGGAAGGGGCGAATGGAAGATTGTTCTGAAGAAGGCTTTGGCTCATGACGAGCTGTAATGCCACTGATGATGATTAAATAACTATCCACGATTTGTGTTTTATTCATAAATTGGATACTTTTCTTATGTAACTGCAATCTATAAATATATTAAAATAATGTATATTCCAGTCAGAGAACTTTTTCCTCACAGTGCGTCGCCTCGAAATACTTGCCAGATAAATACATTTACTATTATAATGGTTTCGCAGGTATCAATTTTTTATAAATAAATAAAAATATTTTTTGTTTAATTTTTACTACGCTAATATCAGCTTTCTCTAACAAATAAATAACTTCTTGAAATAATTTTCAAGCTATAACTGCGAAATTATTTATTTGTTTGTGACATTAAATTGTAATTTTTTTGATAAAAATATTCTTATGTTATTTTAAATTTATTATAAATAAACACCATGGTGTTTTTTGCAGTCATGTTTCACAAATTTTTATTCAATACTATGTTTAGCTAAGACATATAAATTAAAAATGTGATTAATTCTTTTTAAAACATTATCTACGATAATCAATCTAAAAAAAGTATTCCGACAAAACTAATTTGAATGGAGAATAATGCATTTATTGTCAATAAACAACCCGTGGGCCGGCGCCACGGAATAAACATCAAAACTGCAGATTTCAAATTGGGAAGTCACGTAGGTTCTGCCATAAGCAGTGTAGAAAAGTAAGTGATACGCCCACTTCAAATCGCAGTATGCTTTAACTGCGAAAACAGCCTTAAGATTGTCGACTTTCATTATTTTCTTCACTTGAGTCTTCATCTGTGAGAATATTTGATTCTGGAGGCTCTATAAAAATATCTTAAATGCTAATCTCATCATCATAAACCACGCTCAAGGCTTTTTTAACGTAAAAACCTCGCCTGAAACAATTAACAGTAAATTAACATCTGCATCCATAACTGGCTAGCGATACCATATGGTGACGCTCTACAAAATAGTGCTAATTATGAAGTTGGTAAATTTTAGCATCAAAACAATCTAATACAGATCGAAAGTGATCTATTAGCTATCAGATATTACCCATATTTTGAGAATTCTGCTGAAAATAAAATATTTCTAACACTTACTCTAGACGGAAGTTTACTGGTTGAGAGTACATTTTATACCACAAACTTTAACACAACATTTGCACTAACATTCGACAGTAAAATCACGCAACCGCTATATTGAATTTCCAACAAGTCTCAACAATATGATCGTAAATAGAGATGGGCATAACAGTTACCATATGGTAACGTTCATAAGTTAAAAGGTAGAAGTTGAGCGCCAATTATTCCAGTTTTTAGGATAAAACCAAGACAACAAACAAAAATAAAAGATCATTATAATAATATAGATTAGTTAAAAAGAGGAAAAAACAATAATTTATAGAAAATTCTGGCAATTTAAAATAAGGAAAGTGTTACGTTATATAGGACCTAACAAACAAAAAAACAGACGGAAGACAGATAAGTTAAAGTGAATGAGAGAAGCTTGTTTTTTATTATATGGATAATGGACTATAAACCGATAAATAGATTCTTTAGAAAGTAAGGCAGAAACAAAATCTTATTAATACTATTTTTTGGAAGTAAATATTGCTCAATTTAAACATTTGATGTTTAATATTTTTAGGCGATCTTAGACGATTGGAATTCAAGAGTAGGTAAAGACATTAACAGGGGGTTAGGTTGCATTGGACAATATGGAGAAGACACATTAAATAGAAATGGAATTAAAATGCTGGAATTCTGCCAAACCAATGACCTGATAATAGGAAACACATTCAGTGAACAAACCATTAACGACAAATATACATTTGTGGCTGAAGAGAGAAATGCGAAAAGCTTAATAGACTATATAGTCTATACGAGAAACCTAGAACAAAATATAAAAACCATCTTAACGGAAAAGGAACCGGAACTGTCTACACAACATAGAATGGTCACTGCAAAACTGGAGGATGAAAAAATAGAGGAAGTGTAAAGAAAAGAGTATAAGAAAGTAAATGTAAACAAACTAAAGATAGAAAGTGTGTGAGAATTGTACACGGAGAAAACTAACAAAAGACTGAGACAAATAGAGGGCCAAAAAGAAACATGGACAATGGAAGAAAGATGGAATACTTACAGTGAAGTATTAAAGACAACAGCAACTGAAGTGTGTGGAATAAAAAAATATAATAAACAATTGAAAAGGACAAGATGGTGGAATAAAGAAGTGAAGACAGAAATAAAAAAGAAGAAAATAGCATGGAAAAAATATATTGAAACGGAATTAGAAGAAGATAAAGAAAAATACTATAGGCAGAGACGATTGGTAAAAAAGACAGTCACACAAGCAAAAGGAAAAACATGGAAAGAATTTGGAGAAGAACTTCAGGAAGAATATATAACAAATAATAGAAACTTTTGGACAACAATACGACACATAAGGCAAGGAGGACGAAAGGAAATAAACGCAGTAAGAGATACTTCAAACCAAATACAAATAAGCCCAGAACAAGTAGCTAGGGTATGGAAAGAATATTATGAGAAAAAATTTGATACCGAAGTAATAAATGAAGACAATATAAACAATGAAGGCGAAGAAAACACAGAGCTAGAGCAAATAAGTAGAGACGAAGTAATAGAAGGATTATCAAATATAAAAATAGGCAAGGCAGATGGAGACGATGAAATTGAACCGAAAATGGTAAAATACATGGGAGAAGAAGGAATAAACTGGCTATGGAAAATATATAAAGAGGCGTGGGAAAAACAAACAATACCTAAAGACTGGCAGAAGAATATCATCGTGCCAATATACAAAAAAGGAGAACATGTAAACTGCGACAACTATAGAGCAATATGTCTGTCATCGGTATGTTTTAAAATATATACGAAAATAATAGAGAAGAGACTGAGACAAGAAGTAGAAATGGTATTGGGAGAAGAACAAACGGCATTTAGACCGAGAAGACAGACAAATGACAACATATATATCATTAGAAACCTATTAGAAAGAAGCATAGATACGGGCGAAAAACTAGTATTAGCATTCATAGACCTAAGAGCAGCATTTGGACAACAATACGACACATAAGGCAAGGAGGACGAAAGGAAATAAACGCAGTAAGAGATACTTCAAACCAAATACAAATAAGCCCAGAACAAGTAGCTAGGGTATGGAAAGAATATTATGAGAAAAAATTTGATACCGAAGTAATAAATGAAGACAATATAAACAATGAAGGCGAAGAAAACACAGAGCTAGATCAAATAAGTAGAGACGAAGTAATAGAAGGATTATCAAATATAAAAATAGGCAAGGCAGATGGAGACGATGAAATTGAACCGAAAATGGTAAAATACATGGGAGAAGAAGGAATAAACTGGCTATGGAAAATATATAAAGAGGCGTGGGAAAAACAAACAATACCTAAAGACTGGCAGAAGAATATCATCGTGCCAATATACAAAAAAGGAGAACATGTAAACTGCGACAACTATAGAGCAATATGTCTGTCATCGGTATGTTTTAAAATATATACGAAAATAATAGAGAAGAGACTGAGACAAGAAGTAGAAATGGTATTGGGAGAAGAACAAACGGCATTTAGACCGAGAAGACAGACAAATGACAACATATATATCATTAGAAACCTATTAGAAAGAAGCATAGATACGGGCGAAAAACTAGTATTAGCATTCATAGACCTAAGAGCAGCATTTGACACGATCTTCTTCTTTAAGTTCCATCTTCTATCGAAGGTTGGAAATCATCATGGCTCTGCGGACTCTGTTGACTGCCGCTCTAAAAAGTTCTGCACTACTGCATTCAAACCATTCCCTTAAGTTCCTAAGCCAGGATATTCTTCGTCTTCCCACATTTTGCTTTCCTCGGATTTTGCCCTGCATAATAAGTTGTAATAATGCGTATTTTTGCCCTCTCATCACATGTCCCAAGTACTCAAGTTTTCGTCTTTTAATAGTTAATATTATTTCCGCCTCATTTCCTATCCTTCTAGTTACTTCCATGTTTGACATTCTTTGAATGCATGATACTCGTAGGATTCTTCTGTAACACCAAAATTCAAAGGCGGCCAGCTTATTCAGATGAACTTGTTTGAGTGTCCAAGCTTCCAGACCATAAAGAAGAGTAGAGAACACGTAACATCGAAGCATTCTCAGGCGTAGTTCTAAGCTTATATCCCGACAACAAAGATGATGTACGTGCTATTTCAATACGTGTTTTAATTTCTTTGGTTTGGTCTACATCTGATGTTATCCATGTTCCTAAATATTTATAGTTATTAACATTCTCAATTGCAGTATCTTCAATAATCAATTGGATATTTCTGCAGATTTAGTCATGATCATGCATTTAGTTTTCTTTAAATTTATCTTCAGTCCGTACTCATGACAGCGTTCATTAAGGCGTTGCATTAGGTTCTGTAAATCATTGTTGTTATCCGTAATTATTATTGTATCGTCTGCAAAACGTAAGTTATTCAAAACTTCTCCATTAATAGATATACCTTCTATTGAGTCTGAGAGTAATATGTCTAGAAAGACATATTATAGGGAAATGCTTGAGAAAAATAAATGTACCTAATACATTGATAAAAATTATAGAAAGTACTTACAAAGAGGTAAAAGGAAGGGTACAAATAACAGGGGAAAGATCGGGAGCATTTAATTGGAAGAAAGGTATTAAACAAGGAGATAGTCTTAGCCCTTTGCTATTCATAATAGTAATGAACGAATTGTTAAAAATACTAGAATCAAAACCAATCAACTACAGACAATAATAGGTTACCACAGATTACAACCGGTAACAATAGAGTCCTTAATGTACGCAGACGACATGGTACTAATAGCAGATTCCGAGAATAAAATGCAGAAACTAATGGATATATGGGTAGAACAAATAGAAGAACTAAAAATGGAGATAAACGAGAAAAAAAGTAAGATAATGATAATCAGCGGCAATGGAGATCAGGAAGATAATCAAATAAAGATAAAATGTAAAAACTCAGAATTGGAAATAGTATCAACTTACGAATACCTGGGAAGTATAATAACTAATGATGGAAAAATAGACTGGGAAATAACAAATAGAGCAAAGAAATCAAACAAGTTATACTATGCGTTAGACCCAATAATGGGAAAAAGAGAACTTACACGAGAAACAAGAATAAAAATATATAACACAATAGTGATACCGACTGTGCTCTATGTAAGTGAAAACTGGACAATTCTGGAAAAACATAAGAGCAGGATAAACGCAATGGAGATGAGACATCTAAGAAGGATAGTTGGAAAGATAAAATGGGATAGATTAAGCAACGAGACTATTAGGAGAATGGCCAACCAGGAACCGATAATGAACAAAATAGCAAAGAGACAAATGAAGTGGTATGGGCATCTGACGAGGATGCAATCCAATAGAATAACAAAAAAAGTTTATGAAGCAAAAAATATCGGTAAAAGAAAAAGAGGCAGACCAAGAAAAAAATGGATACAGCAAGTAGTAGAGGCGGGAAAATTTAAACAAAAATCACTCGAGGAATTGAAAATAATGGCAGAAAACAGAAAAGAATGGAAGAGGTGGGTAAATGGAAATTAAAATAGCTAGCCCAAATCCGACACCCTGATAGGGTAAAAGGAAGGGGAGAAATAAAAAAAGAAAGAATATTTTTAGAGTCAAATTATTTGCAGGATTATAGAAGATTACAAAAAAAGTATTCATTGATTATCGTTGACGAGAGGATAATACTGTGTCGATTTTTATATAAAAAATTATATCTATTTTTTTATCAGGCAGTGTATAAGTCATCGTCTATCTCCTAAATTGAAACTTAAACAGAGCGGGCTCATGTTTCAACTTATTCACTAGATAAAGGAAGAGGAAAGGCAATTACACGTGCCATAGCTAAAAGACAAAGTTTCATTTCGTCTTTCTTGTGTAAACTCGATTTTAGATACTTTATTTGCAATTCGTTTTATTTACAAAGGGAATAAGGCGATGCACTTCATTTGGAATTCAAATTCCTAGACGAATCGAACTTTAAAGTTTTTCTAAGTGATCGACGACGTCTTGAGAGAATTTAATAAACAGCATTATTCAATTTACTGAATTGAATATTGCTACTTTTTATAAAAGAGAGTGAACCAAAAGCCGAAATTTAAAGTTCTCAGTATGACAGTTTAAAGTTATACAGGTGTTATAAAATATACACAATATATTATAATCTTGTTCAACGTATAAAAGGTTTTAAGACCTATTCTTCTTCTTCTTATTTTTCTTCTTTTTATATAGACATGACTCTGTTTTTCAATGAGCCTCCAGTAAGTTGTCATTCCATCGTTTTCGTGGTCTTCCTACTGATCGTCTTCCTATTGGGGAACCGTCTCTTGCCGTCTTTAGTATTATATTTGTTGTCATTCGGCTTATATGATCGTTGCATTCTACTCTTCTATTTCTTACCCAGTTTTTGATGTTCTCCAACTCGCATCTATGTCGGATACTGTACTTAAAGCTCTGTCTGCCATCTTATAGTGTCTTGCCATCAATTTTTTAAGTGTTTTCACCTCTGCTGTTTCTAACATCCTTTTTGTCCTCTTTGTTTCAAGTCTTCTTTCTGTTGGGTATTTTTGTGGAGAAATGTTTATTTCTCCACAAGAGAAAGCTAAAATTTTTGCTTATTTTTAATACCTATTGCCCTAAATGCAGAAGTGTCATTTTCAACAATGGCTGCTTCTGTCCAGCCATCTGATAATAACTGGTCCAATAGATCATATGCATGTAGGTGGCGCTAGCGTCAGGGTTTGGTCTTAAAACGTAACCTTATTTTATTCTGCCATTTATTTACATTGTTTGGTACTTGTTTCCTAGTTGTTTTGCAATTATGTGAGTAATTTAAGTTTTAATAAGTTATTTAGGACGTTTTAATTGTTTGGATACTTTTACTAAAACTTAATAGTATGCCTTACAATTGTTGTATTCCACAATTCAATTCAGTTTCCAATAAAACTGACAATCCTAAATTTCATAAATTCCCCTTGAATAAAGCTTTAAAAAAATGATAGTTGATCACTATCAGCAGATATAATAGTATAGTATAAAGTATAGTATATAGTATAAGTATAAATAGTATCAGCAAGCACACAGAAATCTGTTTCAAGCCCTTTTCAGATAAAAGGTATACCTTTATTATAAGTTTAGGTGAGTTAAAAAATACTAATCCAAATTTCTTGCATTGTTATTGTCCTGTTTCTCTAGGACAATGGAGGATCCTTAAAAAATATGCAGTACCTTCTTAAATTTACCAAAAAGAAAGTTGGAGACTCCAGCGAAGGACTCTAGGAGAAGTGATAGATATAGAAAAACATTTTGTGTAGCAGTATGGCCACCAAATAAACAAAAAGAGCAAACAGAAACAAAATTATTACAGTTAAGACTGATACGCAAAAGTGTGGTTCAACCAAGACACCTGCTAATGAAAATCAGAGAATCCAAAAACATGTATCAACCCGTGATAACATGGAATAGAAGTCAAATAATTTATTATGAATTTTTGTTAGAAGAACAGTTTAAACATTTTACTGGTTTTTCAAGAAAATTATTTACATTTTTTGTTGAAGAGTTTGAGCAGAATTAACTATTAATAACGTTTATGAAATATAGACTTAACTAGTTGTATTTTACATTAAACCAATTTTTGCAGTAGACATTTGAACTGTCCGAAAAATATTTGTTCATTAGACCAAGCATCTTTACACTTGCTTAAAAAAAACTTACTTTTAGAACATTAGAAGAAATTCAGAAGACCAGTACAAAATTATTCTGGAGTTACCGAAATTCCAATAGACCGAAGTAATGATCCTATTATACAAAAGCCAACATATTTTACATATTATAAAACCAATACCTTTAAAATATTAATACTCTGAAAACGGTGAAATTATATGTATCTAGTGTTTACCGAGGCAGTATTTCAAATAGAAAAATTACAGTCGAATGCGGAACTTTAGAACTTATTAAAGAAGGTGAATTTATTTTAGCAGACAGGAGTTTTGATATATCAGATCGTTTAGAGGAAAAAAAAATACATTTAAATATACCTGTATTTAAAAAGGGGCTCAGTTAACAGAAGAAGAAATATTAAAAACAAGGGCCATTGTCAATCGTAGATTCATTGTTGAAAATATTAGAGGATTGGCAAACAAAAAGCATAAAATACTGAATGATAGAATTCCTTCTAAATTATTTCCATATCAGACTGAAATAATTTATAATTATTTTACGATTTGTAATTTTAAAAATAGAATAAGTAACACTTTGTGAAAATTATTTTCCTATCTATAGATATACCTATATTGATCAATTGAATTAATGGTGGGACAGCATTTATGTTTTTTATTAGTTTTACATATATTTGTGACTTGTCACTATTTATCAACTATAATTTCTTTTAAACTTGGTAAAATAGTTAAAATAGTTATTTATTGACAAAGCAAAACAGTTACATATACATATACCTAGATAAACATTCACCAATATTTCAAAAATATGTGAAACACTGATGTGGATCTTTTTGTTAAAGCTTTTTTAAAATTATGTAAGTATAGTGCGCGCAAGCACTCCTGACCACGGCGCAGTAGACGAAATTTGGTTTAGTCTCCACTTTCATGCGAAACGCATTGTACTATGCATTGTATAATTCCACTTACAATAGAACCTTTCTGCCTTCAGATGAATTTGACTCCGCCTTCGCGCAGCTCCATGGTCAGGAGTGCTTGAACTATCTTTACCTAGAACGTGGATAGCTAAAAGGAGGTTTATTGACTTGCTTACAGTTGTAGTTCAAATTAAAAAAAAAAACTTGATAGATTATATTATTGCAAAGTTGAAAAATGTTTACCAAATTTTGTTACAAGCCACTTGAATGTTGTTTATATGTTTAAGATCCTCTTATTGGTATTTTTGGTGGCAGCCGTAGCTCAGTGGCTATGTTACTGGCTTAACAAGCTGGAGGTCCCAGGTTCAAATTCCGGCACCGACAAAATTTTGAATTTCTAATTTAACTGAGCTGTCACTGTGCTTCGGAGGGCATGTCAAGCCGTCGGTCCCAGCTCCGAAGTAGTCGTTAAGTCATATTAGGGGCGCTTGCTCAAACTAAAAACCCTAACACTAGACCTCAGCCAGAAGGTTACACGAACTTTACTTTTTTTATTGGTATTTGTATCTCAAAAACTAAAAATAACATGAAGTTATCAAGCACACGATTTTTTACATGGTAAGTATTTTGTTTAGATAAAATAATATACACTGAGACTTCTTAAAATTTTATTAAAACAGTTAAATGCAAGTTCATTTATTTCCACACCACAGTATTCTTTAGATAAATCCTGTAGGATAAATGCCGCGTTAACGTTTTTATTATGGTGGAAAGTTTTGCTAGTGGACTTATTATACCCACTGACCTTAAAATATTTTATATTTTTTCCGAATAATGGATTAAATAATTTACTAGTTTCACAAACTGTGAAACTAAGAAATAATATAAGGTTATGATTTAATACCAAACCTCGACGTAAGCGCCCGTTCGTTACGGATATTTTTTTACTGACTTATGACATGTGATCTATTACAATCTTAAGATATTTCTTGTCCGATTGGCTCTGGCATAAGAATTCTTAAAAATTAGGTCATTAGTATATGTCCTAGCAGTTATAGCTCACTCTTTCTAGTTATGCATATGTGTTTTCTAAAGTTTAATTTGAGAAATGTGTATATTGACACTGAAAGAAGTTATCGTAAATTACTGTAAAGTGTACATAAACCAGACTGTTTCTATATTATTTTTTTTAAGTATTTTTAATTGTTTATGTTTAAATATATATTTTTTAAACTTTCTTGACTGATCGAACAAAAAATTAATTTACGCTGTAATTAAAAATTTAATATGGTTATTCCGAAAATTTTCTATTTAAGTAACTTTCCTTCTATTACTGTGGTATCCTGCGTTCGTTAATTACTCGTGTATTTCCACTCAATATGTCTCCTAACTGAACATCAAAATCAGTTATTTCAGTGGGTGTTTAATTACATCCCGTATAAGAAAAAACACACAATGAAAAGTGTTGGGTATGTCAAAAGCATATTCATTGACCGACATACTTTGTAAATAACATGAACCACTTATTCTAATAAAGATCGAATTTTTTGCAAACAATACAGAGATGGACTCTTCTCCTTGCTTCTTCTACAGTAATCTGATTATTATTAATAATTTAGAATACGTTTAAATGATAAATTATTAGAATGAATAATACCTTTTATCTAATTCTTATCTTGTAATAGCATTAAAATCATTTCAGGAGTCAATGCTTTTCTATTTCCTTTCTCTTTTTTGTGTAAAACTTCTCAAGTAGCTTTTTCTCCTATGCGAGGAACTCTGTTGTTCATAATAAAGTGACCAACAGTAATCACCCATCATGTTAGTATCGTTTCTCCATCACCTTGATATCCTGGTGGAATTGTTAGCTTCGTTCTTCACTGACCTAACCCAGATTTTCAGGGAAAAACTCAAGATGGTTAGGCAAAAAGTGGATATTGAGGCTCAGTAGACATCGCAAATTTTAAAACTTATCCAATAAATTAGCTACTACAAGCTTGTAGTTCACATTACCTGAAAACTAAGCTACAACTTTTTTAATGCAGTCTAAGCTTTTTTTCTTAGTAGTCATCGTGGTTTCAAAGGTAAAGTCGAACATCATTTTACGAATAATTGGTCTAACAAAATAACTTTTTTCAATTTTGCTTCTGATAAACATGAAAACTTTCCACTCAAGTACTTAAAACAATCTCCAACTTTAGGCAGGGCCTTGACAAACTGTTTCACCTAATTTGAAGTGTAGAGGTGGACGGAGGATCTTTTTTGGATCTACCAAAGTTTTGTACAAAATATTCTTCTTAGGTGTTAAAACGTTTGTTATGGGTCATTGTTTTGTAGGCTAGTGTTTATCTGTTGCCCTACTATCCCATTCACAAATAAAATACGAAAACTTTGTAAATCCCTTTTGTTTACCGAATAGCATGCACACAACTTTTAAATCTCTACAGATCATCCAATTGTAAGTTAAATAGCTGATTTTCTGTAGAAGTGTGTGAAGATTTTTATATTTCTATCATATGGACTGAATGAGCAATAGGAAGTGAAGCATAAGTGTTTACATTGTGTAAGAATACATCTTTTAAACTTGTTGTTAAAGAGTCTATAAAAAGCCTTCAATCATCTTAATTATACTCAATAACCAACTCAGTCATTAGACCACCAAGATTATGACAGTGGACCAAATCCCCTTCCTGCCTAAAAAAAAACTAAGCAAGCTGTGTCGATCTCTGTACCAGCATTTGTAAATAAATGTAACAGGCGACAACAAATTCTTTTCTTTTTATTGTGTTTTTTTTCCTTTGTTAAACTCTAACTCTGCTAAGTCATCTAACTCAGCTTGTGTAAACAACTGTGGCTGTAAATTTTCTGAGGGACACAATTTACAATCACTTCCTGGACCACTTTCATCAGATTCTGATTCACTAGTATTTAAAATGTCATCGATGCGTAGAGGAGTCTCAGGTTTAGGTTCATGCTCTACCGGACGGATAGCAGACGGGAAGCTAGGATAAACAATCACTTTCTAATTTTTGGAGTTATATAATGGCAGAATTGAAGGAATACAATAACATACCAGCAAACGAATGGGAAAGATACCTGACGGAACTATTTAAAGCAAAGGAAAATAATAATCAACAAAATAACGTACCCGAATTAAGACACAAAATAAAAATTAGTTTTCAGGAAGTAGAAATAGTCATAAATTTCCTCAAAAATAGGAAGTCACCAGGATCAGACGGATTAACCAACGAGCTTCTAAAATACGGAGGAGAAAGTATAACCCTAGAGATGACAAAACTTATACAAAAACTAATATTGCACTGCAAGATACCAGACGCATGTAGAAACAGCATAATGATATCAATGTTCAAGGAAGGAGATAAAGAAGAGTCCAACAATTATAGAAGTATAAATCTAGTGAACACCGCACTTAAGCTTACCATAAAAGCCTTAACCAATAAAATCAATAAACTAACTACTTTGTCAGATGAACAACAAGGATTCAGATCCAGAAGATCTTGCGTACACGCCGTATTTGTACTAAGACAAACCACAGAAAAGGCTATCGAGTACAATAAACCATCATAGCTATGATTTGTAGACCTGACAAAGGCTTTCGATCGCATCCAAGTTGAAGACGTCTTACACCTACTGTATAAAAGAAACATACCAATCAATATTATAGTATAACCAGTACAAAGCGGAGTCAGATAGGGTGATTCATTGAGACCACTTCTCTTTAATATAATAATGGACGAAATAATACAAGCAGTACGTAAAGGTCATGACTACAGAATGGGGAACAAAGAAATCCAAATATGTTATGCAGACGACGCCGCATTAATCGCCGAGACAGAAGACGAGCTCCAAATATTAACACATATCAACACAACAATACATTCAACACAACAGCTAAGAAATACAATATGATAATATCAGCAGAAATATTCAAATGTATGACAACATATAAATACCCACTACGGTGTAAAATCGAAATTGATGGGAGAACAATAAAGCAGGAAGCAAGGTTTAGATATCTGGGAATAGATATAATTAGTTACGGAGATGTTGAAGAAGAAGTACGACAACAAAGCTTAAAAGCAAATACAGCTGCGGGTCCTCTTAATGACACAATCTGGAAGAACAAACACATAAGACAAGACACAAAAACAAGAATCTATAAAGCAGCAATTAGACCTATATTAACATACACGGCGGAGACAAGACCTGTCACATCTTAAACGAGACGACTGCTAGAAACAACAGAGATGAAAATACTCCGACGAATATCAGGGAGAAGTCTGTTAGATAAGGAGAGAAGCGAAAACATAAGAAGAGCATGCAATAAATGGATGGGTGACAAAACGAAAACAGGAGTGGAGCGAACACATCAGTAGAATGGCAGAGGATAAAATAGTGCGAATAGCACGAGATAACTCACCAAATGAACGAAGAAGTTCATTTCACCAAAAACATCGACAGTACAAAATAACAATCATTTAAATGATTTTTTTGCTCTCTACATACCATAGGCACTGCAAGCTTTTTTTCTTTCTTCGACCACTTCCTTAAAGCCTCAACACAAACATAACATACATTGTGAGAAACCCAACCTTTAACTTCGTCACTAATTTTCACCCAATAAGTGTTACTGTTCATGTATCAGGATCGGGAGTTGTTAAAAGTGACATGGTATGTCCATCAGAAAAATTTAAATCTTATTTAGTTCCTGCATCAAATCTTCCACAACTTGATGAGTAATGACTTTTTATTAATATTTTGCTCCATAATTATACCAGAACATACTTTTCTGGTAAGAGCTGAAATAACATTACAAATCTATAATAACACATTACTAAACATACTGTATAGTTTAAGAGCATTATGTCCCAGAGCAATATTTATGTACTTTGATCGGTACATTGTTTTTTTTGTAGTTTCTAATATATTTTTATTGCTTGATAAAATATAATACCTAACACAACTATTTTTTATTTGATCCTCGTCGAAGGTAGCAAAATGGGCTGTTACAAATTTTAAATTATACCATCAACATAGACCTAGTTTATCGGTGACCGGATCTAACCAAGATGGTTAGTATGTAGGTGTCGAGTACTGAACTGAAAATGTCAATGATTATGGTATGATGCAGATAATGTGCGACCACGCAAAACCATGCGATCACCTACCTGACCTCCTAATTGGAATTTTCGAGTGAATCAGTTCCTTGAAGATCATTCGTTATCTGAAAAAAATAGGAGAAAAAACATTAGAAAAAACAGTAATTGTTTGTGAATAAACGATTGTCAAATAATGTAGTACATTCATTTCTGAATCAGCAGACATGGTATAATCATCGTAAATTATTCAATTCTTTAGTCTTAGGGAGAACCCAATAAAAAAACTCTTCGGGTCAAGTAGATTCTGGCGTTCTTCGAGTTCTAAGGATGAATTATTATTATGGAAATATATGTTTCCATTACATACAAAATATATTTTGGATATAGGGGTCAGTAATTATGGCAAGCGTTTTGCTGTTAAATATCAAAGGATAACTATGTAATTTATTAGAAATAAAACAGTTTCAAAAGTATCGTTAAAGATGTTAACCTTAGTTATTTAGTTAATAAATTAGAAAATAAAAGATTGCATCTGGCTACTGTTTTATTTATTTTCTTATATCTTCTTTTTCTTCTTCACTGGCTTTACAACTCAGGGTGAGTCTTCGCCGCATCCACTATCGCCCTCCATCCTCTACGATCTTGCGCTTCTACTTCACATTGTTGTACCCCAATTCTAGATAAATCAGCTTTAATATCATCCTTCCATCTTTTTCTCGGTCGGCCCACTGATCCTTTTACCATCTGGTCTTTCAAAAATCACTGTTTTTAGCACTCTGTCTCCTCTGATCGTACCACGTGACCTACCCATCTTATTCGGTTTACCTTGATATTTTTAACTATGTTTTCAGTTCCATACAGAGTCACCAATTCAGCATTGCGGTATCTTCTACAATCCCCTGTGAATTCATCTCTTTTAGGGCCAAATATTATTCTGAGAACCTTTCTTTCAAATACTACAAGCTTATGGATTTCCTGCTGGTTAACAGTCCATGTTTCACTGCCATATGTAATAATTGGTCGAATAAACGACTTATACAGTGTTAATTTAAATTTTCTTTTTAGCAGCTTCGATCTTAATAATGTTGAAAATGAGTTTAATGTTCTATTTCCCGCAGCTATCCTTGCTAAGACCTCTTTTTCTATGTAGTTGTCAGCTGTGATTATCGCCCCCAGGTATTTAAACTCCTTTACTACTTCGAAGTTGTGATCATTAATATGGATGGTCCGCCTAACTCTTGGTCTTGGATTTTTGGTTACTACCATGTATTTCGTGTTTTCTTCATTTATTCGGAATCCCAGACTACCTGTTTTGATTCAGAAGCCCAGGCTACCTGTTTCCTCCTCGAGCTGAGAAAACACCTCTCTCGCGTCTCTTGTAGAATTCTTCTTCTTCTAGTTCCATGACCGTTATCGATCGTTGGATATCATGTTGGCTACCATATTCGCTATCGTGACTTTATTGACAGCAGCTCTAAATAACGATGTAGTTGATTTTCCATACTACTGCCTTAGATTTTTCAGCCATGATGTTCTTCTTCCACCAGGACCACGATTACCTTGGATCTTTCCCTGAATGATCAGATGTAAAAGATCATATTTTTCAGGGTGTCTCATAATATGACCGAAGTATTCCAGCTTGCGTTATTTTATTATATTGACCAGTTGTGTTGTTTGGTTCAGCCGTCTAAGGACCTCCTCATTTCTAACTCTGTCGACCCAGCTTATTTTCAGTAGTCGTCTGTATACCCACATCTCAAAGGCTGTCAAGCGTTTAAGCATAGCCTCAGTTAGGGTCCACGCTTCTACTCCATACAGCAGGACAGGAAAGATGTAGCAAGAATGCCTTGTAGAATGCGTGACTGGAAATCTATGGAAATTTGGTGCACATTGCAGTTGAATTCCCAGTTTTTCTCTAATATTTGTCGAATGGTAAATATCTGATCTATAATTGACCTTCTAGCACGAAAGCCGCATTGGTCGTCGCCTAGAATATCTTCCGAATATGTTGTGAGTCTCCTTAGGAAGATTATTGATAGCATTTTAGATGATGTGCTAATAAGCGATATGCCTCTAAAGTTTCGGACTTGTTCTTGGTTTCATTTCTTATATATGGGAATTATAACGCTTTCATTCCATTCTCTAGGCATTTTTTGTTGTTGCCATACTCTTAGGGCGAGCGCCCACCAAAGTGGCGTGGCAGTGGCAAGTAGCAAGTAGCACGCGTCTAACATAATGTAACCAATCCTAACGAATGATTAGAATGAATGACGTTACTGTCATTTTGGTGTAAACTAAACCATTCGTTTTCATTGGTTACATTATGCTAGACGCGTGCTACTTGCTACTTGCCACTGCCACGCCACTTTGGTGGGCGCTCGCCCTTAGAATAAAGTCATACAATTTTTGGTGTAAAAGGTTTCCTCCTTTTTTTAACAATTCTCCATTTATGCCATCATTTCCTGGTGTTTATTGGTCTTTTATAGACGCGATCGCATTCTTTACTTCCTCAAGTGTTGTGCTGGTATTTTGATATCTGCAGAATAAAATGTAATATGTGCTTCCTCCGTCTCACTTTCAATATTTAATAAATTACGAAAGTATTCCTTCCACCTTTCGACGATTTCCGAAACAGCTCACATCAAGTATGAACATATGATAGGTCAAAACATAACCATTTCTAATGAGTTAGAAGAATAATTTATAGAAGCACTGAAAGAGTATAATGGTGGTATCAATATATAATAAGTACTCTTCGATATGCAGATGATACTGTCATACTGGCCGATAACACCAAAGATTTACAGATGATGCTCAATGGAGTAAATACTACAGGCAACCAATTTGGGCTAAGATTCACAGAAAAAAAGCTAAATTCATGTATATTGAAAGAGTTCTTCTTCTTCTTTTCGCGCCACTCCTAGCGGAGATTGGAAATCATCATGGCCACTGCGACTTTGTTAGCAGCGCGCCTAAAAAGTTCAATCGAACTACACCCGAACCATTCACGTAGATTACGAAGCCACGATATTTTTCTTCTTCCCACACTTCTTTTGCCCTTAATTTTGCCCTGCATGATGTTTCTTAAAAGATCGTACTTTTCACCTCTCACAATGTGCCCCAAGTATTCCATCTTTCTAGTTTTTATCTCATTTAGAATTTCGCATCTTTTGTCTAAAGTTTGGAGTACTTGCGTGTTAGTGACGCGGCCCATCCATGATATTCTGAGAATGCGCCTATAGCACCACATCTCGAAAGCTTCGATGTTTTTTATGGTCAACTGTTTTAGTGTCAGGTAGAAAAGACATAACACCGCAGCATTCGTATTCGTAACTTTATATTGATATCACGATTGCAAAAGAGTTTGCGCATTCTATTAAAGACTGATCTAGCGATTTCTTTTCTACACCTAATCTCTTTTGTTTGATTAGTATCGTCTGTGATCCAAGCACCTAGATATTTATAACAGGGCACACGCTCAATCGTTGTATTGTCTATTACAAGATTAGCTCTGATGTTCTTTGATTTCGTGATTACCATAAATTTAGTTTTTTTCAAATTAATTTTCAAGTTGTAACTGTTACAGTATATATTGAGACTTTGAACGAGATTTTGTAGTTCTACTAGCGTTCCCGTTAGGAGAACTGTATCGTCAGCATACCTTATATTGTTGATCGTCTCACCATTTATAATCAGACCAAGATCTTCTTCCTCGAGTGCTTGTTCACAGATAGCTTCACTATACAGATTAAATAAAAGTGGCGATAAGATACATCCCTGCCGGACTCCTCGACGGATTTGCATTTCTTCTGTTAGTCTGCCCTCAACCTTGACATTTGGTGTTTGATTCCAATATAGATTGCATATAATTCGAATATCTCGGCTGTCTATATTTTTCTTTATTAGAACTTGTCTTAGTGGTTCATGTTGTACTTTGTCAAAGGCCTTTTCGAAATCAATAAAACAGGCAATGAAAGAGTTCACTGATTTAAATATCAAGGATACAAAGAAAATGATAAGTGGAATTCTGATATGGAGATTAAGATTCGCGTTGAAATAGCATGCATTCATAAAAATGAGAAAGCTCTTCTTAGGTTGCGGTTGCTTAAACCGGTATCTGGTAACATTAAAAGTAGATGTCATAAAACTATTTTATTGGGTACATAATCTTATGTAACACTCAAAAACACCATGCGGTACAAAAAAAATCAGAAGGAGCAAGGGGAAAGCGGTTTTTGAATTCGTTGCCTAGAAGCAACATTGCCAGTCAAGAAACACTATTTGGTACTAACAACACTAATGAAGATCTTAAAATAGTTAATTATATGTAAAGAATTATTTAACTAAAGAACATTTTATTGATTTAATAAAAAAAACTTATAAAGCGCCTAAGACTAAAAAATTATAAATATAGGCCTAATTCTAACGATGAAATTATAAAAAACAATTTGTGTTTGTTTTCAAACAAAGCCTTATGTTACGTTGTATAGCCAGTTTTGCAAAATCTACATATTCCTTTAGCGGTATAAACTGGCCATTGACCTAACGTATCTGTTCTGGTAGCATCATTAGGTCTTACAGCATGAGAATGGCGAATTAGGTTATCTGTGTTTTCGCCATGTTAGATGTCGCCACCAATTTTATATAACTAACACGACTTGTTGCTTACAGTTACCATTGTCACATAAGAGCTATATATAGTAGAAACTGACTTAGGTGCTTATAAAGAGGATGTTGCATGGGAGCAACAAAACCAGATACCGATGACGCGCCACGAAATTTTACGTACTCTCTACACAAATTTATGAAAGAGGAGTGGACGTTCAAAGTAGCAACTATAAAAAGCTAAAGGCTTTATAAATGTGGCTGTATCGATGCATAATGATAATACCTTGGACAGACAGAGTGAATAATAGAGATATTGATTCGCATGCTAAAAGAAAAAAAGCGTCATATCTGACCCATGTATTTCATAATGCTAAGAACAGTCTGCTACAGGTAACAGTGGAAGGAAATATTGCAGGTCGAAGAGACCTAAATAAAAATCGTGGATGAAAAACTTAAGTGATTAGTTTCAAATACCAGAAGCTGTAAACATAATACCTACGACCATTCCACATTATACTTGTCTGTAATAAACTCCAAATCATTTTCGGTTTGTTCCAACACATATAGAACTGTTGGTTTAGACATTCGAAATCTTTGAAAAAAATCCACATCGTCCAAAGTTTCAAAATAATTTGGTGGATTCTTGATAACTCGAGGTCTTCTTTCTGTTTCTTCTTTAGAATCAGATGACGATTTGAACCGATTTAGGTTTTCGATAAACTGTAATGCGTCCATAATATGGATAGTACCAATGCAACACTTATTCATATAAAATAATACAAAAATACAACTAACTACATAATAGCAACACACAAATTAAGGTATGAAGGAAATTATTGACAAACTTCACGAGTACATCCGTCTAAACTAACTAAGTATAAGTAACACCTAAAATATTTAGGGAAATCGCAAAACGTATCCTACATAGGGTTTAGGCAATTCTTAGGGTATTGTGAAATCCATTTTAGAGTTAGGAAGTCCACATATTTAATTCTTAAATATTTAGGTATCATTGGTGAAAGGTGTTTTTCCCTAAAGTGCGTGTCTTTACTTTAAAATTAATTGCGATTGGTTGTTTCGTAGACAATATACAAGTGCAGTTGAAAATATGTACTGAAACTAAGAAACAAAAGACAAAAAATTTAACTTGAAAACATTTTGACACGTTTTACACTCAGCGGCAATATCATTTTATAGAATCTACAGGTATTGAAGAAATAGCAAACATTTGAATGGATTAGGCTTTAGACTTAAATAAATTGAACTAGACCAAAACAATCCAACTTCTGTTTTGTTCTATGACAGTTGTTATTTACTTTCAAAGGAATATCCGTCAGAAATATTCTGGATTATGTGGATATTAATGAATATTAGTGAATACAGTGAGGCAATGACCAGACTAATCTCTTGAGTACTTGGACAACCGGAGCTTTAGGGTTCAAGTAGGACAATTCCTATGCGAACTCGGACCCTTGGAGACTGGAGTACCACAGGGAGCGGTCCTGTTACCACGACACATCGATAACGGCCACAGACATGTAAAAATTGCAGTAAACATCATACGAACAGCGTTGCACACAATGAAAAATCGCTAATAATTTCGAGAAAATGCAAGAGGCGAAAAGAGACAACAATAACCGAGAATAGAGAAACTGACGGTATAAAACAATCAAATGGAAAATTAAAGCTAAATTCATATTAATCCAAAAGCATCAATATGAGGACTCGCAAGTATTAAAAGGGCATTAAAAACAACAAGAAAGTTAAGACTAAAAAATAGCATCAACCCACCGATATTAACATACGCATCTCTCGCATGGGGATACGTCTGCAAAACAAATAAGAAAACGATCCAAGCGACTAATAAACGTAGCGTAAGAGAAGCAGTCATCGTACCCAGATACATTGCTGAACATTTTCTGTTATGTTCTGTAGATAACTCCAATAGAGTGACCGACATGATAGTGAAAAAAGCAGGGATAAAATTCGAGGAACTGGAAAACAACTCAAGTCCGATATTGCCAGAAATAATTAGATATAATGCGTTCCATTGATGGAAGCACAAACGCCCTAAACAGCAACACTGGAATAAACGTAAATATGTAAAATTAGAGGATATTTCGTAGCTCTATTAAAGTAGACAATCACAATCACTGTGTAGACCTATTTTTAATGATATTTTCTTTACAGGCATTCTTCAAAAAAATCCACAAACAAACAAAAAACGGCTCCGGTCACCAAAAAATAAAAAAAATACTAACAAAAACCGGCGAAAGCCAACAAAAATTAATAAAGACCAAAAAATCCGTACACGAAGGGCAAAAAATACGAGCATTAAGTCGCTGGACTTGAGGCCCGAGCAAGCAATTCAGATTCGAATATAAATAAGTCACAAGAAGATAGAAGAAATAAAGCGCCTAATACTAGCCTAAACAACTTAAAATAATCTGCGATGCAAAATAGAAACAAACTGGATTGCAGCAGTTAGAGATAGAGAGAACTGGAGACGTTTGGAGGAGGAATATATCCATCAATGACTGTAAAAATGGAGCTGGATCATGATGATGATGATAATGCATGGATACAACAGCAAATTTACTAAGATGTAAATTGGAGCTAGAAGGTCAGATAATAGAAAAAGTGATGGAGTTTAAATATCTAAGTATCACATTATCTAGCTACGAAAAACTCGAAACCAAAGTGGAAGATCAAGTGAATTGTGCAAACAGAGCCGCAGGCTGCCTAAATAAAACAATATGGAGAAATAAAAATATCGGGAAGGAAACGAAAAGCAGAATTTATAAAACAGCCATCAGACCAATAATGACATATGCGGCAGAAACAAGACCTGACACAAAGAGGACAAAAAGATGTTAGAAACAGCAGAGATGAAAACGCTTGATGAAAAATTCATGATAAGACACTATGGACAGAGCTAGAAGTACAGATATACGACATATATACAAGGTGGAGAACATCAAATACTGGGTAAGAAATAGAAGATAACAAATAGAGTAGTAAAGACGCTAAGACACGGTTCCCCAATAGGGAGACCACGAAAACGATGGAATGACAACCTACTGTAGGCACATGATAGACAGTCATGTCTATATAAAAAGAAGAAGAAGAACACTAGCCTGCATTGATCGGCTACCTAGGTTAGTTAGTTAGTTCTTGTACCCAGGACTCCGACATGAACAGTATTTGGCTGATAGTGTGCCGCTATCAGAGATCAAAATGCTAAAGGAAGGAAAGGGAGAGTCTTGAGTATCTATGCAACCGCCAGCTGGGCATCTCATTGAGAACTAGAATACTTAAGTGCTATGTTTTCTCCACCTTGCTCTATGGTGTTGAAGCCTGGACAATGACAGAAGCAACACAAAAAAGAATCCAAGAATTCGAACTCTGGTGTTACCGTAAAATGCTCAGAATATCCTACATGAGCCATACGACAAATGCGGAAGTCTTGCGGAGGATGAATAAGGAAAGAGAGCTTATGCTTATAATAAAAGAACGGAAAACACAATATTTTGGTCACATCATAAGAAATCAAAAGTATGAACTGCTCCAACTTATAATCGAAGGCAAAGTCAATAGCAAAAGAGGACCAGGAAGAAGACGCAACTCTTGGCTTAAAAACCTACGGCAATGGACGAACATGACCTCCATAGAACTATTCAGGGCTGCTACAAATAAGATTAAATGGGCAAATGTAATGGCCAACGTCCTTAAGGATAAGTCACCGTAAGAAGAAGAATTGGAGTGCAATGAAGTGATTCCTGTTCTTACACGAATAAATACACCTCGCTCCAATGAATTGTAACACCCAAATGTCATTTCAAGGGATGTTCAAGTATCTTAGGCAGGGTTCAAATAAATTGCGTGCTTACAGCGAGAAGAGTTGCTTTGTGATCTGTTTAAATAAGTAACAAATTTTAATAAAGCAATCAAAATATGATATCGCTTGTATTTAGGAAGGTATTTAGGAATGCGCCTATAATTTGTAATTGTAAAAACTCTGGTTATTCGTTTTAAACTTGTTCTGCATATTGACGTATCTGTTTTTTTCAAAACAAACCGCAATTAAAATCACATAATATATTTTGCAGTTTATAATGGCAATTTAAAAGAGCTATTAAGATTTATAGGAACACCTACCTACTTTTCATGACCAATACTAGATTTGGATGTCATTTATGTTATTTTTTTTATTCTTGTGGCATTTTAAAATATTTGAATATCTTATAAATCCATAAAGCTTTAAAATATAACCAAAAATAGAATGTTCTCAGTAGCTGCATGACGCAAACTTAACTTGTTAGTAAATAAAGAAATTAAAAAGGCTATTAAGTATGTCTTACATTGACTCGTCTTCATTATACAGCTGATTTGGTAATATTAACATGTCTCGTTTTCTGCATTACTGTAATACCTACATTAAACTAATGCCTTGTTACACTTACAAAGGTTATTTAGAACATAAAGTAGAATACAGGGTGTCCAATTATGTACTCGTTTTTTAATTTTCTATTTTCTTTAAGACGGTTTTAGTATACCGTAATTTTTTCCAAAACAGTAAGTTTCAAAGATAATTCTTCTGATAATGATGAAATAATAGAAATTGCAGCAGACAACCGCAAAGAAAAAGATGCTGCTTGTTTTTTTTATGTGTTTATTACGAAGGAGAAAAAAATAATTCAAACCCCGAACAAATATATGCAGAAATCAAGAACCAGCGATTTAAAATAAATAAAATGAGTCTTGAAAACCTTTTTTTAAATTTAAATACGTTTCAGAAATTTGGGAGCTGCCTTATGCACCAATCAAACAGAAGACCCAGAAACTGAAGAAAGAGTAGTAAAGATAAACAAAGCTTATTTTTTAGTCGCCCATAAGTTCCGCTCAAAAAACACACACTGCAGATTGAAAATCAGGGTCTACAAAACTATTATCAAACCAATAGTATGTTATGAGTGCGAGACATGGATAAAAAGAACAAGCTGAAAGTTTTTGAAAGAAAGGTCCCAAGGAAGATATTTGGACAAAAACGGAGTATGGAGATCCAGGTAAAACTATGAAATCTACCAGCTCATCAAAGAGACACCGACTCAGAACTTGTTAAAGTTCAGAGGCTTGATGGGATCATGTAGTGGAAATGAAGACCAAAATATTACCAAACAGAGCCCTAGATAGTAAAATGAAGTGCGCAAGATCGAAAGGAAGGCCACGGAAAATGTGGGAGGATAAAGTGATAGCGGACGCGCAATATTTGCTTTAAGAACCTGGAGAAGATCGGAGCAGGACTAGTAACGTTCGAGGCAGAGTTTGGAGAAGGCCAAGGCTTGGTTTAGGCTGTAGCGTCATTGTAATCAGAGAGTACACATAATTCATTATCTGCAAGGATTGGTGCTATACAGATCGTTTCGGATGTGAAACTGATACCTTCATTTGTGAGATTTGCAAAGACAATAATTAATATGTTTTGTCAAGAGGTAGAAAGTATCTAAATTGTAATATTTAATATACAAGAGCAAAACATGTCAAAAAATATGTTCTGTTTTATTTTTAATAATATATTTCTGAAATCTGTCAAGAATAACTAATTCTCAGCGGAATTTCTGAGCGCAAAGTACGTAATTACTTAATATGTACTAGTAGGTTGTTAAGGAACTTTCATAAAACAGTACTACAGTAAACAGTTGGAAAAATTTTTATACTAGAACACGACGCACGCGTTTCACGTTTAAAACGCCAGTAAAAACTTCAGAAACAATAATCTTCAAAAACTTTATCTGTTTATGTTGCAAACTTGTAATACAAAATGTCTTTTATTAATCTTTTCTTTTTCAAAAAATTGTCTTACCTCCTCCAACAAATTTTTTTGTTCCTTCTTTTTCTGTAGACATAAATTCTACATCTAACCGTGCTTCTTCCAAACGAATTCTAATTTATGCAAAATTTTCCACAATTTGTCCTTTGTTATGATTTTTAGTTTCGTCACTATTAATGCCTGGTAAAAATGTGTTCAAAGGAGGTATCTTATTTTGATAATTTTTCGACTGTTCTAACAACCATTCAAATTTCGTCATTTTGTATCATGTGGAACAATTTCACCCAATCATGTCAACATTAGACTCATAATTGCATTCAGTGCAATTTTCAATCCCTATGACAACACAATCGAGTTTGACAACTTCATCCAAATAAATTTCAAAATGTCACTTGATTCTCGATCAAGAACACCACAACAAGATTATAAAGATTATGCGTGGTAATAGATCTTCTATAGTAGAGAACAGCAACGAATCTAATGGTAACTTAAATTTTAATAATTGTCCCTCAGACATTGATGAATGCCTCATAATTTCATGACAAATTTCTCAAGCTCGTTGCTTGGTAACAGCACTCAGCCTTCGGCTTCGTGCTGTTACCAAGGAACGAGCTTTCGATTGTCATGAAATTATCTCGCCTGTTATCAATGTCCTAGGGATATTACTACTGAAAACTGTTCTTCAAATTGTTTGTTTTACGATATCATCTATTAGTTGAGGTTTTTTTTGTTCACGTTTTCGGTATTTTGGCAAGAGTTCCTTGCTTTCGTTGTTTTAAAAATCCATAAATGGTTGCTTCTTCAACTTCTGTCATGGTTAAATACATAGAAACTGTACTCCGAACAGTACTAGTAAGGTCTGGATGTGAAGAGATTTATGTACTGCAGTCTTCGTATGCGCTGTTAAATGACCCTTTGATGTCACGGAAGTAAAACTAGACGCTTTTGCATTTTTTTTTGACACTTTTAGTACAAAGCATACAATTATGCACAGTATGTTTAACTTAATTTATTAAGATTTTCTTTACCGACGATTTTTTTACTCAAAACATATTTATTTGTCATGAATATTCCGTATACAAACATGTTACCTACATCAATATTTTTTCCAGATCGTTCTTTGCCTATCCAATACCTATTCAAGGCCGCACGACTATTCATTATTCACGCTGACAGGAATCAACATTATGTATCATAGTCGATTATCGTTCTAAACTGCAATAGTTTAGTCTATTTCTCGTCGTTTTTCTAAGTAACTGCAATAAATTGTGCATCTAAAATGGATGATTATGAGAAAAAAACACCTTAACTACAAGAAACGATGAACCAAATTGTGTAAAATAAAAAAATATTCGGAGATTCATCAGAAAATGATGTAAATAGTGATAGTAATATGTAAGGAAGAAGAAAAAATACGTCGTGCAAAAATAGACATTTGTTTGACCTCGAAGTTAGCTGACCAATAGCGGTTAATAAGTAGCAAGCAAGATGGAAATTTGGATCCAACTACATGTCATTCTTCTCATATTGATGAAACCATTGAGGACATTATAAAGAACTGTAAATGGAGCAGCGATTCTTTGTTAAAGGAGATACTTGGAGGATCGAGATCAAGTAATTTACAGTGGAGTGCAATGACGGGTGGTAGTTTGAAAATATTGTCGGTTCTTGCCAATAATTAAGAAATAAACTTCTTCTTTTTATGTAGACATGACACTGTCTGTTTTTAATGTGCTTCTACTAAGTTTTCGCTCCATAGTTTTCGTAGTTTTCCTACCGATCGTCTTTCTATTGGGAAACCGTCGCTTGACTTTTTTACTAATCTATTTTTTGTTATTCGGCTTATATGATCGTTCCATTCTACTCTTCTATTTCTTACCTGGTCCCTGATATTCTCCACCTTGCATCTACGTCGTATATCGGTACTTATAGCTCTGTTTCATAGTGGTTTAGCATCAATTTTTTTAAGTAGATATTTTTATCCCCGCTGTTAACATCCTTTTTGTCCTCTCTGTATTAGGCCGTGTTTCTGTCGCGTTGCAACTTCCTTTCATTTCTTTCCCGTTATTTTTATTTCTCCACTTTGTTTCATTCAGTCAACCTGCAGCTCTGTTTGCTCTATTCACTTAATCTTCTACTTCTGCTTTGAGCTTTCTGTATCTAGATCATGTGATGTTCAGATATTTAAACTCCATTGATTTATTATCTGACCTTCTTGCTCCAATTTACATATTGCAGCTACATTGTAAATCATCTTCACTTGGAGAGAGTAGTATTGCGACGTCTGCATAGCAGATTATTTTTAGTTGTTTTTCTCCAATTTGGTATAATAATAATATACCTTTATTCAAATCAATAAGTATTACATTAATTTACAATTTCAATTTCAGTTTACTTACAGTAACATAAACGTAAAAAAAAGTCTTTAAAGCATTAACATGCTTGTTGACTTAATCTGTCTAATAACAGGTTTAATGTTTTTTTTTTACAAATTATTATTTCATAATTATAGTTTATTCGTCTTCCGGGTTTGGACCGTGTCATTTGTGAGTGACCCAAAAGTGGGTTCATCTCGACGTTTCGCTACAATTATATGTAGCTTCTTCAGGAGAACAAAGAAAAGGAAAAAAGAAAACAAAAGAACAGGAAGATGGGTAGTTAGCAACGGTAACTCAGTTACTCAACGCAACCAGAGGCGAATACTAACTACCAAGATGGGCATTTGGTCACAGTAACTCAACTACTCAACGCAGCCAGAGGTGAAAACCAAATGCCAGGACAGGGATTCACGTCCAACAGCTCAGAACACTAACGCGTCGAGAGGCGGGGAGTGAATCCGACGATTACTCCGCTACCGCTCTATTTATAGTCGCGGTGCCTGTCGTGTCGGGACGTATCGGCACACTTCGTGGCGCGAACGTCAAGAAGCGCGCGCTGGCCAATCATGTGGCTGCATAGTGGTGGCGGGACTGGACGGTGGCTCTAGACTGAGATTCCAGATGGGAGACAAGTAGTATCCTTCCTCTCGATTGATATTATGGGGATTTTTTCGGATCTCTAGAGATTCGCGGATTTTCCTGGAATAAAAGAAGGGGCTCTTAGAAATAATATGGGTTTTTTCGAACAATATGGAATGACCGGTTTCTTGGCAGTGTTCGGCAACTGCAGAATGGGAGAAAAGACCTGATCGAATGCATCTTTGATGCTCTTGAATCCGAGTTTTGACGGAACGACCAGTTTCGCCAATATACACATGTCCACATGAACAAGGAATAGAATAGACACCACAGGAAGATAGGGGCGGTAATGAGTCCTTAGGAGAGGGTAGATATTGAGAGATTTTCTTGGGTGGTCGAAAAGTAATCCTGATACCTTCTTTGCGAAGAATTTTGCCAATCCTATCAGTGACATTTCGAATATACGGAAGAAAAGCCACAGGAGTATTACCCGAAGATTCTGAATTTGTTGTCCTAGGGTGTAAAGGGGGATTTAGATGTCGGTGTGTAATATTTTGAATTGTGGACTTGGAGTAACCATTGGCCATCTGCAAAAAACCAAGGGTTTTTTGCAGATGGCCAAGTTCTTCTCTAAGGTTGTCGGGTTCAGAAATCGAAATGGCCCGATGGATGAGAGAGTTAAATGAAATCGTAGGCTTCCACGGCCAGAGTCAGAATTATAGTTTATTCGTCTTCCGGGTTTGGACCGTGTCATTTGTGAGTGACCCAAAAGTGGGTTCATCTCGACGTTTCGCTACAATTGTATGTAGCTTCTTCAGGAGAACAAAGAAAAGAGAAAAGAAAACAAAAGAACAGGAAGATGGGTAGTTAGCAACGGTAACTCAGTTACTCAACGCAACCAGAGGCGAATACTAACTACCAAGATGGGCATTTGGTCACAGTAACTCAACTACTCAACGCAGCCAGAGGTGAAAACCAAATGCCAGGACAGGGATTCACGTCCAACAGCTCAGAACACTAACGCGTCGAGAGGCGGGGAGTGAATCCGACGATTACTCCGCTACCGCTCTATTTATAGTCGCGGTGCCTGTCGTGTCGGGACGTATCGGCACACTTCGTGGCGCGAACGTCAAGAAGCGCGCGCTGGCCAATCATGTGGCTGCATCGTGGTGGCGGGACCGGACGGTGGCTCTAGACTGAGATTCCAGATAGGAGACAAGTAGTATCCTTCCTCTCGATTGATATTATGGGGATTTTTTCGGATCTCTAGAGATTCGCGGATTTTCCTGGAATAAAAGAAGGGGCTCTTAGAAATAATATGGGTTTTTTCGAACAATATGGAATGACCGGTTTCTTGGCAGTGTTCGGCAACTGCAGAATGGGAGAAAAGACCTGATCGAATGCATCTTTGATGCTCTTGAATCCGAGTTTTGACGGAACGACCAGTTTCGCCAATATACACATGTCCACATGAACAAGGAATAGAATAGACACCACAGGAAGATAGGGGCGGTAATGGGTCCTTAGGAGAGGGTAGATATTGTGAGATTTTCTTGGGTGGTCGAAAAGTAGTCCTGATACCTTCTTTGCGAAGAATTTTGCCAATCCTATCAGTGACATTTCGAATATACGGAAGAAAAGCCACAGGGGTATTACCCGAAGATTCTGAATTTGTTGTCCTAGGGTGTAAAGGGGGATGTAGATGTCGGTGTGTAATATTTTGAATTGTGGACTTGGAGTAACCATTGGCGACAAGGGTTTTTTGCAGATGGCCAAGTTCTTCTCTAAGGTTGTCGGGTTCAGAAATCGAAATGGCCCGATGGATGAGAGAGTTGATCACAGAATTCTTTTGGGCAGGATGGTGGTGTGATGAAGCATGTAGGTAACGATTCGTGTGAGTCTTTTTTCTATAAACAGAGTGACCCAATCGGCCATTGGGCTTGGAGGTGACTAACACATCGAGAAAGGGAAGGGACCGATTATTTTCTACTTCCATTGTGAATTTTATACTCGGATGTTGTGAGTTAAGATGATCTAGGAAGGAAGAAAGGGTGAAGAAAGAAACCCTTTCTTCCTTCCTAGATCATCTTAACTCACAACATCCGAGTATAAAATTCACAATGGAAGTAGAAAATAATCGGTCCCTTCCCTTTCTCGATGTGTTAGTCACCTCCAAGCCCAATGGCCGATTGGGTCACTCTGTTTATACAAAAAAGACTCACACGAATCGTTACCTACATGCTTCATCACACCACCATCCTGCCCAAAAGAATTCTGTGATCAACTCTCTCATCCATCGGGCCATTTCGATTTCTGAACCCGACAACCTTAGAGAAGAACTTGGCCATCTGCAAAAAACCCTTGTCGCCAATGGTTACTCCAAGTCCACAATTCAAAATATTACACACCGACATCTACATCCCCCTTTACACCCTAGGACAACAAATTCAGAATCTTCGGGTAATACCCCTGTGGCTTTTCTTCCGTATATTCGAAATGTCACTGATAGGATTGGCAAAATTCTTCGCAAAGAAGGTATCAGGACTACTTTTCGACCACCCAAGAAAATCTCACAATATCTACCCTCTCCTAAGGACCCATTACCGCCCCTATCTTCCTGTGGTGTCTATTCTATTCCTTGTTCATGTGGACATGTGTATATTGGCGAAACTGGTCGTTCCGTCAAAACTCGGATTCAAGAGCATCAAAGATGCATTCGATCAGGTCTTTTCTCCCATTCTGCAGTTGCCGAACACTGCCAAGAAACCGGTCATTCCATATTGTTCGAAAAAACCCATATTATTTCTAAGAGCCCCTTCTTTTATTCCAGGAAAATCCGCGAATCTCTAGAGATCCGAAAAAATCCCCATAATATCAATCGAGAGGAAGGATACTACTTGTCTCCTATCTGGAATCTCAGTCTAGAGCCACCGTCCGGTCCCGCCACCACGATGCAGCCACATGATTGGCCAGCGCGCGCTTCTTGACGTTCGCGCCACGAAGTGTGCCGATACGTCCCGACACGACAGGCACCGCGACTATAAATAGAGCGGTAGCGGAGTAATCGTCGGATTCACTCCCCGCCTCTCGACGCGTTAGTGTTCTGAGCTGTTGGACGTGAATCCCTGTCCTGGCATTTGGTTTTCACCTCTGGCTGCGTTGAGTAGTTGAGTTACTGTGACCAAATGCCCATCTTGGTAGTTAGTATTCGCCTCTGGTTGCGTTGAGTAACTGAGTTACCGTTGCTAACTACCCATCTTCCTGTTCTTTTGTTTTCTTTTCTCTTTTCTTTGTTCTCCTGAAGAAGCTACATACAATTGTAGCGAAACGTCGAGATGAACCCACTTTTGGGTCACTCACAAATGACACGGTCCAAACCCGGAAGACGAATAAACTATAATAAGATGAGAGAGTTGATCACAGAATTCTTTTGGGCAGGATGGTGGTGTGATGAAGCATGTAGGTAACGATTCGTGTGAGTCTTTTTTCTATAAACAGAGTGACCCAATCGGCCATTGGGCTTGGAGGTGACTAATACATCGAGAAAGGGAAGGGACCGATTATTTTCTACTTCCATTGTGAATTTTATACTCGGATGTTGTGAGTTAAGATGATCTAGGAAGGAAGAAAGGGTATGTTGACCATGGGGCCAGATGATAAATGTATCATCAACGTAGCGGAACCAGACTTTTGGTTTTAAGGGGTAAGATTCTAGGGCTAAAGACTCAAAGGCTTCCATGAAAATGTCAGCAATGACAGGGGAAAGGGGAGAACCCATTGGTGTTCCAGATATTTGTTTGTAGAAATTGCCTCTAAAAGAAAAATATGTTGAAAGGAGGCATTTTTCGGCAAGATCTGCCAAAACCAAAGACTTGTTATCATTGGTCAAGTGATCTCGCAGAACAACTAGAGAGTCATGTATGGGGATATTGGTAAATAGGGATGATACATCGAAACTGACGAGAATATCTTGGGGATCGACTGTGAGAGAGGAGATTAAGGTGATGAAATGTGTGGAATTTCGGACATAAGAAGAGGTACGACCAGTATAGGTCTTAAACTGATTGGACAAGTACTTAGCGAGTTTGTAGGTAGGAGAGTTAATCGTAGTCACAATGGGACGAAGAGGTACGTTATCTTTATGGATTTTTGGAAGACCATAAATTCTGGGGCAGATAGAGTTTTTTGGAACTATGGACTTCTTAACATCATCGGAAAGATCGGATTGTTTAATGGCATGGGAAATTTCGCGTTCGACTCTAGGAGTGGGGTCTCGAGAAATTGTATTATAACAGGATGTATCCCTAAGTAAGTCGTTTACTTTCTCTATGTAGGAAGGAGTATCCAGGATGACTGTGGCATTACCTTTGTCTGCAGGAAGGATTATTATCTCAGAAAGAGAACGGAGATTTTTGAGAGCTATGAATTCCTCACGAGATATATTGGAAGTAGGGATTTTGGCTGTATCAAGACATTTAGCGACGTCAAAGCGGATACGGTCGGCTGGAATTTTGGGAATTGTGCGGAGTGCCGCTTCCACATTTGAAACTATTTCTTCGGTAGGAATTCTGGAAGGAGTGATAGCAAAATTAAGACCTTTAGATAGAAGACTGCTTTCTGCACTTGTTAATTGGTGAGAAGAAAGATTAACGACGGTGTTAATGAGAGGTGAATGAGAAGTAGAAGTGGCGGAATGTGATTTTTTCTTAGATACAAGGGATTGGAATTTCTTTTTGTGAGTTTCGTTGCTTAGAAGAAGGATTTTATCGGCTTGATGATAGGAAATGCGGTCTAAAAGTGACCAATCATCGACACTAAGAATACTGGAGAGTTCAAGATGCAGCTTAAAAAGTTTTTGGGATTGAAAATTAAGGGTTTTTCGGATATGTTGGATCCGTTCACGAAGTAGAGATAGGCTGGCTCGATGTAGAATTCGGGAAGAAGATGAAGAGGAAATGTGATGTTTTAGAACAAGAAAATTGGGAACCAAGTTATTATCACGACATCTAGAGAGGAAGGTGAGCGAAGAAAGTAGAGATGAAACTTTAGAGCGAAGATTGGAGAACTCTGAGGTTTTGCGGAATATAACCTCCCCGTAGAGGTTGGTCAAATGAAATCGTAGGCTTCCACGGCCAGAGTCAGAATTATAGTTTATTCGTCTTCCGGGTTTGGACCGTGTCATTTGTGAGTGACCCAAAAGTGGGTTCATCTCGACGTTTCGCTACAATTATATGTAGCTTCTTCAGGAGAACAAAGAAAAGGAAAAAAGAAAACAAAAGAACAGGAAGATGGGTAGTTAGCAACGGTAACTCAGTTACTCAACGCAACCAGAGGCGAATACTAACTACCAAGATGGGCATTTGGTCACAGTAACTCAACTACTCAACGCAGCCAGAGGTGAAAACCAAATGCCAGGACAGGGATTCACGTCCAACAGCTCAGAACACTAACGCGTCGAGAGGCGGGGAGTGAATCCGACGATTACTCCGCTACCGCTCTATTTATAGTCGCGGTGCCTGTCGTGTCGGGACGTATCGGCACACTTCGTGGCGCGAACGTCAAGAAGCGCGCGCTGGCCAATCATGTGGCTGCATAGTGGTGGCGGGACTGGACGGTGGCTCTAGACTGAGATTCCAGATGGGAGACAAGTAGTATCCTTCCTCTCGATTGATATTATGGGGATTTTTTCGGATCTCTAGAGATTCGCGGATTTTCCTGGAATAAAAGAAGGGGCTCTTAGAAATAATATGGGTTATTTCGAACAATATGGAATGACCGGTTTCTTGGCAGTGTTCGGCAACTGCAGAATGGGAGAAAAGACCTGATCGAATGCATCTTTGATGCTCTTGAATCCGAGTTTTGACGGAACGACCAGTTTCGCCAATATACACATGTCCACATGAACAAGGAATAGAATAGACACCACAGGAAGATAGGGGCGGTAATGAGTCCTTAGGAGAGGGTAGATATTGAGAGATTTTCTTGGGTGGTCGAAAAGTAATCCTGATACCTTCTTTGCGAAGAATTTTGCCAATCCTATCAGTGACATTTCGAATATACGGAAGAAAAGCCACAGGAGTATTATTATTATTTCATTTTTACAGTTTCTAATCTAATCTAATTTGTTTCGTTTTTTTTTATCTAGTATAATTTAAATTTATTAAATTGTTACACAACTTCCTTTTTTCTTTTACCCAAGCATTAACTAATTTTTTATACAAATAAAAATTTTTGATATTTTTAAAATTTATGGGCAATTGATTGTATATTCTTGGAGCAAAATATTTAATTGACCGTTGCGTGATTGTTTTTGAAGTGTGAAGACATTCAACATTAAATTTTCTTCTTGTTTCATAATTTGACACTTTTACTTTAAGAGGTATTTTGTCTTTATGAATATTTTTAAGTAGCTCTAAGCAGTACAATTGCCGAACATCAAGAACCTGAGTTTCATGAAAAACTTGGTCTGAGGGATATGTTTTTCGTTTTCCATATATTAGTTTAAGAAACCATTTCTGAGTATTTTGAAGGGTCACCAGATGGTAATCAGCTACGCCACCCTATCCTAAAATCCCATATACAAGATGAGATTGTACTGAAGACAGGTAAAGCATTTTAAGCTGTTCAACACCTAAAAACTCTTTTAAATAGCGGAATTTTGGTAACAGTCCTCGTATTTTTTTATAATATTTTTTATTTGTAAGTCCCATTTAAGGTGCCTGTCAATTAAAACTCCTAAATATTTTATGTATTCTGCTTTAAATATTTGTTGTTTTTTATTTATTTTTAATGAGTTAAAAGTTGGCAGAGAATTTTTATATATTGCAAAAGGTATATATTTAGTTTTTTTCGTAATTTATTGTGAGTTTATTTATTTGCAACCATGTTTTTATAACTTTGAAGTCTTGTTCAACTATAGTTTTAAGATCTTCCCAATTTTCGGCCTTATAAAAAATTGCGGTGTCATCAGCAAAGCTTATTATGTTCCCTTTGTTATGTTGTATATCCTTTTTTAGTTCTTACTTTTTTTATTATTTCATCCATAATCAGGTTGAACAATAAAGGACTTAGGGAACCTCCCTGTCTTATCCCATTTACAGCTTTAATATAGTCAGTTATTTCTTCTTCTACTTTTACTTTTGTTGTATGGTTTCAGTAGATATTTTCGATCGTTTTGATTAGTCCTAAAGGTAGCTCTCGTGAGAAGAATAAGTGGATAACGTCCTTTAATTTGATCCAGTCAAATGCCTTCTTAAGGTCCACGAAACGTAGATATGCCGGTTTGTTGTATTCTAAAAGTTTCAGATATAGAAATAAACTACTATGGAAAATATGAAATCGATGTCTTTTACCTATTTGTGGTTGAAAGTCTTCTTACTATGATGGTCAAAAGTGTCTCAAAAGCCGGAAAAGCACTTTTACCTAAAGCTGGAATAAGAACGTGAAAATATAGATAAAATTAAAATATTTTTGGGATTAAAAATTTTGATTGGACTTGTTCAAATGCCCAAAATATCTTATTGTTTTATTTTTATTTATTGTCTTATTTATTTAACTAAATAAAACAAGTCATGTCAAGAAACAGATTTTAACTTCTGGATAATTGTGATTTTACTAATAACAAAAGTGCTAATAGATATTTCCACAAGACTATAAGAAAAACCGCTCATAGATCAACATTTGATAACTTTAGTCTTCTTTCGTGGTCGGCTATCTTTCTTACAATCAAGAATAAAGTTTGGTGTAAAATTCTCTAAATTGTGTATAGAAGATGGATGGTTTTAAAATCTATTATATATAATATAATTTACTAATGTTTATATTTTGAGAACGATTTCCGAAGTGGAAATTGAAACGTCAATAACGTACTCTTACCTTTAATTGTGGCATATTCCCATTTAAATAGTAATTAATCTATTATAGGACCAAGAAAACTAATAGTTTACTTAGTGTTCCACCTTCGGTTGTTTTAGAACTATGTGACGGGATTCTTGACTGCGGTCGTATTGTCTTTGTGGATAACTATTATACCAGTATTGAACTAACGCTTAAATTAGTAGAGAGACAAACATATACTTGCAAAGAAATCGAACGGAGCATTAAAAAAAAACTAAAAAAGGAACAGGTAATTGACGCAGAAAGTGACTTAGGAATTGTAGTACGATAAACGAAAGGTTTTGATGTCAACAAAACATACGGAAATAATGCTACTGGTAACATCAAGAAATGGAACTGCGAAAGAGAACGGAACTGTTTCATAGATTTAACCGACCTTATGATTCCTGTCTTAAAAGAACCATAAAGTGGTATCGGAAAATAGAAATTCTTCTGGGGTCAGCAGTTGTAAACGCATATATAAATATAAGCATAAAGTAGTTCGAAAAGGAAATAGCAAAATACTTACTGCAAATAAACCCAAAGGAAAAACCTTCGTCTTGAGAAGAGCAGGTTTTGAAATAAGTAGAAACCAAGTTGTCGTAAGAGTTCAACAGAAAGTGTGGGACTTTAAAAGCAACACAATACTAAATGAAAATGTGTTCATTGTGACAAATTCGACTGTGTAACTTGTTTCACAAATAATATCCACACTGTACTCCATAGGCGTCTTATATAGAATGCGATACTATTTTCTATAAAATACTTTTTTTAGATATTATATGTATATTATTCTCCTTGTGAGCAGTTTCTTGTATTATTGAAAAACAAACTAATGTATGTATTACATTTTATTATCGACTAACTAACTTCAAACTCCCGTATACTTATCATTGCAGCGCTAACAAATACTGAGCGATCGTCTCCACAATATAACAATCAATGCGAAGTAATTATTGTGAGGCCCTGTAAGTAAAATAAGCGCGAATCCTATATGATTCGCGCGGCGTTTAAAGTGTTAAAGATCTAAGCAGACAGAAATAAAAATCTTGACTAAAATAATTGACAAGAAAATTTCTTATATCGATTGGAAATTTAAATTTTTTCTAAGAAACTAAGGTACATCTTAATGATAATATTTTATACCTGAACAGATTGTGTAGATACCCACATTATTGGTTTACTAAATTTATTGCAACGTGTTTAGGACACTGTATTTTGGATTATTAGCTGTGCCATAAAACCTATCCTCCTATAATTTTGAAACGGAATATAGTGTCAATTTTATTAATATGATACCTATCTTTTCGCTGGAAGTTAACTAATTTTTAATCCATTAACACAATTTATTGTAAATGTTAGAGATAACATCCTGTATAAACATACTGTAACTGAATAATTTAGAAGATGATCGCAAACCACATTCCTTATCTAAATAAAGTAGATCGATTTGTGGTACATCCAAAAAGAGAGTAAGTAATCTTGACCTTAATTTTGATAATAATTGTTGTCATTACAGTTGAGTAATTAGATACATATCTGGACTTATTTGTAGTACACGTTTCCTTTATTTATTGTAATGAATAGACACGTGCGTTTTAGAGAATATTAAATAATATTAACTTTTCTTATTATTGTGATATGTAAGGATAAAAGTCGCTATAATTAATGACTTTTTGTTAATCAATCTGGTTTATTGATTTAGAGCTATTCATATCCGCTTTTTCTAGCATTCTTCTTAACCCGTAATGGTGACGTCATTTTAACCAAATATAACCGGTGAAGTAGCTCTCCTATGCACCAGCTAACTGCGCTCGCGTCAAATATTTCAGAAAATATAACAATTGGACAATGTCTAATTCCGGTTCGATTAAACTTATAAATCGTGATATAAATCATTCTTGTTAATTATATATTTATAGTTCAGGGGTGTCCAACTTGCAATGCCTCAAGGGCCAAAACTAAATTTCTATTGATCTAATATCCTACTATAATATACTACTCTAATGATCTATTGATCGAAAGTACTTGGGCAAGATTAAATTAATCACCGTGTTCGATAGTTGCCTTGTATACCCTCAAAGTTTAAATCTGTTTTTATTTTTTATGTATGTCATGGAGGAAAAGGCACTTTCACATGTATATGTGCTTCCAAACATTGACGTCATTTTTAGTCCAAAATCTGGCAGGTTTGGGAATTTCTCCTTTGACAGTAATTTGAAAAATTCAGGTCCCTTTTCTTGTCTGGTGATTAGGAACATGTCTGCTTGAAGATCACCTAACTCAAGCTGTAAGTTGGGTGGTTGATCAATAATGGTTGCTCCAAGAGGGTTATTATAAAGTAGTACACGGCTTTTGAGACTTTCAATTTCTTCAAATATTGTATTGAATTCATTAATAACTTGTTCAATTTATGAAATGCACGATGAAAACTCAATATTTTCCTCACCGCTGAATTCTTCTGCTATTTGCAGATAGCTAGGGAAGTGTGTCAGGTTGTTCTTTTAACTCATGACTGTGTGTCAGACTCAAGTTTAACATGTTAAGATGATTAGTCAGACCTGTTATAATAGCTAATTGTCTTAAGAATTATGGATCCTTAAACTTCTCTTCCAGTTCAGGTATGTTAGATAAAACGTATTTGTTGAGGAATGCAGGGATTTCCTTTCTTATGGCAAAAAATCGTTCCATGCACTTTCCTGCACTCAGCCACCTTACATGGTTGTACATTAGCAAGTCTCCATACTCAGCCTCCCGTTTCCACTAAAAACTGCTTAAGTTGCCTGTGTAAAAGAGATCGATTTCCACCTCTAATCATATTTATAATCTTAATTACGGTTTGGAAAACTTGATCTTCCTTGACTGATTTTCCACATAAAGCTCCCTGATGTATAATAAAATAAATTGTTGAGCAAGTGACACCATTCTCTCGAAGCAGACCCACTAATCCAATTTTTTTACCTGTCATTGATGGGGCCCCGTCTGTTGCCATGGCTGAACATTTATCAAAGCTTCCAATTCTGTCAACTGTTCTCTTCACAGCCTCATAGATGTCTTTTTCTTTTGTTGTTACATACAGAGGACAAATATCAAATAACTCCTCCTTACTGGTAAAATCATCAAAAGTAGTGCGCACAAATATTAACAGCTGACTAACGTCGGTTTGATCAGTGCTTTCATCCAAACAAAGTGAGAAATATGAACTTTTCTTAACCAGGCTAAGCATAGATTTTTTTACTTGCTCACCCATAGCAACAATCTTTCTTTATATGGTTTGATGTGAAAGTGACACTGATTCAAATTTCCCCGCCATTTTAGAATCACCGAAAGCTTTGGCCATTTCAACAGCACATTTTTTTATCAAATCGCCATCAGTGAAAGGTTTTTTTCCTTTTCCAGCTCAAGTGACACGGCATAAGATGCATGCGAAGAATGCATTTGAGAGTGTAATATTTTACTGACCATACCAGTTTGCTCTTTAAGTTTTTTCTTCAAATTTGCAACTAGGGCACTCCGACTTTCATTTGTGTACGTAGCATACATATTTTCATGCACTGTTGTGTAATGTCTTCTCACATTATATCCTTTAGGCACTAAAACGACATTTATGCATACTAAGCACTGCAACTTTCCATTACTGTTAGCAATCAAGTAATCACTCTTCCAATTTTCTTTGTAAATTCTGTTCTCACTATCAATTTTCCGTTTTTTTGGGTTTACACTAATTATTGTATAGGAGGAATCAAGAAAAAGAATTAATCACTTTCACTGTTCACTAGCAACGTAATAGATTAGCCGACTAGCCTACGTGTCAGTAGCATACTGGCACGATGGCGGCTGGCGACGGATGGTAAGCAGTGGGAGGTGTGGCCTGCATGGACTGTGATGCGCAGTAATTAGTGCAGTTCTCATAGTGGTGGAGGAGGATTGTGTTTGTTACACGTCCGCGAAGCGGCACGCGCTACAGTACTTGTGATGTAAAAACACTGCTAAACCATAAAATATAAAATAAATTAAAAAATTTTTCACAGTGGCAGCATTTAAAGAAAATTTATGCTTTTCGAAAATCTTACGTGGGTCACAACAAATAGCCTCGCGGGCCGGATGCGGTCCGCGGGCCGCCAGTTGGACAACCCTGTTATAGTTTATACAAAAAGAATGAAATATCTAGGGTACACAATTTACAACCAGTTATCCGAACCTTACGAACGGTGACGGTGAGTCTGGGTGACTTCAATAAGGTATATTCCAGCGAATGATTAAACAAAATATCTTAAAAGAATCGTATAAAAACGCTTTATTTGTGAATTATGATTTCGGTCGTTGGGTTCTCGCTAGCTTCATGCGAGGGAGAATTATCGTCCTATTTGCCTTCTTCCTTGTATCGGAAAGTTGTCTGAGAGAATGCTACCGTTCACGTATCGAGGATGTGATTTTGATGTCTGGAAGACTGTCTCTGAGACAATATGGTTTCTGCCAGGGTAAAGGTACAGTGGATGCGATCACCCATGTGGTCTGGGTGGCACGGGAAATTGGGGCTGATCATCGAGGGGTCATCCTGATTCTCTTTGATGTCCGAAATGCTTTTAAGACATTGCAGTGGGGTCACGTAATCAGCTCTTTGGAAGCAAGGAACTGTCCTGGGTATCTAAGGAATGTGGTCGCTGATTATCATTTCGAGAGGAAGGTTGTGGTGGAAAATGGTGTGATGGTGGATGTAACGGCTGGGGTCCCGCAGAGCTCCGTCCTGGGTCCGACGGTGTGGAACCTGGTATATGACGGGGTCTTAAACTGTGAATATGGGGAGAGTGTGACACCTTTTGCATTCGCGGATGACCTTGCTATGCTGGTGGCGGCACGGGATAGGGAAAAACTTTTGCTTCGGATTACACGTGCGTGTGTCCTAGTTGAGGATTGGATAAGCGAGCATGATTTTTCTCTCGCGAAGGAAAAGACGGAGACTGTAGTACTCAGAGACTACAGAAAGAGAAATAGGGTTTAATTTGAGTGCGCGGGAGCGAGAGTGACGCCCAAAAAGTACGTCAAGTATCTGGGAGTTCCTCTCCACCAGTTTGGGAGTTGGGGGAACATTTAAGGGGGTGGCCCGCCAAGCTATTCAGAGAATGGCTGCGCTGGGGAGGATAATGCCTAATATCGGTGGTCCCAAATCCGAAAGGAGAAAGGCGCTCCACGGTGTTGTGCAGTTTGTCGTCCTCCACGCGCCCCCAGTCTGCAGTGAGGCGGTAGAAATACCAACTTACAATAGGCTCATGGTACGCGTGGACAGAGCTAGTCTGCTAGCAGGTGAGCCAGGATTCACAGTCGTAAGGGGTGGAACATTGGAGATCTAGGAATGAATAAGATAAAACTGGCCGAGAGATTAGTTTCAATCGGTCAATGGCAACAAAAGTGTGGGCATAGGCAGCTGGATTATTATCAGACGCAAATGCTCACTGGTCATGGCTGCTTCAGCAGCTACCTTTTCAGGTTTAGGAGGGCTCAGTCTGATCAGTGCCTTTACTGTGGTTTCTCGGATACTGTGACACACACGATCTTGGAGTGTGAGCGTTGGGCAGATGAAAGAGAAAAGTTTGTAAGAAAGTATAACTACAGAATGTTTGATTCTGTGAAAAAAATGGTGGAAAAAATGATGAATGAGAAATGAAATGAGTGAAACCCCCGCTAAGGCAGGAGGGTAAAAGTCTTTGGTGGTTCGTGTGGGTGTGGTTTTTTCGATGAATGTGTCGGATAAAGAATGGCAATTGGTTGATAGCAGGGCATCAGGAGAGATGTTTGCCTTAGCCGGTCCTTCCATCCTAATGTCTAGTGTGACAGAGGAGAGCTTTTTGTTGGAAGCCGACCGTCTCGAAGGGGTGACGGGATGAAGTGTCAAAGGTCTAAATGCCTTGGGCATCTCGCCCTGGCACAACTTCGTTAGGGTATTAGGATCCCAACACTACCTGTGTGAGTCACAATTGTCTCTATGCAGATTTTCCTTCTTCTCTTTAAAGATGTAAAAAAAGCTTCATGCGACGGGAATACTCTATTCAGTACAGTTGAGAGTTGTCTAGTATATTTAGTTCCGCTGCTTTATTGAATTGCGAAACGTGAATCCGCACGTTATACAAATTGTCCTAAATCTTCAGGTAAGATTCAATTTTAAAATATTTTATTTCTGGGATAAATAAAAAATATTTTTGTAATTTATAATTGGAAGCGATCTACTAATTATGTATATATAATAAAAAACTTATTTTTCTACAGATTTTTTGCATGAGTTTTGAAAAGCAACAAGCATATCTTGAAAAGCTTCATGCGGAACTTCGCTCTGATTCTTGGCCAGAAGTTAAACATGGCAATGACAATGCTAGTTTGGAAGGATATTTCAAAGAGATACAGAACCATGACACCGACGTGGAAGAAGAAATTGAGGAACCAATCTCAGAAGTCTTGAGTTCCACAAAAAGTGCCGCATTTTATTGGTAAGGATGGAACAAATAAAATTAAGAGACATGTAGGAAACCGCCGGATACGAACTCGTAATGACAATTTAATGAAGGTAACATTTCTGAAGTAACTAGAGAAGTATGACATATAAAAGGGCATCAATGATTTGGCGTTGTTTATTTACTGAAGATATTTTGAATAAATTTGCAAAAAAGACAGATATTTTAGAACTTAGGGCACTATTGGGTCTTTTATATATAGCTGAGGTAACCAAAATTAACCACAGAAATGCAGAAGATCTCTTAAGACAAACACCTCATCGCCAGAAAATGTCTATAAATTAGTTTTAACTAGCCATATAATAAGGTCAGATGAGCCTTAAATTACATAATTTGAGTAATAAATATTATAATTATTAAGACACTAGGTCGCTGATAAAGGATTGCATTTTTTAAGGGAATAATTCTCTTTCTTCTACTTTAGTTTCTTCTACTTAAATGCAATAATATTCTATTTATATGTTTTAAATGTTCACCGTTTTTTTTATTATTTATAAAAAAAATATAATTCACATCAACCACGCAGAGTTATTAGTGGAGTAACGTACACAAGAATTCATTTTATTTACATTAAATAGATGTATATAAACGTAAATCTCTTAAATAATTTATTATATGGTCAGTGTTTATGTTTAAAGTGGTTTTGATGTCATCTGAGATTCCATATTTTCTTCTTGTTTCTTCGTGGTACTGGCAGTCAATCAAAATATGCTATGCTTCACCGTCAATGGGAGAGAACAGTTTCTGCAGGTTGGAGAAAATTCTTTGTTAATTAAGAATTTATGGGTCAGTGCAGTGTGTCCAATTCTTATTCGGTTAATTATTACTTGGTCCCTTCTATTGGATGGATTATTCAAGATGGTCTTCACAAGGGGATAAATCTCATATAGTTTGGTTTCTGCATCTTTCCAGTAGTCTTGCTATATGTTCATACAGTGGTCTTTAATTAGGTTTTTGAGATCGGAGTATTTCTAATTTCTTGATTTGGTTGTGTACTGTGAGTTTATTCGACTTGTGTTTGTTAGGCTGTCTACTTTCTCATTTCCTGCTATTCCAGATAAATGCTACTTCTTTTCAAGTTGATTGAATTATATTTATCTCATTTTTTATAGCTAGAAATATTGGATTTGTAGTGTATATTTGTTTTACAGCTAATAGAGCATTTAATGAGTCAGTGATGATGACACATTTATTCTTACTACGCGTTTTGAAGAAAATTAAGGCTTCCAAAATGGCTGTTGTCTCACGCTGTGAGGATGCAGCAGTTTGTAGGTATGGATATAGTGTGAGTAGTATATTTACAGTAGTATGCTGAGCAGTAGCTAAGATAGTAGCTTTAGAAGCATCACTGAAAATTTGAAGATAACTAGTATAATGAGATATCACTTCGGAGTACAAGTGTTTAATCAAAATCAGATTTTTAGTTGATTTAGTTGATTTGGGGTATTTTGTGGGGGTTAAGTCAGTGGTAAGTGGTTGGATTGTCCGTGAAGGAAAATTTACACTGACTTGTAGAGATCAATTTAGGTTATCCATATCAAAGTTAGAAGATTTTTTCGTTCTATAAGGGGAGTACTATTTTTAGTTAGTTTTGTAGAACCATTATTGGGACAGCCAATTTGGGAGAATACTGGATCTTGTTTCTGTGCTGATATTTTTCCTATATACTTTAGGGATAGTTGTTGGCGTCTAATATGCAGAGGTGGTTCTCTAGCTAAAACTTGTAAGCTACTAATAGATATTCAACCGTAATCTAATTTACTTCTAATAAGTGATTTGTAAAGGTTAATTAATGTTTTACAGTCTGCACCCCAAAATTTATTAGATAATAGTTTAAGTATGTTTATCCGGTTTTGGCATGCTTGTTGTAATTTATTAATATGTACATTCCAATTTAATTTTTTATCGAAAGTTAGGCCTAAGCTTTAAGTTAAACTTCCCGTTGACTGCTTTATAGGTAAATCAATTAATGTTAAATTAATTGTATTTGTGTTAGTGTTATTTTTAATAAAAATTACGTATTGAGTTTTTCTGCAGAAAAATTGAATCGGGTTTCTAATGCCCTGCTTTGAAGTCGATTTAACATAAGTTGAAATATATTTGTTGCTGAAACCAGGTTATTAGATTAGGTATAAATAACAATATCATCCGCGTAAATGGAAGCTTTAATAGGAGCTCTAATTACATTTATGATGCTATTAAAAGCCACGTTATGTTCAACGTTATTATATTGTTTAGAGTCCATTTCTGATCATCTTTTTGGGTTAATTGTCTTTTGCTTATTTTTCTCTACGATGGAGCAGTTGTTTTCCATTTCCTTTTTAAAGTTCCATTTCCTTTTTTAAGTTTTAAAGTAAAGTTCACATTTAAACATTGAGATACTGTGCTAAGCAAATCTAAAAATAAATTCTTGCATAAATTGTATTAAGCATGCGAGAAATGCACAATTCAATAAAAATTATCCACGACAGTTTAATGTTATTATTTTAATTCATATTAATGTGTTTATTTATTTAATTAAATTCATCAAGTCGAATATTTGCAATTCAGATCATTGTTGTTTCATTTATGCGGTAAATTCCAAACCACGGAACGTTGTGACTCCACTAATTCTTATTATAAATAACCGAAGAATATATTTATAGGAACTGTAACACTTTTACTAATTTATAGGAATGTAGAGCGGATTATTTTCGGTTTATGTGCGTTTCCTAGTTGAAAGTGCATGAGTCATTTATCGGATTAAAGTTGTGGATTATTGCCATTGTAGTAAACATGCTGAGAACAATAAACACTCTGAACAAAAATAGTGTAAGATTCGGGGAATATGTAAATCTGGTTGTTTGGCTAACAGAAAGTTTCAAAATAAATAAATTGAGCTAAATAGAATAATGAAATTAAAAAACGGGTGTGGCAGTCTAGTGGGACTGCTGGTAGAAGTTATACTTCTATACACGCGTTCGCCGTTACAAATTTATATGGAAGTCAATCTGCCCAATCATTACATATTTATTGCAATAGGTAAGAGAGCAGAAAGAGAAAAATAATTAGGTATATTGGTATATGGTGCATCGTTTGCTGTATATAAACATTTGACCTGTAATAGGAGTATAGTAAATGAAGGATTGTATCAATATTTTAATGAAAATATATATTTTTATTTTCATATATGTATAAAAGGAGTTGAATGCAAACAATTTTTTTACACATACTTTGCAGTAAAATTCATTGTTTATTTTGTTATTAATATAAAAATTACAATACAATAAATACACTGCAACAATATTCAATATAATAATACAATATAAATTAAAATGCAATATTAATAAGTATTTAAAACTGCCAATATACATATACTTTACGAAGATAAAAATAAAAAACCAACCACTCGGATTATGTTGTAAATTTTCATTTTATTTTAAAATTTAGCATTTTTGCGTATATTACACATATTTAATAAATTAAAGTGAGGTTTTTAAATATTTCAAAAATAAAAAAGACAATTCATATTGGGATTCGAACTCACAAACACCAGCGTATGAACCAAACACGTAAAGGATTTGCCAATTAGACATGACACTAACGAATTTCAAAATTGACAGTTCTCGGTCAAACAGTGATTATTTTGAAATACAAAAGCCTAAAATAATTATAAACGTTTAATAAATAATACAAAACATATCACATAAATCATAATACTAATACACATTATATTATATATATATATATATATATATATATATATATATATATATATATATATAAAAGCTAGTTTAAGAAACCTCAATACAGAAATAAAACGAAGATGTAAGACCGACAAAAAACAGTACTATCAAAGTATATGTAAAGAAATTGAGAGACATGGTCAGAATAATTAGCCGAGAGATCTATTTAGAAAAATACGCTACCTGACAAGAGACTTCAGAGCCAGAACTTGGGCCATTGAAGATAACACTCACTGGAACCCTAAGAACAAACAGGAAGACATAGCAGAGACGTGGAGATCGTATTGCAGGGACCTATATAAAGATGATTAACACCAAGAGCTTGTTAGCCAAATCTCTGACGAGTTGGAAGAAGAACCTGATATACTCGAAAATGAAGTAAGACAGGCTATCAACAAGCTTAAATATAACAAAGCACCAGGTCCAGATATGATAACAGCAGAAATGCTTAAAGCCACAGAAGAAACCGGCGTAAAGTTACTTCATCTACTCTGTAACCAAATATGGCATTCCAACAATGGCCTGAAGACTGGACCAAATTTACAATAACGACCATACATAAAAAAGGCAGCTTCCATAAATGCGACAATTATAGAACTATCTCTCTTATATCCCATGCCAGCAAGATAATGCTACATATAATCAATGAGAGACTGAAAACATTCCTTCAAAGAGAAATTCCACAAGAGCAAACTGGATTTACCAAAGGTAGAGGCACTCGAGAGCACCTGCTGAATATAAGACAGATAATCGAGAAATCTAGGGAATTCAACATTCCACTATACATCTGTTTTATAGATTACCGTAAAGCGTTCGACAGGGTCAAGTGGAGACACTTATGGCGAATACTAAAAGAAGTAGGCGTACCACAACATCTAATTACGCTTATAACTGAACTATATGAACACACTACTGGATCAGTTAAAGTACTTGACACACTTTCGAACGAGTTTCATCCAGAACGGGGTGTCAGACAAGGATGTATACTATCTCCACAATTATTCAACATATATGGAGAGTATATTACGCGAAGAGCACTTGAAAGATGGGAAAAGGGCATCTTAATAAATGGTCATTAACTAAACAACCTACGTTTCGCAGATGACACAGCCCTTCTTGCAAATAGTCAAGCAGAGCTGATGGAACTTATACGACTGATCGAAAACGAAAGTAAAATATTTGGTCTGCAATTAAACATATCAAAGACAAATATCATGATAGTGGATAGACTACACAACAATCATCCACACATAACCACAATTGACCGGTTCGAGGTTGTGAGCTCATACTTATATCTGGGATCATTAATCACAAACGCAGGGTCATTACAAGAAGAGATTAACCGTAGATGTGATCTACCAAAAGTTGCCACAGCAAAAATGACCAAAATATGGAAGGAATGTTAAATTTCAAGAGCGATAAAGATGAGGTTGATCAACTGCTTAATATTCCCAATACTGAACTACGAATGTGAATCTTGGACTCTGAGACAATCGGAGAGAAGAAAGATAGACGCCACTGAAATGTTCTGTTGGAGACGAATGTTACGAATTCTTTGGACCGACCGTAGAACAAATAATTAAATTTTATGAGAGCTAAAAGTTAGCCCACGACTCTCTAGTAAAGTCCATCTCTAACAATAAAAATATTTTGGGCATGTTATGAGAGCAAACACAGAAAACATGGAAAGACTCATAATACAAGGAAAGGTAGAAGGCCGAAGATCACGAGGAAGATCCCCAACAAGACGGATAGATCAAATTACAGGAATATGCCAAAGACCTATGCATGAATTAAAAGAAATGACCAGAGACAGAGATCTCTGGAGAAGGACAATACACGACATCACGTCGACCACTACACTCCCCCTGGGGGGTCAGGATTGAAGATATAGATATATATATATATATATATATATATATTATATATATATATATATATTATATATATATAGATATATATTGGTCACATGATACCAACACGAAATATTTAGGCGGTAGGTGTGTTCTGTTTTGGAATCACTTTGCCGAGTACACTGGCATTACAGTCACTAGACATATTTTATTATATACGTGTAGAAATAATATTTAAAGATTTCTATTAATGTTAACTTAAAGAAATACACAATAATGTGTTTCATTTAATTTGTATAAATGCATTATAAAGCGTTTTTATGAAGAACATTTGTTAGGAACACACTGTAACTGTAATGGAACGAAGGTGGTATGTTGGCATAAATGGGTAACACTTATTTGACAGTTGCGGTGTTGACACTTTTTGTACTTTATTATTTTGAATTTTAAAGTAAATATCTCTTGTTTTATATTTTTACCTATTTAATAAAATCTGTTCTTTTTAGAATAAAATTAGTGTGTATTGTTAATTACTATTATTATTAGTGTGTGTAATACTAAGTTGTTTTGTTGTATAATCCACTTTTGCAATATTTATGTGACCTATTTGATTTAAAATGGATTCAGGATTTTTTTATATTTTGGCAACTATGTCAACTTCGATCTCTGTCAATGATAATGACGTGCAACGGTAAGTAAATTAGATGAAGTATATACAAAGGGAACATTTTTACTCTCGAGAGAGGAAGAGAGAGAAAATATATCTTCTGTCTCTCTCTTACTCATTATCTTACATATGTAATTTTTTCACAGATTCACTCCCATGCAAATTTCATACGCCGTGCGTGTAGAAGTATAACTTCAAAAATAAATATAATGTTTGAAAATTACCATTTTATTTAATAACAAACGGCATGTTTCACCATGTTTTGCAATTACAGATATTAACGCTAAACTTTAAATTTCTTCTTTTTCTTCTCTCTTCTTTTATGTAGGCTTTAAAGCCTGTTTATTCTTCAATATTATCCTTATCATCATTTTTGGCTCGACAATCCTCTGTGGATCTTGGCCTGCTATAAGATTCGTCGCCATTCTGTTCGGTTTTTGGCAACATGTTGCCATCTTCTGATTTTTAATATCCGTAAGTCGGTTTCAACTTCATCTAACCACCTAATTCGCGGTCGGCCTTTGCTTCTTCCTACAGGTGTTCCTGGGGTTAGCTTTTTAGCAATCGTATTTTCTGGCATTCTTATTATGTGTCCCGCCCATCTAAGTCGCTGTGTTTTAATGAACGTTATGACATCTGGCTCATCAAAGAGCTGATACAATTCAAAATTATATCTTCTGCGCCACTGCCCTTGGTCGTTTATAGCTCCAAATATTTTGCGGAGTATTTTACGCTAAATATTCCCAAAAGTCTTTCATCTTTCTGCGTTAGAGTCCATGTTTCTGCTCCATATGTGAGGACCGGCCTCAGCAATGTTTTGTATATAATAATTTTAGTTCTTCTTTGAATGTTTCTTAAGTGGAAATGCTTTTGGAGTCCATAGTATGCCCTATTTGTAAGATTTATTCGTCTTTTGATTTCTTCGCTTGTTTTATTGGTAGCAGTCAATAGCGACCCTAGGTATGTGAAGTTGTCAACACGTCCAAAGGTATGACGTCCAAAGAGTATTTCTCGTTCCTCATTTGCTATCGGATCCTTTGTAACCAACATGTACTTGGTTTTGTCTTCATTGATGACTAGACCGACATGTTTCGACGCTGTTTCCAATTCTAGGAGATATTGCTCAACATCTCGCTTGCTACGCCCTATTATGTCATTGTCATCAGCATATGCTAAGACTTGTATCGATCTATTGTAAATCGTACCGCCATCCCTAATTTTTGTATCTCGGACTGCCTTTTCTAAGGAAATATTAAATAGGAGGCAAGCCAGAGCATCCCCTTGTCTGAGTCCATCCTTTATGTCAAAGGATCTAGAATTCTCTCCCTGTATTCTAACAATGGCTTCTAATATAAGCCTTATAAATTGTTTAAATTGTCGCACCATATTTTTCTTGGTCTGCCAATACTTTTTCGTCCATTTGGTGACTTATCTCGTGCTATTCGTACTATTCTCTCCTCTGCCATTCTATTGATGTGTTCGTTCAACTCATCAACTTTCGTTTTGTCACCCATTCATTTATATCTTCTATATCTTCTTACGTTTTTACTTCTCTCCCTATCCAACAGAATTTTCCCTGATATTCGTCGGAGTATTTACATATCTGTTCTCCATGAGTCTGGTATCTTGCAGTGCAATATTAGTGTTTGTATAAGTTTTGTCATCTCTAGAGTTATTCTTTCTCCCCGGTGTTTTAGAAGCTCGTTGGTTATTCCGTCTGGTCCTGGCGACTTTCTATTTTTGAGTGAATTTATGGCTATTTCTACTTCCTGAAAACTGATTTCTATTTCAAATCTTAATTCAAGTACGTTATTGTGTTGATTATTATTTTCCTTTGCTTTAAACAGTTCCGTCAGGTATCTTTCCCATTCGCTTGCTGGTATGTTGTTGTATTCCTTCAATTCTGCCATTTCTTTACGTTAGTTTCTTATGAATCTCCATATTTGTTTTTATGTACCATAGAAGTTGCTTCCAATCATTTTTGTGATCTGTTCCCGGTGTTTATTTCTTGTTATTTTTACCAACTGCTTTGTTTTACTTCGTAGAAATTAAAAATAGATATGTTTGAAAATTTCCATTTTATTTACTAATAAACTGCACGTTTTACCGTGTTTTCGAATTACCGATATTAAGCTTAATCTTTATATTTAAAAATAATTCAAAATATATATGTTTAACTAACGTACAAGCAATCCTAATTATTTAGTAATATAGTCATGATTATGGAAAGATGCCAATCAAAAAACCTTACATCTTTGAGCAATTGTTGATGCACCCTGATACGTAACCAACCAGAGAATCTATGAGGATCTCAATATCTCAACAGTGAAGGAAGTATACCAGCAAAAGAAATTACAATACATTCAAAAAGTGAACACACACTCCAATCCATTAATTTATGCAATACCTCAATATCGAGTTATTAGAAGACTAAAGCGACGTTGATTAACAGACCAGTAACATGGACCTGTGATTCTCTCACTGGAGGGGACCACATCACGCCAGAATTAAGGGACAGGACCTAAACTCATCACATTAACTTATAGAATACATTGTTTTATTTTGATTGTTAATTTATTAGTTATAATAAAAAAAGTCATGATAAAAGTAATTTCTCTTACCAAAATATTCTTACTTGTACTTAAAGGTTTAAAGATTATAAAACTTTTTATAGAATTGCAATTCGTTTAGTAGTTTTTTAGAAGAAAAATAACAAAAATGACTAATCAAGGCATTTTAACAAAAAATTACAAGTACCTTGAAAAGAACGCATTTTTCGAAAAACTACCGAGATAGTAAAAGTATTTATTTCGATGAGATGCATAAAAAATTACTCGAAGCCATTCGGGAAATTGGTTTTCTGTTATCTGTTAACAAAAATTTCCGGCCCATTTGAAAAAAATTATACCCATTACTGCATGCTATTTGTTTTGTAATATAGTTTTTTTGTGTGAATTTAGACTTATAATAACTATCTCTTCATCTACATTAGGTAAACAAAAACAATTATAATTTTTTAGAATAAACAGCAATTATAATTAATATAGTTTATTTTTGACGTTTTGACTTACAGTTCGGACATTGTTTTCAAAATAAACAAATTATGTTGTTTTTTGTTGTTTAAGTGAAAATAGAAAAATCTAAGAAAAAATTCTACACGCTGCGTGTTCAAAATAGAAAAATGAAAATTTTAGTAGGTCTTAAAATACTGTCTAAGAGAAATGTTTTGTTTAATTATACTAGAAACTTATTAAATCAACAATACAGGTAATTACCTTGTAGATCAAACATATGTCAAAAGTTCACAATTGTTAAGCTAACTTTATAAAAATGCAGTATGTGGGTATTTCCCTACTTACCTATTCTCGCTTCATTGTTTCAAATATAAAATTATATTTTTCATCTTTATATTAATAGCATCGATCGCGATCTGAGGAAATATGAGAAATCTTATTTATAAGTAAATACAATCGAAATATCACAAAAATATAATTTAAATTTGTTTACTTTATATAATAATTTATTTTCATCATAAAAAGTTTGATGAGTTGTATATAATGCCAGAGACAATAAATGAGTTTTCTCTTCTGCATATATTGGTAAAATATTCTACGCTATTATTAGATTTTCCATAAACCATTCATTTCTTTACTGGTATTGATTAATTGGTTATACACCATAACATCCTAATAAGCTGCTTTATGAAAAAGAAACTGAATAACAAAATATGAAGCTGAATTAATAGGTGAATATCAATATATTGAAGCAAATATTGCGCAACAGGTACGAACCAAATTCTAGGTTTGCACATTCTGTTTGTAAACTTTAAGCAGGCATACGAATATACATAGGAAATTTATGCGAAACGATGGACTATTACAAATACCTCCCAAACTTATTAAGCTAGTGGAAATGATCATAAAAGAAACATTACATAAAGTAAAGAATGGATTCTTCATAGAAAGAAGAAAGATTACATAAAGTAAAGAAGAACCATCTCCTCAGGTCTTTCAGCCATGAGTTCTGGCGTCTTCCGACTGATCTTTTGCCCTGTACTTTTCCTTCCAGTATAACTTGTATGATATATATATATATATATATATATATATATATATATATATATAAATATTTATATAAATATATATATATATATTATATATATATATATATCTTTCCATAGATAAAAGTATATAAAAAAATAATGTCTACATTTGTATTGATGTGTGCAATGTTAATGAAATAAATTATCGTGGTTATTGAAAAATGAAAATACCGTAAAAATTTAAATAAAATGTAAGTATTGCGATATTTTTGAAGGCACAAATGCACCTTACATTTAGTGTAAGTCCATCTGGAATCGCTTGCAGCAGGGATGGATACCTCAGCGTGCTCAGGCATATAGTGTCTATTGTCTAATTGTACAGGTCCCCCACTTTTTTCCTGGAAATGACATTTCCTACTTAATGAGCACCTACCCTACCTACATTCTAAAGTGTAATAAGTCTACTTTTTTTTTGATGGGCGATTGGCGAAGTAATTGGCAATATTTCCTGTACTCTGACCAAGAATTTATAAGTGCCATATGCACCGCGTGAAATATCATTCTTATTGTCTACTTTTTGGAGCAAATTTTTTTTCGGTATAATGTTATAAGGGTGCCAGCCAAATTATTAACATAATGTAGAGTGGTGCGAAGTTTATGGATTCTATTTATGGATATTATCTCGTGAAATATTACCTGCCACCTTTAATAATTTATTCAAGTACGTACTTAGATGTGGAAACTTCAAACAGCTAGTAATTATGTGTAATCACCGCTCACATATTTCGATAAGTATCTTCTTAATCTTTAGAATTTGAAGTAAATGTTTCTCATCAATATTTATTTCCTTAATAACATTATGGAACTAGTCTGTTTGTTCAAGTATAACCTCCATATCATTAGGTAAAGATCTCCAATTTCCTTTTTAATTATAATATCAAGGCCTTCTATATCGAAAAGGCACGTTTCTAGAAAGAGGTTCCTTTTTTGTTAAAAATTTTCCCTAGACATGATTTACTAAAACAAATAAAATATCTTAAAAAAGAAATAAAACTTTTCTTTTATACATTTGTCTACAATTGAAGACACCACATTTTAGAAACCTGTTATAGTTACTACAAGAGACATATGACGAAAATGTTTATAAACACATAATAATATAATACTTGTACCCCAAATAAAAATATAAAATCGACTGTATGCCCAACAATTTTTGATATAATTATGGAATTACGAAAGCCTACCTGCATAAAATGTTTAACTCAGTAACCACCAGGTAAACAGTTATTATAAGTTGATGCTTCTCTATGCCAGAAGTCATTGTAAACTAGGCAGTACTTATAACAGAATGTCTGTGGATGTATACGATATCACACAACTGTATAATAAAACAAAACGAATTGTGGGTAGGGCGGATACTGGAAAATTTGGTCTACAAAGGAAGCCTAGAATACTATAAGCTATCCTACGACCAAGTGGTGTAGATACAGATGGTATAATCTACTACAAGAGATAACAAGTTATCGCTTTTACAGACGATACAACATTGATTTACTTACTTACTTACTCCGTGGCGTTACAACCCTTCGTGGGTTTTAGCCGACTCGACAACATGCCTCCACTGTTTTCTGTCTTGAGCAACCTCCATCCGATTCTCCACGCCCATAGTGCTTAGGTCTCCTGCTATATTATCTCGCCACCGGAGACGAGGGCGTCCGCGTGGTCTCCTTCCAGTTGGGACTTCCTCCCACACCAGTCTTACTGTTCGTTCGTCAGAATGTCTTCTGAGGTGTCCTGCCCATTGGAGTCTTCTGGACTTTATTTCTTTTATGATGTTGGCGTCTGGGTAAAGTTCTTCAAGCTCTTTATTAGTTCTTATTATATATTGTCCTGATGCTTCATCAAGCACCGGACCAAAGATCTTCCTTAGGATTTTTCTTTCCCAAACACTTAGTCTCTCTTCATTTGCCTTTGTTATCGTCCACGTTTCGCTTCCATACATCACAACGGGTCGTATGATTGTTTTATAGACCTCTGTCTTCGTACGTCGTGTTAGTTGTTTTGATTTGATGAAGTAGAAAAAATTTATTTGATTCAATATTATCAATCCATTTTTAGTTTCTAGCTTGTTTTTTCACTAGCACTCGTATTGTAATTGTAGCCTAGCATCTGATGATGTTCATGACTATGAAACGATACATAATGCATTGGTTTAAATGACAACACTCTAATAGTCTTCTTTTTTTCTTACCCAACTACAATTAAATTAACGAGTTAGTATATATAAATATATATATATATATATATACTCTTTTTGCTTACTCTTATATATATATATATATATATATATATATACTGAAAATCATTTTTAAAACTTTTGCTAATGAGTTATCTTTTTTGAACGTAAGATAACATACACGTAGTTCTTGACGCACTTTTTGGAAAAAAACTGAATGAAAAAAGCGTTGTTTGTAATGACTCTTGACATGAAACAAACGAAGGTGTCCTGTAGTTTTTTAAATAGAGAAAGTTCGACGATCTAACGAACAATTTCTATTTTTGTTTTTGTGTTCGGTTAATTTGTAGAAATGAATGTTTTAAGCGTAGTTGGTGAGATCAGTAAGACAATAATAAATAGTGACATTAGTATTTAGACTAGACTAGATTATTTGAAATAGCATTAGCGACTGCGAAGTAGAAGTAATGTCCATACAACACGAATGAAAGAGGGAACCACGTAGAAAGTCAAACGCTTTATCGTCAGAATTGTGAAAAACTCAAAATCTATTTGAAAAGATGTTAATCTAAACTAGAAGTACTAAAAATTATGTATAATATACCGGGTGTACCAAAAAATTGAGACGGTCGAATACTTCGACCGAATATTTTTCAAAAATCTAACGAAAAAGTACGACCCCACACAGTCGGACAGGAGGCAACTTTATCATCTTAAATGAGAATTTCCATTTTGATTGCAGATTTGGATTCCTCATTAAAAAATAAGTACCCACAACAGGGGAACAATCTTTAATAAGGTTGACGATATGGATTTGATTGCACGCACCACAATAAGACTTAAACATATGGCTTCCAACTACTATACGGCTGCACAAAATATGGACCTTAAAATAAGCGAGGAAAAAGCCAAAATGTTGGCGTCAATTCTAAATAACAAAGATAATAGTAAAACAAAAAACACAACTTTAACATAGGGCACTATAATTTTGAGGAAGTAAATAAGTTAACCTATTTGGGTTCTCTCATAAAAAGTGATAATACCATATCTAAAGGAGTAAAACGAAGGATATTGATAGCAAGTGAAAGTTATTTTGGACTAAATAAGTAGCTAAAAACAGAAATTTAAGACAAAAAAACCAAACTAATAACATATAGAAGACTTATCTTACCAGTGCTGACATATGGGTCAGAAACATGGACCATTCCCAAAACAGGCAAATTCGTCTTCGAAAGGAAGATACTACGCAGAATAATGGGCTCAGTCTGTTAGAATGGTATTTGGAGAAGACGAGATCATTTCGAATTGTACGAGAAGTATAAAGAAATGGTTAAGGGTAGGGATGTAATATCTTTCTTAAAAATAGGCAGCCTTTTTTTTTAATTTTTATAGAAGGGGGGTCTGGAATCTTCAAAAGACATCTCAGTCCATGACGCCGTCAGACTAACCTTAGTGCAGGATTCGTTCTTCGTACTCGCGGCGATAGTTCCCGAGGTACTTTAAAATGCCCTCTCGTCGCCGAGTCTACGCCGAACGCCTACCTGCTAAACCAGACCCTCCTCTATCATCCAGCGATCCGGAAGCGGAATGGCAGCTGTAAAGTCGACATCACTTTCGAAGCACTACCTTTATTCATTCATTCTCCATTCATACACATCCACACTCTATTCATCAGTCAGTTAGTATCCTGCCGCGAGTACCGGTGATGGGAGATTCCCACTCCGCTGCTTTTGCGTTAAAATCTCCCAGCACTACGTATTCTCCTCCTGTGTTTCCCACTTCCTGCATGATCTCATCTACCTTCATCTTGTACTCGCCCACCGTCACGTTTGGAGAAATATAACAGCAGACCAGCCGCACCCCCTCCATCTAAACAATCACATATCCTTTTTTCGGCTTAATTTCATACACTCGCAGCTATCTATTGTAGATTCGTACAGCAGCCCTCCCGGTCGTATCTACAAACCATCCTCTTCTCTTCTCCGCTATTGGATTTGGTTCTGCCATCACCAGGACATCGATATTCTTTTCTACTGCGGCAGCCTCAGCAAGATCATGTGCTAATCTTGCCGTTCCAACATTAGTTTGGAGCACCCTCAGCTCTAGAGTCCTGTTTTCTTTGTTTGCCATTTCAAAACCTTCGACTTTTTTCGCGCTCTCTTTTACACTCTCGTACTATTCTTGGGACTAGTCCTCAATGATTTCTATTTTCAACCAGTCGGTTGAACTTTGGACATATTCTTGAATTTGCCACATGCCCATTCACGTTGCAGTTGAGGCATTTAGTTGTTTCTTCCTTGCATTCCAGCGCTATGTGACCCTCTTTGCCACATCGGAAGCAATATCCTCTTGTGTTCTGCCCCTTGCAGTGCCATTGTTTGTGTCCAAAGGCAAGATATCTCAGGCATCTCGGTATTTCTACCCTTGATTTTATCACTCGGTAGATTTTTTCGGCAGCGTCTTTATCCACATTGATCACGGCACACACCATCCCTCTTACTGCGCCTCGTGTCTCAGGCGCTACTCTCTTCCTCAGTGGCCTTTTGGTTCTCTTCCTTCGTGGTATTAGGTGAGATTTCCTGTACCAAGATTCTACTCTTCACGATGCCTCCTTTTGCCACTGCTCTCTATTTGCAATGATATTCCTTGGTCTCTAGTCTGTCTGATGCTTTTAATTTCAATGTCCTTTCTTCCTGTTAGTTTGTTTTTTTACTTCTGTCATTAGATCCACAAAAGATTTTTCTTTGGATTTATTGATGGTTACGACTCCATTTTGTTCTTTGGACTTGGTGTTGATATTGGTCCACTTTCTTGTTGTTTTTTTACCTAGGAGCATGATCGTTACATCTCTTCTTCTTGCAGCCCACTCCATAATTTTTCTCGATGTCTTAACTCCCAGTGCTGCCGGTGTACGGATTCCCAAGTTTTCTCTTCCTAGCTCCTCCATCTTCTGTACCAGTTTCCTGCATGTTTTCAGGAACTTCACCGGCAGTGAAGGTAGGCACTTCACCAACTTCACAAAAATAGGCAGCCTAGATGTGCTGGACATGTCAGGAGCAAATGAAAATTACCCACTCAGACGAACTTTATTAGCGGCACCAGTAGGAAATAGGAGTAGAGGTAGACCTAGACTGAGATGTAGGGATGGTGTAGACGAGGGTGCGAAATAGACTGAGGAAGGTCGAGGCTCAACTAGGGCTGTATCACCACTGCTAATGATGAATAACAAATAAGTAACTTTGTTTAAAACATTTTTTTTTGAATTGTTAAAATAGATAATCGTAAAAATGATTTATTTTGATACCCTAGGAAAATTATGAAAACTCTATATCTATAAATACACCAATACATCAAGAAATACACTTTTAAATAAAAGCCAAAAAATACGTATTTATCATTTTCAAAACTCTATCGAATTCCCTACTATCTAACTACACACCACCCCCTGAGGTGGGGCGGGAAGCAAAAGAGAAAACCTCATTTTTTATAGCAGATTCAGATTCTACTTAAAAAAGTATTTGTAGCAAATATTTGTTTTTACTGTGTATCTTAAAATTTACATGAATCTGTATTAAAAACTTTTGTTGGTGTGTTAATTTTGTCAAAAATTATATTTCGACATCGCACAAATCATTAACCTAAAGTGTTTGCCACTGTTGACACGTATATTTCCTATTTTTTTGGTATTTCCTTTAATTTTTGCTCGAAAATATATCGCTTTGCGACGGTTGGTCAGATTTTTTCATATACCGTTTAAATTTTCATTCGTTTAAAGCACTCTGCTCTGTCAGTCAATAGTAAATGATATTGCCAACATATTTTCTTTGATTTATTTCTGTGAGATGATACAAAAATGACGCAGCAAGGGCACAACAACACACAAACACCTGCACCAGACGTTGATGTTTATTTTGAAAATGCATTTATTATGAAGGATAAGATTAATGGATGAAACTGAATAAGAAAAGACTGTTTACATACTTTTTGAAAATTATAGAGCGTATGTTTGAGAGCCTTCAATCAGGAATATATTGATAATTAATCAGTTTTAAAAACAGGCCACATTATAGTTTATTGTGTTTCCTGTTGATGTAGTATATTGGTGGTCTTCTTTTTAAGTGTATCAACATCAACGTTGAGAAAATTATAACTAAGTATAGTAAGCTGTGAATTTTAAGAATGTTGTGTTAATTCTTCCACATAATGTTTTAAACTTAAAATTAAATTTGAATATTTTACAGTAATTTTGACAAAGACATCTGAGTCATAATTTTCAAAAAATTACTCAAAAAGTTTAATTTAAAACTTCTTATTCTCGTAGCACTGCAACCCAGGGATATTAAAGATGGTAACATTAGATAGTTAAGGAGTTAAGGAAAAACCTGACTATTTAAACTTCAAAGTAGGTAGCTGTATATACGACGACTTGAGTTCAGTTATGCCTGCTTTTAATTTGTCCTTAGTCTTATAAACAACAAAATCATCAGAATACTGTATAACATTATAATTATGTTTTTATTCTGTATTTTTTTGTAAAAATATTAAATAAAAGGGGAGAGATAACGGAGCCCTGTGGTAAACCTGTGGATGATCGTCTGTGACCTACTACAAAATTATTATTTAACCTTACATAAACTTTTGTTTGCATTGGAAGATTGCACAAGACATTACATACTATCGCAGGAACATTTTACTGAAGCAATTTTTCTCTTAACATAATTATATTAACTGCATCGTAGGCTGCTTATACATTGAGAAATGCAGCACCTAAGTAATGCAGCACTTATTTAAAAAACATGTCTGAATATATATTGTTAAATAAGAAACTGCGTCAATATTACTGAACCATTTTTTCAAACCAAATTATTCCAAAAAAAAGGCAGTGTCAAATGAAATTCTAACCGGTGCTTAATAATCAGTTCAAAAATTTTCATGACGCAGGATAATAAGGAAATAGGCCAATAAGAGTCTGCAAGGTTGGGATTTGTCTGTAGTTTGGGGATTGGTACAGGTACATACAACATTTTTCCACTCCTCAATAACAGCGTTATATAACCATACATCGATAAAAATTCTTAAAAAAATAATTTACCGATAATTGGTAAATTCCATATCATATTATTTTGATCATCTGCATTATCTATTAAATCTTTTACTTCCGGATCTTCTGAACATGGGGTGATATGTTGCAAAAAATTTATATCCAGTTCATATTATAGTTATTACATTTAGGGTAAGATGAGCAAATTCTCTGCATTTGTTTTGCCTGTTGCCATATTTCGTTAGGCAGGGTATTTTTGTTAAGTTTAGCGTAGTAGTTAAGCCAGTAGCTCTTTAACTTTTAGCCTTGTTTTTTAAAACTTTTGAAGTTATACTTCTATACACACGGTCGGCGTTGGAAATTTACATGAGAGTGAATCTGAGAAAATATTACATATGTAAGATAATGAGTAAGAGAGAGACAGAAGATATATTTTTTCTCTCTTCCTCTCTTGAAAATAAAAATTTTCCTTTGGTATATATATTTAATATTATACTATATATTATATATATATTTATATATATATATATATATATATATATATATATATATATAATATTACATATGTAATATAATATGTATTAATATTATTATTTATGTGATATGTTTTGTATTATTTATTAAACGTTTATAATTATTTTAGGCTTTTGTATTTCAAAATAGTCACTGTTTGACCGAGAACTGTCAATTTTGAAATCCGTTAGTGTAATTTCTAATTAGCTAATTTTTTACGTGTTTGGTTCATACTCTAGTGTTTGTGAGTTCGAAGCCTAATATGAATTTTTCTTTTTTGTTTTTGAAATATTTAAAAACCCCACGTTAATCTTATTAAATCTATGTAATATATGCAAAATTGCTAAATTTTAAAATAAAATGAAAATTTACAACATAATCCGAGTTGTTGGTTTTTTATTTTCATCTCCATAAGGTAAGTTATGTATATTGGCAGTTTTAAATACTTATTAATATTGCATTTTAATTTATACTGTATTATTATATTGAATTATGTTGCATTGGATTTATTGTATTGTAATTTTTATATTAATAACAAAATAAACAATGAATTTTACTGTAGAGTATGTGTAAAAAAATGTTTTGCATTCAACTCCTTTTATACATATACGAAAATAAAAATATATATTTTCATTAAAATATTGATACAATCCTTCATTTACTATACTCTATTACAGGTCAAATGTTTATATACAGCAAATGATACACCATATACCTATCTAACTAATTATTTTTTCTTTCTGCCCTCTTTTACCTATAGCATTACATATGTAATGATTGTGCAGATTGACTCATATATAAATTTGTAACGGCGAACGCGTGTATAGAAGTATAACTTCTACCGGCAGTCCCACCGGACTGCCACACCCGTTTTTTTATGTCGCCGTTTATTCTTTAACCTGTATATAATTTTCCCTCTTACTGTTGTTAATATAATTATCCAAAGCTTTTCTGGGCGATTCCATATAAGTTTGGTTGTGTGTATTAAGTTTCATAAGAATGAGAATTCCAAATATTTGTAAATATAACAATTCATTTTATACGTGAAATGTTACAAAATTAAATGTAACAAAATATAAACAATATGCAGTTTTTAATTATAAACCAGATTCTAAATTAATATTAATGTTGTTGCCATAAAAAAATGAATGTTTTTACGTTAAGATCGTAGTAAGTTGAGCGTTAAAAATTAATGATAATTGTTTCCGGTAAAATATCTCAGTAAATTATGAAAACACACATTTTATTGTTACCGTGACATCTCAGTAACAAATATTTTTAAATAACTACAATTTTATGTCCTTATATGTTATAATATACTGTATTATTGGCCATAAAAGGAATTAACACAATATAAGAAATGATATATTGTTGTTCTTGTGTGAACTTCTAAGCATTTTTTAAATTTTATTGTTTACAAACAAATATTATTGTAATTAATTTTCTTTACAGCTATAAATTTTTGCGGTTGATTTCCGTCTTTTGAATATTTGATAATTTCTTATTTAAGGTCACTATACAAGGTGTCCTACAATTTCCAGGATAACAATCTCCAAGATTGGCCAAGCGAAATCAGCCACTAGACAATTGAACCGACTGTTGTGGAGTAATAAAATAGCAAAAGAAAATAAAAGAAAAAATTTAAAACAATAATGAAAAGTATTGGGTTGTACGGCGCCGAACTCTGGAAAATAAATCAAAGAAACAAATAAGGCCATGAAAATTAACTACAAGAGTTGATGTTTCTGGCTCACGAGACTCGCAAGAATAAAAAAAACGAAGATATTCGGAAAGAAATGAAAATTGATCTAGACATTATAGATACAATTGAAGCCAAATGTCTAAACTGGTATGAATATCTGCAGAGAATGTCTGAAAATAGATATGCAAAAAAGATAAACTCCGCCCAATAGAAAAAAACGAGGTATACCAATAAGGTCCTGGAGAGAAGATGTCGAAAATGCAGCCATCGCCATAAATTTTATAACTGAAGACAGAAAACATTGCAGAGTGGGGTGCGAAAAAACGACGCCAGATGTGCTCACCTGTTATATATTACTCGTATGTATGTTACGATAACAGAATAAAAAAAGAAAAGAATAAGAAGTAATACAGAGCATAAAAATGAAGACTGGGAAGAGTATTTCAAAGAACTTTAGGTAAAGAAAAGAGTCGAATTTCAAGAATATAGAAATTAAATCAATAGTCGGCTCGCCAATAAGATTAACAACAGCGAAAATTAAAAAGGTATGTAAACAGCTGAAGAGGCATAAAGCACCCAGACTAGGGGATATACCCGAAGAATTGTTTAAGTACGGAACGAACAAATTGTACGAATGTCTTCGACAACTATTTCAAAAATGCATAAACACAAGCGAAATTACTACGAAATGGAAGATATCATAACTCAGTACTATACATAGAAGATAAAAGGATCTATGAGTCGAATATATGGAAAGATTTTAAAGAACTGAATTGAGAGAATACTTAGATTCTGAAGCAGAAGAACAAGCAGGATTTCATACGGGTCGATCCACTATTGACCACATTTTCTCCTTAATCCAGATAATAGAAAAAAAGATGGCACGGAATCTAAAGATTCATATGTTGTTCGTCGACCTACGGAAAGCCTACTACTGCGTATACACTATGGTATATACGCTCAACTTTGAAGACGATCAAGTAATAATGGCTCAATATAATGACTAGATGTAAACTATATGGCACGAAAATTAATTGAAGAGTGTAACATATGGGGTCTAGAAGTAAATAAAAAGAAAACTAAATACCTGTGCATTGGAGCAGAACAAAAATATCTCATATTAGACGATAAACCACGAGAAAGCACTACTGTGACTACAAATATCTAGGTATCGCTATTTCACAAGATTCAACATTAGACAAAGCCATAAGAGAGAAAAATACGTCAGGGAGAAAAGCCATAATAATGTTAAACAGCATTTTATGGGACCAAACCATCAGTAAATGATATAAAAAGAGGATATATGAAACTATAGTAAAAAGTATCACTTTATACAGCTGTGATGTATGGCCACTGAAAAAAATGAACACTCAACGCTGAAAACGATGTAAATGAATTTTTGGAGAAGAGCCGCAGGAAGATCTAGAAGAGAAAGGATTACCAACGAACGCATTGGAGAAATAATGGAAATCAAACGAACAATTACAGATGACCTAACAACAAAACATTATCCGGAACTTATCTGGTTCGGACACATACAAAGAATAGATGAACAACGAATACCAAAAGAAATATTAAAATGGCAACCAGAAGGAAAGCGAAACGAGGTAGACCGAGAAAAAATTGGAGCGAAGGAATAAGTGATAGAGAGGGCCATAGAAGAAGACCGATGGAACAACTGGATTAAGTGGCGATTGGAAGTCGAAAAACGGCGATGAACGTTATAAACCGACAAGTAGTAGTAGTAGTATATATACATATAGGTATATTAGGATTAAAATGCAAATATCGGATAAGACTAGATTTACTTAGATATAGTTAGAATTAACCAACCGGAGTGGATAAAACTACATATTTGTAAATATTTCGTTGTATTCTGGATTTATCCAGTTAATTAAAAAAAAAAGAAAACCAAAGGTCAAAATGTACTGCTTTATCCATTTGATATTAGATATATCTATAATAGCTCGAATAAATCAAGAAGTTCTCAAACTCCCTTGCCTTTTATCCAGCCAATTTGAATAATACGCAAAGTATCCGGGTAAAACTAGTTTTATTTTTTTTATTTATCCGTAATATTATACAGGGTGTCCGAAAAAACTCCCATGACAAACATAGACTGTAGATTCCTCAGATAGTTATAAGACAATTCAAGCCAATTCACGTAGTCCGAAAATGCTCTAAGGGAGCTAGAGCTCTTTAAAGATGGCGCCAAGTAATTGGGTTTTTTTTTAGTTTTTTTATTCTCCAGAGTTGAATCAATTTCATTAATTGCGAATTTCTAGTACCGATTATAGGCGTCCATTTTGGGTAGGCCAACGGTTATTTTAACGCATAACTTTTTGACTTTACTTTCCTAGCATTTGTGATACTAGATCATTAAATTTTCGGGTATTCTAGTACTAAAAGGTACTCTTACTTTAGGTTGATAGCATATAGTTTTCTAGAAAAATCAATTTAAAAATTTTTCTTTAGTTTATGAGGTAAAGCGCTCGAGCAACACAACGTAGATACCCTGAAATCTTTCCCATTCGTGATCCTACTCACTTAACATTAACAGCTCTTTATCAACGATTAAGAAAAACAGGTTCAGTGGACCCACAAAATAATGAAAAAGGGCGACAGGATGATGTAACAGTAGCACATGAACATTTTAGTTTACTATAAGTTGAGGAAAATCCAGAAATTAGCGTTCGAAGACTATCTGTTAAGTATGTATTCCACACTTTCAAAATCTTCCGTATGCAATATCTTACCCAAATTTTCATTTAACAAAGATACAAGCACTGCTACAAGAAGATTTTTCTGATCGTGAAAAATTCGCTAGATGGTTACAAAATCAGAAAAATCAAAATAAAGATTTTTTCAGATACATTTTGTTTTGTGACAAAGCTACATTGGCAAAAAATTTAATTTTTAATATGCATAATGCACATTATTATTCATACGTTGGTGACAATCACCACATTAGTTAAAAATTTTAGCATCATCATACGTTTAGCATAAACTTTTGGATAGGAGTAGTTAACGATTATCTACTTGGGCCTGTGGAATTGCCTGCTCTTTTAAATGGAGTTGATTACTTACATTTTTTGCAAAATTGTTTACCTGATTTGTTAGATGATGTGCCTTTTAATATTCGACAAAGTTGACGGTTTCTACATGGCAACGGTCTGGCTCAATTTAGCAGGAATGTACGGGACTTTCTTGATAATTACTACGAAGACCACTGAATTTAAAGAGGCGGTCCGTTTGCTTGGCCAACAAGGTCGCCGGATTTTAATCATTGCTATTATTGTGTTAAGGGATACATAAAAGCATTTGTTTATTCCGTTCCGATAAAAAATCGTGTACAACTCTGGCTAAGGATACAAGATGGTTGCAACGAATTTAGAAATCACTTTAGAAGATTTTTGCAAGAATTCGGCGTTCTCTTAGCAAAGGGACAATATAACGGTCACCATATCGAGAATCTTGTGTACCTATCTTCTTTTGATACTTATTCTTTTGTGTTAGTTTCGTTCAGTCTAAATAAAATTTTGTTTAAATTTGATTTTTTTGCTTCTTTTCCCAAATTTTTTTACGAATTGTGTGCTGCATTTATTAAAACAAAAGATAATTTTTAAAATTAATTAAGGTACCGATTAATTTAACCTTTACGACGAAAAAACGAAAAATTTTCAAATCGATTTTTCTAGAAAACAATGTATTCTACCGACTTAAAGTAAAAATATTATTTAATACAAGAAGACCAAAAAATTTAATAATCTAGTGAATGCTAAAAAGGTAAAGACAAAAAAGTTATGCGTTAAAATAACCGTTGACCTATCCAAAATGAACGCCTATGACCGGTAGTAGAAATTCCGCAATTGATGAAATCTAGATCTTCTAACTAGAAGCGTTTTGAAGGTATTTAAAAAAAAACTAAATACAAGGCACCATCTTCAAAGAGCTCTAGCTCGCTTAAAAAGCATTTTCAAATTAGGTGAACTGGGTTAAATTGTCTTAAAATTATCTGACGAATCTCCACTCTTCTTTGTTAGAAGAGTTTCTGGACACCCTGTATACTATCATAATTTTTTTATTTATTTGCTGGTGTATCCAAATAATAATTTTTATATAAATCGTAAGATTCTTTGCTTCTGTCTGATGTCTCACGAAATCTCACATTTGTCTATTTTTAAAATATTTCTTGACAACGAAAACACGTTATTTTGTATAACGCTCTAGTTGTAATGGCCCTAAATTTTTTATTGTCATGACGTTAATTTTTAATACCAAAGCTAAACATGACGCCAATGGCGCCGTATTGCTTTATATTCAGCGTGAATGTTGGAACATGCTTTATAATTCAGTTTTTAACTATAACTGCAAAAATTAGTTACAGTTTAAATTACCATTAAAAATTACTGTATTCTACAATAAAAGTCAACTAGAGAGCATTTTAACTATCAATCAAACTGCCTACGTTACATCAAAAGGATTATTTTTAAACATAGCACACTTACATACTCATTGTTTATCGAGTTAATGCAAAAAATATGATAATAAATTATACAATAAACAGCTAATTCAATTTGCATATATTTTGAAGGTTCCTGTTTGATATGAATCATGTTCGTGGATCAATTTAGCATTTTTTCTGGGTCAATTTTTTTTTTATTTACTAAACGGTATATCCTTAAATTCTTAACTGGATTATATTTAATTTCTTATTTAATTGTAATGAAGAGTGATCATTTTAAAAATTAATGAATTACTGTCGTGATATTTTTATTGTAAGAGAGGTAATGTTGCCTGCATATTTCTATCGCCCATCGAAAAATCTGGCGGTATCAGAAATTCAAGAAGCCGCTGTCCAGAGACATATTGATATATTGGTTGTTTCACCGAAACCAAGTTTTAGTATGAAGCACTTTAATTAATTGCTTGTTATTATAGTTCTCTTTAAAATACAAATTATTATCTGAGAGGAAATTATGTAGTTTCTGTTTTGAAGACGAACTGTTCGTAATTTATTTTAGAAGTCTTGAGTGATTGGCCATAATTATCACACTGCTAGTTGTTATAATAGGAAGTAATGTATTCTTAAACCACTGTTCGAATATATTAGAATTTATATTCTGATGATGACCCACACTACATTTTTCTTTTTTTTTTCTGTAAAGTTTTATCATCCCATTTGACACCCAACCATTTGAAGATCCATAGTGCACAATAATCATTAGAGAACCTTTATTCATAGGTACGCTTTCCATCTGGCATCTCGTTTATGAACGATTTTGGATTTAAATCCAAGTTTTTCTGCCGTCTGTGTAAAGTGGTTTTATGACAGGTTCTTTCAATCGCAACAAGCTTGATCTTAGATAGAAGATATAAAATATCTTCCTTGTAAACCAAATTCCTTAAACATGTAGCAGCCACGGTATTAAGATGTTTAGGTTTTTCACAGTAGCGCACCTAGAATTTTCCTCTGGGGGGGGGGGGTTTGGTTGGGCACCGAAATTTTTTTATGCTACCTCCTCCATTTTAAGTCCTTAAAATTTGTAAATAACAGTGTCTGAGTAGGGTCCGGGGGGGGGGGTTTTAACCCCCAAAACCCCCCTGGGTGCGCCTGGTTTTTCAGCATGCGATCTTGTTTTTTTAACATCGCTCTTCGCAATGTCGGTAGAATACGGAATTCTTGTTAGAAAGACCCCGAAATTTACTGGCCTTTACCACTATTTTCAGTATCATTTTGCAGATTTTTGTAAACATTCGTACGTTTCTACAGTTCCAGTATCAGTGTCGTTGTTTTTTATATCACTTAAATGATTGTCGACTATTCTTCTTCTTCTTCAAGTGCCGTCTTCGTTCCGAAGTTTGGCTATCATCAAAGCTATGCGTATTTTTGATGCTGCAGATCTAAACAGTTGGTAATTGGTGCAATTGTACCATTCTCTCAAGTTTTTCAACCATGAATGCCTTCTTCTTCCTATAGATCTCTTTCCCATTATCTTTCCCTGTATAATCAATTGCAGCAAACTGGTATTTATCTCCCCTCATAACATGTCCCAAATATTGTAGTTTGCGCTTTTTAACAGTAAGTATCAGCTCTTTCTCTTTCCGCACTCTCCGCAAAACCTCCACATTTGTTACTTTCTCTGTCCAGGGTATTCTTAATATTCTACGATACATCCACAACTCAAATGCTTCTATCTTTTTGGTATCGATCTTTTTCAATGTCCATGTTTCCATCCCGTAGAGGAGAACTGACATAACGTAACATCTCAAAATACGAATTTTAAGTTTTAGACTTAGATCTCTTCCGCAGAACACCTTTTTCAATTTAGTAAATGTGGCTCTAGCTTTCTCTATTCTGGTTCTGATTTCTTCAGAGCAATCATTATTTTCGTTGATAACAGTTCCCAGGTAATTATATCTTCTTACACGTTCGATTCTTTGATCATGCACGGTTATGTCAGGGAAGTTTTGTGGTGATTTAGATATTAGCATTATTTTTGTTTTGCTTATGTTAAGTGATAATCCGTGTTCTTCACTGCATTCTACTATTTTGTTAATTAGTATTTGAATTTAGTATTTGTCGACTATTAATTTTCTATATTACTACTTGGGATCTCTTGCTCTCATGGGCAAAAAACTGTAGATGATTTTTCTCATGGTCTAAACATTTTTTTTCTTTATACATAGATAGACAGTTTCAAAAAAGAAACAATCTTAAAGCAACGAAATTTCAACACCACTCAAAATTTAAAGCAATGCCCACCTATGAACAACTTAAAATTAAATTTCAGGTATTTTAACAATCGCATACTCATTGTAAAGTACCAAGTCATTTTAGAACTTAAATTAAACTTTTGCATATTAGTATCGTTAACATTATTAAACAATTAATATTAAGTAAGAGAAATTCAACTTTTTTTCTACTTTAAGGACAAAAAAGCAATTTCTTTAGTGGCACCGAATTTAAAATTACTCTGCACATTATTTTTAAAGCAATATTTAGCAAAAACGTCTCATTTTTGGGGCTAAAAAAATATTCTAATTTGTTTGGACTAAAGGTCAAACTTTACTTTTTTTGTTTGATTTTGCTGACGGATGATAGATAGATGAAGCCAACTTTAGAAGATCTATTATACTTAATGGACATTTGTGTGAAATTTACTCCTTCAAATTCTTCCCCATTTTGGAGGTTTGGGCAGTTATCATCTGCCAGGACCATGCCAGTCTTCTATTTTCTTTTCCATGTTCAGTTGCATTATCATGAAAATTGTAGAATCTGAAAATTTTAGGTTTTAAGAAATTGTATCATTTTTAAGAAGATACTTATGGTCTGTTGTATGGTAATGAACTTGCTCGAGTAATTTATTTTACTAACATGTTTATAAACCATAAATTTTTCTTAGAAATTTTCAAAATTTCTGTTTTCTCTGAATTCACTTTAAGACTATAGTTTTCACCTCCCCACATGGAATTTGGAGTTCTTCCTTATTTTTGTTCGTATTGACCCTTTAGCATAGATACAATAAAACTGACTAGAAAAATCGTTTGTCTAAAACTCTTGACAATATATCTTTCATATCGGATGAAATTAAATATCATTTAAGGAAACTGCGAAATAATTCATCACCTGGATTAGATGGACTCACCTCTTTTTTCCTCAAACAATGTGCAGATTCTGTAGCCATCCCTATATCTCTCATAATGACTGCTTCTTTTAATCAAGGTTCCCTCCCCTCGTCCTGGAGATTGGCTTCAGTTACTCCTGTATTCAAGAAAGGTAATAAACTTGATTGCAATAATTATCGTCCAATCAGCCTAGTTCCTATTGTCAGCAAGGTCATGGAATCAATTATTTCGGAAGCTATGTCCGAGTTCCTTCTTCAAGAAAATGTCATCCCTCACCAACAGCATGGATTTATCAAAGGTCGTTCAACGATCACAAACTTACTTCATTGTGTAAATGATTGGTCATTATCTTTAAACAATCGGAATCCTGTCGATGTAGTTTACTTAGACTTCTCTAAAGCTTTCGATCGTGTTCCAAAACGTCGATTACTAGCTAAATTGGATCACTATGGTATCCGCGGAAAATTAAACATTTGGATACAAGATTTTCTATCCGACAGATACTTCAGGGTTCGTGTTGGGGAAGACCACTCATTAGATAAGCCAGTCAAGAGTGGAGTTCCACAAGGATCAGTACTTGGACCGCTACTTTTTTGTGTCTACACTAGTGATCTTCCGCTCATTGTATCCAGTAAGGTTTCCATTTACGCTGATGACACTAAGTTATATGTGAATCCAATTATTAACCAACATATTCTTCAACAAGATCTTGACGCAATATTCAAATGGTCCTCAGAATGGTTACTTCCGCTTAACATTGAAAAATGCGTTGTTTTACATATCGGCAAAAATAACCCATCACTTCCGTACTTTATTAATGGACATCCTTTAAACTCTGTAACCTCACACAACGATCTCGGAGTGATAATTAATAGTGACTTAAATTGGTCTGATCACATAGTGTCGGTGTGTAAACGTGCTAACTCGAAACTGTTTTTGATTCGTAAGTGTTTTGCACGCATATCTCTAACCTCTGTTAGTAAACTTTACTCAATATACGTTAGACCTATTATTGAGTTTGCCGGACCAGTGTGGAATCCAGATCTTAGTCGCGATAAAATCCTACTTGAAAACGTTCAGCGTAAAGCCACAAGACTGGCATACGGCCGTGTAAGACCTAAATATGAAGATAGACTATTCATGGCTCATCTTACGACATTCGAGCAGCGACGTCTTCGAGGTGACCTAATTATGTCCTTCCGTATTTTAAAACATAATTTTGGGAACCTAAACAACATATTTACTTTGAATGAAGACGATAGATTAAGAGGCCATCAATACAAATTAAAGAGGGAACAAACTACTGCAAGGTCCAGGGCGAACTTCTTGCCAAACAGAATCTTTAATATATGGAACAATTTGGATCAAAACACCATATCGGCAGCTAGTGTTAACATCTTTAAAAATAAACTTGACAGCACTTTATTTTTTTTATAGGATAGGATATTTTTTTCTCGGACAGCATTATTTATTTATTTATTGTGTCACAATTCAATTTTCGTTAATTGTTTAACTACTTAACTTTATAATTAGTATTAGTTTTATAAGGATCTATTTTATTTTTGTTTATTTTTTGCTTTTTGGGCATAATAGGAGCTCGCTCCTCTGCCCTTATTTGTTATATAATAATAATAATAATAATAATAATAATTTCTTTGTTTGCATACAATTTTTGAACTACACCGTTCTGAGCCCATATTTTCTTCACATTATTTAAAAATGTTGGTGCATAACTTTCAGAAACAGGCTTCAGCATGTGATGCATGTGACTTATCAACTGAAAGTCTTCACATTTTTTTCGTTGTTGAATTAAATGAGAGAAAACTATGCAGCGTGTAGGCATTTATGCTGGTTGTCGAATATACAGAGATTCTACTTCCGTTCTTCTTATTATCGTACTGACATCAGGTATGCCGCACCAGTTCCTTATTTCTTTGAATCATCAATGCTTACGCCAAAGCTTCTATGCCTTATTGTGGTAATCAAAAGCAGAATATGCCGAAAATCTTACATTTATTAAACGTGGTGGTCCGTCTTCACAACCAATACAGCCAACAAGGGGCTTACGACAAGGGTTTAACAATGCCACACTCTTATTTAAAAGATACCTAGAAAATATTCTGGCTAACAAAGAATTAACATAATATTAAGGTATGAAAATACCACTTGGAGACAGACATGTTAAGTTGTTATACAGATGATCAAGAAAATTAAGCTCAAGATACTTTCGATGTAGAATTTATGTTTTGTATAGTGAACCAGTATGTAAAGGGGTAGCGAACCGGGTAGGTATACCTAAGAAATACATCAGCCTCATAAAAATGACGTTGCAGGGTTCAAAAGCCGCAGTCAGAATAGATGGAGAACTGACTCCCCTGTTTAACATCAACATGGGAGTAAGACAGGAAGATGCCCTATCAGCCATGCTATTCAACCTAGTTCTTGAGGCAGTCATCAGAAAAACCGATATAACCGGCCATATAAACACCAAATCAGTACAAATTACTACATATGCAGACGATGTAGCCATCATTAGTAGGAATAAGCCACGACTAATGGAAGTGTTCAAACAAATTGATCCTGTAGCAAGAAAAAGAGGTCTTAAAATAAACGAAGCAAAAACGAAGTATATGACAGTCAAAAGAATCACTGAAAATGAAAATAATATCACAATGGACAACTATACTATCGAACGAGTGGATGCCTTTACATATCTCGGCACAGAAATCAATCAGAAGAACTCCGTAAGTAGCGAAATTAATGCACGTATTTAAAGCGGGAATCGTACATACTATGCTAATAAAAGATTGATGACATCGAAATTATTAGACAAAAGAACCAAAATGACTATCTCCAGAATACTGATTAGACCCGAAGTAACCTATGGATGCGAAACTTGAGTAATGACGAAAAAAGATGAAGCCCAACTCAGTACATTCGAGAGAAAAATACTGAGGAAAGTATATGGCCCGGTACAAGAGGAAGATGGCATATGGAGAATCAGAAGAAACGACAAGGTTAATAAGTTACATGAAGGTTATGACATTGTAAGATTTGTGAAAAGTTAAAGACTGTCATGGCTGGGACATGTGCAGAGACAAAACGATGCAAAAACAACAAAGAAAATGTTACAATGGAAACCCATAGGAAGGCGAAAAAAAGGAAGGCCCAGAACGAGATGGTTGGATGACGTGGAAGACGACCTGAAAACAATAAACATAAGACAATGGAGAAGAAGGGCACAAGAGAGATCTGAATGGAAGGACATAGCCAGACAGGCAAAGACGAATCCAGGGTTATGATGCCAAAAGAAGAAGAAGAAGAGTGAACTAGTATATCAGGATTGGTCTAAATTCAACGTTTGGACGTTACTTATAAATATACTATGAAGCAAATTCTTCTTCTTCCTTTCTATAAGCACTTCTGCTTATTTATTGGCGGATTAATACCTCTATGGAAGGGTGACATTCTACTGATGTGGTTATTTAATTCTTTTTTCTATTTTCTGTCCATTCATTAATGCACTGTACGATACATCTTCTTCTAATGTCTTCACTCTTTTCGATCTCTTCGATCTCTTTCGATCTCCCAGCATATTTCCTATAATTCTTCTCAGTACTTTCATCTCTGCCATTTCCAGTAGCATTTGGGTTGGGTCTTGTTTCTAAAGCATATCTCGTTATTGGTTTTACACTAGCTTTATAATTTCTTGTTAGTGTTATTAAGGCATCCTGATAGTTTATTGGCTTTTTGTACTTAATCTCTCCTTCTTTGTCAAGGTCTCCATAACGGGACAGTGTAATTCCAAGGCAATAAATCAAAATTAAATGTTCAAATATCTCAGAACACAGATAAAATCTGCACAGGAATTGCAGAGCTAAAAACAAGAGCAGAGCAAATTAAGAAATTAATCAAATGTTTAAATGTAGTATGGTGGAAGTAAGTGGACGATGATATACGGAAAGAAGTTTAAAAGCTCATTGGAAAGAATATGGTTGAATCAATCTTATACAATGGGTGTGAAGTGTAGACAAATAATGGTAAAATAAAAAGAAAAATGGATTTGTAGAGATAGACTCATTAGGATAAAGTGCCGTAATTTCTAAACTGCATAGACAATTTCTAGACGAAAGTGGATATCAGAGAAATAAAGTATGCTCCTATACACCATTAGACATAAGATGATACATGCGATTAATGAAATAAGAATAAGAAAAAAATGATAACGTGAACAAATATTGATGGCGACTAGAAGAAGAAAGGCAACGCTTAGGTGCATAACATTCACAATTTGTAAAGGATTACTTATAACTCTTATCAAAAATTATTTTTGTAGACCTGATCAAAATTGGAAGCGTCCGCATAATAATTTTTTACATCTAAATCGCCGACTACATAATAAAATCTTCTAATCAAGACATCAAAATGTATTTCTTATTAAAAACTTATCTCTTAAAATCCTGCCGTAGTATAAGTTTTAAGGCACTCATTCATGCAACATTTTTAACATCTATTTCCGTTACACATGCACGTCTCAATTTTTAGACCTTCGTGGTTTGCAGCTTTGTGCGGAAGGTAAATATAAATAACGGCGGATTAAGTTAACTAACCGAGACTATTTCGAAATATCAGACTTGCCAAAAGGTCTAAAAATATAAACAAGCAAGAGAGCATGAAGTCGGTTCGTGAGTTGGCTCTTTTTTACGTGAAAATGTAATGTAAGAGTTTAAAATATCTTTCTACTTCATAGTGAACGATTGAAAATATAACAAAGCACTAAAAAATGATAAAATAATTAAAAATACACACACTCACACACACACACACACACACATATATATATATTTATATATATATATATATATATATATATATATATATATATATATATATATATATGTTAACGTGATATTTAAAGTCTTGGTGCGCCAAGCAATTAATTAGCTAATTAGTTAATTAATTAATTAAAATTATTTAAATGATATGATTATGATTCTATCACACTTTATAATTCTCTTATCTCAGGGTTCTATTCGTGCTTCAATATCTATGCTATTACATGTGAAAGGTAAGGTCCAAAGAATACCGGAATAATAAAAAACATATAGGATCTAACATTATATATTGAAATAAAATAATGAAATAAAATTCACACTCAAAATTTTTCAATAAACAAAATCTCATATAATGATTCTCAAAATTTTGTTCTACGTACGTGAACCTTCAAAATTAATGGTACAAACAATATTAGTTGAAATCTCAAAATCCCAAATATTATTCTAAATCTCCTAATCAAAATATTTATATCCTTTCTAAATTAAGTGTAAAAATTGTGTTATCAATAAAAGAAAAACTGCAGAAAAACAAAACTATCTCTCTCTGATGATGAGTGGTCCAAATCCTTGTTCCTTGTAGACTATATCATCTACTCTCAGCCGCTCCCTAGGTAATCAGCAATCTTACAACAAATTATTGCAAGTTTATCGTCCTTAATGATCTCCTTCAAATGCACGAATCGTTCAAATTATGCTAGCTTCTTCTTCTCTCAATAAACTGAATCTCTCGTTGGCCTGAGTGAAAAATGACTCTTGGAATATCTTTTCTTTACGATAAACTGAATCTCTCGTTGGCCTGAACAGTGACTCTTGGAATATAAGTAGAAAATATAACTTACAATCTTTTACTGGATCAGCTTCTGTCAGATACACTAACTACACGAAAACTCACAAACTTTCACTGCTACTGCTTCCTACCTCTGGGAAACTACCCGAGAACAACGGCCGTTCGCCTTGCTACCCTTGAAACCAACTGACTATCTTTTTTCTTTCAAAAACTAACTAAAGTCTTATTCTTAAACCAATCATCCCACCTTTTTCAATCTCATCCAATCAAAACGCTTCATACATCTCCCATTTCTTCATTTCGATAACACACAAATTTTTACCTACAATTATAAAATTTCCTAAAACTATTTTACAAAATAATCTTTTCCTACCAATTCCTAAGAACTAACAAAAACATATCTTTCTAAAATCTATTCTATTGTCCTAATCACTGCACTAATGTATTTGGAAAACCGGTTCAATTGTCTATGGATTTCACTTAAAATTATGCGGGTCACTCAAGTATATTATAACAAAGAAAATAATTTATGCATATCTTACGTTTTGTTCAATACAGGTAATCCAAAAATTTAAAGACTTTCCTTCTTCGAAATGTTTGTTGGTTATTATCCTACTTATCTGAATTATTTTAATTTTTTGGAACTTTGAAATATTTTAAGCAAACCAATATTTTCTTGATTTTACATATCATAACAATATATATATATATATATATATATATATATATATATATATTATATATATATATATATATATATATATATATATATATATATTATTGTGATATTCAAAATTTTAGTGCGCCAAGCAATTAATTAGCTAATTAATTAATTAATTAATTAATTAATTAATTAATTAATTAAATGATATGATTATGATTCTATCACACTTTTTAATTCTCTTATCTCAGAGTTATATTCGTGCTTCAATATCTATGCTTTACATGTGAAAGGTAAGGTCCAAAGAATACCGGAATAATAAAAAACACATATGATATAACATTATATATTGAAATAAAAATAATGAAATAAAATTCACACTCAAATGTTTTCAATAAACAATATTTCATATAATGATTCTCAAAATTTTGTAAATATACATATATATATATATATATATATATAATATATATATATATATATATATATATACTTCTAGCGGTTAATCTGGGCTCCGTACTAAAACGGTATTATACTAACTCCAGGAGAATATACGCCGTGTATATTATTATCTGAGTAGCGCTTTATGTAGACTCCGACCAACACGTCGGATCAAGTGGACTCCGTAACTGGATAAAACATTTTTGGGATCCGTATACAGCTTTTAGCGTACACAACTAAGCTCCTGCGATGTTGCCAGTAGTTGTATTAGTCGTAGATTTTCAAATTTTAGAGCAGGTACATTTTAGAACTTAAAATTTATTTAAATATCCAGCAGGTTAGTCATCGAGGAATTCCAAGAATATTTGGCTACTGTTTTTAAATATATTATAATATAAATTGTTAATATAATTTTATTTTATTTTTATGTTTAATAAGCACTTTGATCATTTAAATTACTTGCTCTAATTATTTTCAAACTTTAGTATCCATTATAAACTTATTAATGCTAATATATAGCATTATTTTATAGCATTCTAATATTTTAGCTATGGATTAAATCCGAATAGCGCTTTGATATTACTTTACTTTCTCGGAGACATTATATTGTAACACAAGGATCTTATTAAATTACCAAAACCTTCCTTTCATATTTTATTCACTGATAAGCGGCAGCACTAATTATCAGTAAGATAATAAGGCGTACCTATAGTTCTGGGCCGCTTAATAGAAAACTTGAATGTAGCAATTTTATTGGTTTCGGGACTGCTAACTGGATTGGGGAAGCAGGATATCAGCATTAAGTTAATGCATATAGGAATTGTTGCTTGACGGTTGAAATATCAAATACCAGAAGGCACGACGGTAGCAGTCTGAGAAAGCAAAGCAAAACAACTTAACTATTATTAGACAATATCATATTTCCTAATAAACTAATATTCACTTTATAACGAGACAAAAAGATATCGAAACAGTATGTACATACCAACAGGTTTCCTATGTCGGCATCCAGCAAAATTGTTGTAATATTGATACGGGAAACAAAAACCTTGAGAGAGAAATTGGCCCCAAGAAACTCTGCCTTAATAAACAGTCGAATAAAATACAGATTCTCGATTTAAATAGTCAAAAAATTAAAGAACAATTTATTAAAATAGAAACAGCGCCGATTTACGATGTAATCCATTAATGGCCCAAGGTACAAAGCAGCTCCTAGATATGGTGATGATTACATCTATAAATATGTAAACGACATACTGAACAAAGTCCAGAGAGCACGAAAAAAGTTTCAAGTAAAATCAACGAAGTGAAAACCAAATACCAGCGCATAAACATAAGAGACCGTCAGTAAATCTAGATACAACGTTAAAGTCAACAATTTCAATTTCGAAAGTATGGAAGACATTAAATATCTTAGAACAATAATCGCAGTTTAGAGCATAATACAAGCTTTAGACCTATTTTTATGTACGGATGTGAATCATTACAATGACTAAAATAAATAAAAAAAGACTTCAAATATTGATAGATAATTGATAGGGAATAAGCACATCTATAGATAAGAATGAACAGATCATACAAGGTGGATAGCAAGGATTTCGGATTGGAGCCCAATAGGAAGGAGAAAAAGAGGTAGACCCCGAAGATCATGGAGGGGTGAAGTGGACGAGGCCATTGAAAGACGAGACCTTAGAGATGGAGAATGTCAGAAGAGAAAGGACTGGAGACGTTGGCTGAAAGAAGGAAGGCGGCGACAGCTGTAAAAAATTCTTATATAGATAGATAGATAAAATGAATAACATATCTTAGATAAATAAGCGAAACAAAAGAAACTGTGTATAAACTTGAAATTTCAGAAATAATAATTAAATGAATTAATGTAAATCGTAGGAAAAGAAATTAGAGGAGCCATGACACAGTGAAAAACTAGAAATCTTATGGAAAAAATACAATAAACTATTACATTTGCTCTTTAGCACCGTGAGAAAATTAAAATACAAATCTGCATACATAATTATATTAAAGAAAAGTTAATAAAAACTTCTGTTCGTCAGCAGCCAGAGAAATTACACATTATAATATATTGAATAATGCTTTTAACATAAGGTATGATATAGAATGGAGCATTAATGTAACAATAAAACCATATACTTTTGAAGGATTGGAGCTATTTAGATATCGCCGATAACTTTGTCACATAAAAGATAAAAGCGAAAATGCATGTAGCAAACCATAGACATATAGTACAAATAGACTGAATACTGCCATACATTCACGTTTCCGCAATGCGGCAGAGAAAACTGACGAAAAGCAATATCTGTATCTTTTTCTAATGGGACGGGTTTATCGACCACGTGACCTTCTCATTGGTCATTTAGGTCACACGTTCGATAAACCTGGCAAATTAGAAAGAGATGCAGGGACTGCTTTTCGCCAGTTTTCTCTGTCGCACTGGGGAAATGGACCTGTATTGCAACAGTCAGTCTATTTGTATTTTATGTATATGTAGCAAACTGATATCCTCATATCACTATTAAATCTACAAAAAGAAGAAACTGCAATATAAACAAAATTTGTTTAGTACGTGTCTAGAAAAGAACTCTAAAAAAATATTTGGAGATAGAAACGTCAACTACATGTGTAATATAAAAATCAAATTTATTCTTTTAACCAAAATGTTCACACCAAGCTTTAATGTATTTAAATATCCGGTAGCTCAAACTACTTGTATGCTATAATAGTATTCAGTAATCCATCTCAATATGTCTGACTTTATTTTTTTTTTAATTTTTTGGATAGAATGAAAGAAATATGCCGCAATATTTATTATGTACTACGTATTTTATTTGACGCTTTAATGTTCAAATAGGGGTTCGTTCTTAAAATGTACAATATTCTTTTTACAAGGTATTACGTATAAGATGTTATTTATGTTTTTACTTTATCTAGTTGGTCATAATAATCAATTAGTTCGCAGTTGTTTCGCACTCTGTATTGATTTGTAATATTATCGATAACAGGTTTATATATTTCTCTAATTATTCTTCTTTCTGCGAAGCCCAATCGGCTCTATTTTGTATTTTCGTCGTCCATGTTTCATGTTTTAATTCTCCCCGTATAATTAGCCCATTAACAGAGAGTCATTCCATCCAATAAGAGTGGAGGCTGCTCAGTCATCAAAGACAATCATTCCATCCAGTAAGGATGAAGACTGCTTAGTCATCAAAGACAGTCGTTCTATCCAGTAGGGGTGAAGGCTGCCTAGTCGTCGAAGAGACAAGTGCTATCTGCCAAACAAGAGAGTCGTGTCTTGGTTAAGGGGTAGCTGCCCTTTGCGCTATCGCCGATTCTTTTGTGGTTGCTGTATGTCAAGGGGTAAGGTCAGCCTACATATCTGTTGCTAAAATTACTTCGCTGCTGTAACGAGTACCATGTACTGGTATATGAATTTTGTTACGAATTTATCTTATGTGCTAAACTCTAATAAATCTTTTACCGCGAATTAAAAAACATGTTTTAAACCTTTACGTTTATCTAAATAAATATTTAATATATTGTATAATAGTTGTTTATTATGTTTGTTTTACTATTTGTATCTCTATAGGTATAATTTAGAATATAATATTATTTGTCTTATATACAAAATCATACGATTTGCGTTACATTGATATTTATGTGGCAATTAGCTATAGAGTCATTAGTCTTTTCCTGTCATATCATATTTTCCTTAATCAACAAACCATAATCAAGCGGTTTAGTTTGTGTAATACAATATCCCAATTCGTCTCATAATATTTAGTTTTCAAAACAGCTGTTACGCTAATAATTCGTTCACCTTTGTTAAAGCACTTTGGGTTATGACTACTTCTTCTTGGCTACGCAATTTTAGTTTTTAAAATTACAGTATTTATTGATATGTTATTGATAGGGTATGCAAGTGTTAAGGAATAGTTTGGGATTGATATATGAGGTTGTGAAATATTAGGTATTGTTGATAACTGGGTAGTTGTTATATTTTTATCTGTGTATGTAGTTTGAGAACTTGGGAATAATGTTAAGGGTGATATTTGAGATGGAGTTAATATTGGTATAGTTAATTAAGTAGGTATAGTCGAGGATTGTGAGGAAAAGGACTTCGCTGAAGATGCTGATGTGATCAGGACGTCATGTGTGGAAGAGTATTAACTACTGTATTTATAGTAGTAGTTGGCACTGTTGTTGTAAAGTTCTGATTTGGATTTGTACAGAATGACCAATTTGCTACAAAATGGTCAGATTTTTTACAATAGTAACACATCTGTTTTCTAAAGATAAGAAAATACGATTAGATGTTTGATCGTGGTTTCTGACAATTGAGGGAGGAATTAATGTAGCTTTCAAAGGAAAGATAAATGTATGTCTTGGAAAGCTCAATATATATCTATATACTGGGTTTGTTGTACCTCTTCGTAAAAAATTAATTGGAGGTAATAAATTGAGGCCTATTTTTTTAAGTTCATATTCTATGAAAGTGTGATAAATACTAGGACAAACATTAGAGATCAGTAATCTTTAATTTGGTGTAATTAAGCGTCGAGCATAAATTATTTGATGATTGATAGTTATTCTTTCGTTGTCAGCCTTTATGACAGTTTTTTCTAATTCTTCACTAGCTAGGTAAATACAAATACGGTGATTTGAAATTCGTGATAAAAAAATGTATATATCTTGGTTCTATAATTTTTCACAGTGCAAGTAGATATTGGAATTTTGGAATTAAATTGATTAACGCTACAGAATATGAAGAAGTTTTATATGATGTCAATAACGTTTGGGGCCTCGACGCCACTGGACTATTAACATCATCCCTTTTCGTTGTTTAATGACATCAGGTGATATAAATAATATGAACTTGTTTTGAAGTAAGTATTTAATTAGATTAAAATTCCTTACCGATTTGCTTCATTGTTATTCTCCATTGTTATTTACGGTATCACAACAATTTATTACACTTTTAATATTAACTGGATATAAATAAAAGCACAAAAACTAGGTGCGATTAGACTGGTAATTAAATAAATCTAGCTTCGACGAAGATTCAAATCGTTGTCTCTTATTATTTTCTTTACAAATATTCGGAGTTCTTCCTCACTTGCTTTAGTCATTTGCTATTACGCGTATCCATGTATTAAAATAGGTTTGAAATTAGTAGCAATATTATTTCTCCGAAAAAGTGAAGAATATCTATTTGCTATCCAGATTTAATCCATAGAATAAATATTGGAATGCTATAAAATAATGCTATTAGCACCAAAAAAATTTGCTGATAATCAGTAAAAAACTAAATAAATGTCCTTTAACATGCAAAAAAAGATGATATAGAGTAGAGCATAATGTTACAATAAACCCATATCATTTTAAAACATTGCAGTATTTAGTATATCGTAGATAACGTTCTCACATAAGAAATAAAAATGAATATTTAGGTAGCTAACTGATGTATATATTATAACCCTTATAACACTTTTAAATCCAGAAGTCTAAAAGGAATCTATAAAATCAGGATATATAAGAAGATAATTAAATCAGTGCTACTGTGTGGATATGTGACGAGAACACTGTCAAAACAATGTAAGTAAAACTCAAGTAGTAATTAGATCAGGATTGCTAGAAATGTTATCAGAAGTATTTTCCAACCTATATAGGTCCGAGTACTAACCAATACCAAACGGAACTAATGCCAAGGCCAAACACATATACAAAGTACAAGAAACTAAATCTCAACGCCAAAGTTGCGCTGGCTATATCCAAAGGCTCTCTAATAACTGCATTGTCAAGCTAAATTGGGAGAATCGAGAAAAAAAATGCCCTTAGGACGTCCACGAATGAAGGAGGGAAGTAACATATGGTCAGATTTAGGAATAATGAGACTACCTACATCTTATCAACACATCCCTGTTCAATCATATGCTATCCTACCTACAATCAACAACTTATTTGTTAGGGATTATCAAATCAATTACAAGTAATCAAATGAACTAGACTTAAAAAAGTTATCCCAGGAAAGGCACTTCAGAAATAGGGAAATAAATTTTTACAACGTCATTTACGTGGCTAAGTTTTTAATAGTAATGAGGAGACAAAAAGAAGAAAAGGTAATAGAACCTTGTTGCGTTCTGACTATATGATGACGATGACCTTTATATAACATATAGGGAGAAAGAGAGACGAATGTCTATGTTCAATCTAGAACTCGCTGGTTTTTCTCCATTTCGAATTGGGTTTGTATATGTGTTACTATATAAAATAAACGGAAGAGAACTATAATTATGAAATTTGATCTAAAATGTAAAATCAATAAACAAATTATATATACAAAAAGATTATATAAATCCCTAATATTCACACATTAAAATATGCCCCATAGAAGTGTGTCTTCTAAAAATACAAAAGAGTAGTTATTCATAACTCAGGTGGCTTTACAAAAGGTAAACGAATGAGCATAAAAGCACAGCTGTTTTTAAAACTTTATATTATTAGACAAATTGTGGATATCCATTACCGCTTGTCTATAAAATGAATCAGAAGGCTATGCTATAATATGATACGGCAGAAAAAACGGCAATGTAAAGCAAATATGATGATTTTGTCACAGCATAAGAATATTGCCTCGTACTGTTATATAGCAATTTGTTGTCACAAGTTTATAGTTGTTCGAAAAATGAACTCAGATTTAAATATTTAAACGTCAAATAAAATATAAAAACCTATTTAATCTTATTCCCAGCATTATTCTTAAACCCTGACATAACGTCACAAGAAAATAATTTTAAAAAATCATTGCGAAATTCAAAATTTATATTTATACCGGTATCTCAGAAAATAATAATATTTGTATAAAGTACAGTCATATTTTGAGATAAAATCTTCAATTCAGAGCAAAAAACTGAGCACACAAATATTTATTATTTTATGTACTATGTTGTAAAATAAGTATACTCAAAACAAATAAATATTATCTACCAAGTGCTCTACTCCAGTTTAATATCTTCTTCTTTTTCTTCCTTCTTTATAAATAGGCTTAATGCCTGTTTTACTTCGGTTTTGAGCCTCAATTGACGTTGTCTGACCATCTTTTCCTCGGTCGTCCCAATGATCTTCTTCCATTTGGCGATTTGTCTCTTGCTATTCGTACTATTCTATTTTCTGTCATTCTTTCGAAGTGTTGATTCCATTCCGCTTTTTTCTTTTGGTCCACGCGTTTATTTCCTTTAAACCACATCTCGCTCGTATTTCTTCACTTCTTACTCTTTCTCTTAGAGTTTAGTTTGTTATTTTTCGTAAGACTTTCATTTCTGTTGTTTCTAGCAGTCTTTATGTTTTCGCCGTATCTGCTCTTGTTTCCGCTATGTACGTCATTATCGGTCTTATTGTTGATTTTTATATCCTCAGTTTAATATCAGTTTAATATCAATGCAAAAATATTATAAAAATTTCGTCATAGTTGTAAATTTATATTAGATAAAACCAAATGTAGAGCATATAGTGAAATCTGAATATCTTAGAATAACTATAACGAACGAGAACATTATTGATAAGGAAAAGCCAGGCCCATCGCTAAGAAAGTGAGAAAGCAATTGGCAAAAGCAAAGGGTACTTTGTACTAAAGTAGCCGTACTCTAAAGCATAAGGATGGGAGGATTGTTTGTCTCAAGTGGCCATTCAGAATTATGTCTTTATTTTTTAATTTGCTAATTTTAATAGATTCTACTTTTCATAGAATCTAAAGGTAGCTTCAGGGCTTTATTATAAATATACTTTTTTAGGAATGAAAATACGTAAATAGAACCTGGAATATGCATGTAACGTAAGCTTTGATCTCTGAGATAAACACAACTCCTGAACAATGGCGCCGATATATGTAGTTAAAATTGTGTACACCCATTTTAACCGTTTATTTCCTTATTATCCATATATGAGTTGTGACCGATATTACAAACTCATTTATTTTTCACAAAGAGACTCTACATATATTAACTACATTTATTACTATACAAATCTGATCGAAATATTGTCTAAAAGTAACAGTATGTAAAATTAAAATTTTTAATGAAAAGTAAAAGATTAGCCATATTTTATAGGGTTTAAAGATCGGCCAAATCGGTCTTTTTAATGCCAACTATCCTAATTATGTCTATAAATATTAGAGAAGTGAATATCCAGAGATAAAGATAGGTACTTTACTTTACTTAACTTTATCAGACGTATGCGGTTAACGCAAATGTGACGTATTTCTAGTGCAGGAAACACATTGAAGGCCAAACATAGGCAAACAAGAAAAGAAAAACTTAAAATGAGAGGGGACAAAACCAGTCAGCTAAGGGTATCTTTCAACGGTGATGAGCTTGGATCTGCTATCTACGTATATAATGAACAATATTACGGCTCCTGACTAAAGATCTGAGCACAAAACTAATTCTAAAATTTGGATCAAAAATACAACAATGGCTTGTATTGTCCGGGTATGTCTACACAACAGAAAATTTTTCTTATCATTCAATGGTAAAAATAACAGATGGAAAACGCAGAAGAACGGTCTCCTTTGGGGTAGCGTAATGGTACCTACACTGTATAATATTTACACAACCCATACCAGTAAATACTAGGACTTTTATTATGTAGACGATACATCTATATTGTTGCACAACCAAAAACTTTTGTTGCTGAAGTATAGAAAAATCTAAATCATACTTTAAACACAATAAAAATAGACTATGAATCAATTTTAAGCCAAATCTCAGAAAAAGTCAGATGTCCTGCTTTAATGTCCCTAACAGAGATGCTTTTAAAAATCTAAACATCCAATAGTGTCATGAAATTTTTAAACTCTGGACTTGCTATAAATACCTTGAAGATAGTTTGTATTACACTTTGTCATTCATAGAACATTGTTTAAAACTAAAAGGCAAACTGAGGACCAGAAAAATATTCTGCAAGCTTGTCAGCTAAAAATGAGAAGCATCCTTTCATCCTTAAAACGTAGACGCTTGCACTCTATGCTTCTGCTACCGAATATACCTTGCAAGTATGGATGACACCAACACATATTTAACACGTAGATTTAGCTATAAATTAGACAGCCAAATTCAGCGAATATTAAGACACACACACACATCCATACATAAGCTCTACAATATCGTAGCTAACAATTCACCTAATATCCGAAGATAAGTAGCTAGACTGCTAGAGAATAAAAGATACAAAGTCTAGAATCGCAACATCCACTCAACGAATACCAGCTCAATTTATGACTAAAATTGAGAAAAAACTGACCAAAGATTATTGCAAATTTGACACTAACTCCACGTTTATTGATTACATATTACCCCTAAATAGCAGATAAAACATTTAGAAGTATGTAATATTGGTGAACTGGTACATTTTTCTTATATAAATTAAGCATTCTTCCTCTTTTGTGCACTACTACCAATTTTTACATAAAAATATCTATTTTTGCACTTAAATATTTATTTTAAGATAACCTATCCAGAATTATATGTAGTACACAGATAAAACCAGAAATAAAATAATAAAGAAGCTGTATACAAGATATCGTAAAACAATGGATTAACTAAAAGTTCTTATTAATCGTATTCTTAAATAAAACGTATAAAGACATATTCATGTTAACAAAATACATTGGGAAATATTCGCATATGAAAAAACACGTCCAACTTGGTAATGAAATCCTTTTGTATTTATAAAGCTATTTTTAGAATAGCAGGTACCTACCAAAAACAGGTATTTGGTATTATACATATCTATTACATATTGTCAATATGATCGCCAACATTCATAACGGATAGGCACATCAAGAAGAAGAAGAAGATTACATATTGTAATGCGTATGAAAAGGAGTCCGTATGAACCGTTTAAAATATATAAAATATATATATCAAGAACGCTGGCCTAAGTGCATAGTTGCCAAACTATCAGAGCTTACTTAAACCGATATACTTATAGTTCCAATATACAGTGAAAAAGATCTGAACGACCCCTATAATATATACACGTGAACTAAGCGAAATACATTTATGATACAGGGGTACTTATGAGCTCCAAAATTTTTTTAAGAATTATGAAACTATACATCTTAACGAATCGACACAGCCAATATTATGAAATGGACAAGTGAGCTCCGTATATCGGTGTCCACTTGACCACGGAGCTCACTTGAACCTGAATTTTAACATGGGCGGAGTTCACTTTATGCCGTAAATATATATATATATATATATACATAATATATATATATATATATATATATAATATATATATATATATATATATATATATATATATATATATATATACATCCCACCATCATTTTGAAGTCTTTTCACGTTGCAGTAATTTAGCATCACCAAGAAATACTATCACATTCAAATTATAAGTCATGTATATTCGTTTAGTGTATCTTTTTAGGCTTGACACCGTTGTCAGTGTTTAAATTTTTCGATTTTTTTATATATTTATTTTTTTACACTCAACAGACATTTTAACTCCCTATAGGTCAAATCATTGTGTCTTGCGTCAATACAGTATCACGAGATGTTGCCAAAATATATATATTTATTTGAAACATGGATAGATATATCGATCCGTTTTCGTTCACAGACCGATAGGTCTACAACCTTACCGACCGCCCCGACCGGTTTAGGGTTCTCGGATTTATTATTATGGTTTAGTTGCATATTTAATTTAGCAGGTAATTTTTCCCAGAGAATTGTGAAAAATTATGAATGAACGATCGAAACGAATTTTGCCGCTGGCAGCGATAAGTAATATTTGTATTATTATGGTAAAATTGACAAATACGAGAAAAACGTTCGTCTCCAATAAAATATGTTCATGTACAGACGGTGCCAGTTAGTTTTTTAAAATTAGTATTAATTTTTGGTTAAATTTTGTTTGTTTATGTTTAATATAATTTTTTTTGTTTTAAATTAAATTTAAAATATATTGTTTATGCTACCAGTGCACTGTTCATGTTTATTTGTTTTCTATTAAAATAATAAATAACTATGTAAATGTATAATTTTTGATTTACTATAATAAAATTTGTGGAAATGTTGCTTTAAAAGTTAAAAATACTTAAAGAAAAATAAAAAAATTATAATAAAAAACTTTTTACATTAAAATGAATAACTGATACTAATTTGCTGCACCTTCTTCTTCTTCTTCTTTTGGCATCATAGCCCTGAATGGGTCTTTGCCTATCTGGCTATGTCCTTCCATTCAGATCTCTCTTGTGCCCTTCTTCTCCATTGTCTCATGTTTATTGTTTTTAGGTCGTCTTCCACGTCATCCAACCATCTCGTTCTGGGCCTTCCTTTTTTCGCCTTCCTATGGGCTTCCATTGTACCATTTTCTTTGTTGTTTTTGCATCGTTTTGTCTCTGCACATATCCCAGCCATGACAGTCTTTGACTTTTCACAAATCTTACAATGTCATAACCTTCATTTAACTCATTAACCTCGACGTTTCTCCTGATTCTCCATGTGCCATCTTCCTCTTGTACCGGGCCATATACTTTCCTCAGTATTTTTCTCTCGAATGTCCTGAGTTGGGCTTCATCTTTTTTCGTCATTACCCAAGTTTCACATCCATAGGTTACTACGGGTCTAATCAGTGTTCTGTAGATAGTCATTTTGGTTATTTTGTCTAATAATTTCAATGTCATCAATCTTTTATTAGCATAGTATGTACCATTCCCGCTGGAAATACGTGCATTAATTTCGCTACTTACGGAGTTCTTCTGATTGATTTCTGTGCCGAGATATGTAAAGGCATCCACTCATTCGATAGTATAGTTGTCTATTGTGATATTATTTTCATTGTCAGTTATTCTTTTGACTGTCATATACTTCGGTTTTGTTCCGTTTATTTTGAGACCTTTTTTTCTTGCTTCAGGATCAATTTGTTTGAACACTTCCATTAGTCGTGGCTTATTCCTACTAATGATAGCTACATAGTCTGCATATGCAGTAATTTGTAATGATTTGGTGTTTATATGGCCGGTTATATTGGTTTTTCTGATGACTGCCTCAAGAACTAGGTTGAATAGCATGGTTGATAGGGCATCTCCCTGTCTTACTCCTATGTTGATGTTAAACAGGGAAGTCAGTTCTCCATCTACTCTGACTGCGGCTTTTGAACCCTGCAACGTCATTTTTATGAGGCTGATGTATTTCTTAGGTATACCTAGATTACAAAAGTCTTCCAGCATTCTGTCTCTTTTCACACTATCAAAAGCTTGTTTAAAGTCTATATACATATTATATAGGTCTATGTCGTATTCATAAGCTTTTTCTTGTATCGTTCTTAGTATGAATATGTTATCTGTAGTGGCTCTATTTGGTCTGAATCCATTTTGATAATCACCAATTATATTTTCGGAGTATTCTAACAATCTATTGTAGATTATACCAGAAAGAATTTTGTATATTACATTTAGCAATGTAATTGGCCTATAATTCTGGCATTCTCTCTTATCTCCTTTTTTATATATTGGCTGTATGAGGCCAACTGTCCATTCCTTTGGCATTTGCTCCTTCGTCCATATTAATGTTATTAGGTAATGGATTTTTTTCCAGAGTTCGGATCCTCCATGCTTTAATAATTCTGCCGAAATTCCGTCCGTTCCTGGTGCTTTTTTGTTTTTTAGTTTATTTATTATCTGAACTACTTCTTCATAACTCGGATTTTCGATATGCAGCTCCGCCTAATATATTGTCTCGTTCTGATCATTTTCGTTGTCTGCATTTAGATTTTCTTAGAAATATTGTTTCCATGTCATTATAATTTTTTGCTTCTCTGTTAGTAGTTCTCCGTCCTTGTCTTTGTATATCGTTAGTTTTGGTCTAAGTGACTGTGTGCTTTCTTTTATGGATTTATAGAATTTTCTGCTTTCGCGTCTCTTGTTATGCTTTACGATTTCTTGTACTTGCTTTTTCGTAGCCTCTTTTTTCTTTCTTCTGCATATTCTAGTCGCTTGTGTTCTTTTTTCGTTATAAATCTCACCGCTATTTCTTGTGTTTCTTTGAAGTTGGTTAAGCCTAGCTTGCCTTTTTTCCTCTAGAATGCAGTTCTGCATTCATCATCATACTATTCCGCATTTCTTTGCCTTTTGGCTTTTCCGACAGTTTCCTCTGCTGACTCCGTTATAATTGTTTTTAATTGTCTTTATCCCTCCTCTGCAGTATCTTCCTCTCTAGTTCGGTTGAGTTTTATTTGGAGAGCATTTCTGTAATCTTGTCTCTTTGTTGCGCTTTTGAATCCTTCTACATTCCAGTTTTTAATTTGAATAACATTAGTTATGTCTGTTGCCCATCTTTTTAAGATAAGTATATGGTCAATTTAATTTGCTTTCTTCCATGTTGCTTTATGGATATTATTTCTCTGGAAGTTAGTACTGACAACTACGTAATTATTTGCTGCTGCGAACTGTGCCACCCTGAGTCCATTTTGACTGGTTTCAGTGTGCAAACTGTGTTTCCCAAATATATTTGCAAACGTTTCTTCTTTCCCCGGTTTAGCATTAAAATCGCCTAACGTTATAACAGCATCGTGTCTTTGGATTTTATCACATACATCCTGTAGTTCTCCGTAGAATCTTTCAACGTCTTCTTCATCAGCGTCTTCCGTCGGTGCATATACATTAACCATTGTCACGTTATGAAATTTACCTTTAAATCTTATGGTGCAAATTCTATCTGATTCTGGTGTAAATGCGATAATGGCTTTTCGCAGTTTTTTGGTTACCATAAACCCGACTCCTCTTTCACCTTGTCTCATTTCATTTCCGAAGTAGTATAGTGAGAATTTATTCTTATGAATTTCTTTCTGGTTCTTCCATCTGATTTCCTGCAGTGCCAATATTTCAACCTCGTATTTTTAAAGTTCTTCTGCCATACTTATCATAGCTCCTGCCTTTAAGAAGGTTCACACGTTCCAGGTTCCAAATTTTAAATCCATAATCATGTCCATTTTTCTGAGCTGAGTTCGTCGTTGTGAGATCCGTCCGTTTGTTTCATTAGCCATTGTATTCGCAACAATTGAGTTCTACAAGGAAGGGTTGTTAACCCTTCGCTCAACCCCCTCTTCATCGGAGGACCAAGGCTCCCTTCTTCGTCTGCCCTGACCCCACCATCCACTGGGGTTGGTTACCCAGTCTCCAGTGAGGTTGCTCAGGTTACTGGTGTGTACCAGCTTGGAGGTGAAGATAGGAATTGAGTAGGAGAGGCTAAGTGATGCCAACAGGATACGACATCATGTATTGCGCTTCACTACCCCTTTACACACCAATTTGCAGCAACTAGTTTTTCGTAAAACAGTTTTTGGAAAATTTTAATATAAATGGTGGACTACCAGTTTTTTAATAGGTAGATACTTGGAATTTGGCCCTTAAAGACTCTCATTGACCGAAAGTTTAAAATCGCAAAGGAAAATCTTTTTTTGATATCCACTGTTATATAAGAAATATGTTATATGTTTACATGAATAGTAGCTCAGCATTTGTTCACGTAAGTGTATACCACATTTATATTTATTATATTGATCAATTAACTTTCTTAAATACCAATCCTCTTCTTGATCTAGTTCTAAACCTCTGACAACGAAATTCTGAATATATCATGTATACATCTCGTTTATCTCTGCATTTGGTCACACATATTTCTTCAGGACTGTAAATACTGACCATTTCACGTTGTTTTTGACAAGTAGAGATTGTCTATTCGGTTATTTCTTAATATGGACTATGAGTAATTGTCTAGTCAAGTCAACACTATTATAGAAGTTATCAGTGGTCAATCTACGTTTATGTTCACATTCACACAGGTTCAATCTAGCTTTTTTGCATGTCGAAGGCATATTATTTACATCCATTTTTTTTTACAAATTTAATACAATTTACAAAAATAATTTTATAACTCACTTTTACAGAGGTAATTAACAATAAAAACATACTAATAGAAAATATTAATTTACGATTTTCAATACTATAAGGGCACTTCAGGAACAATACGTTTTTACGTAATAATAGTTCCTGTATAAGTGAAATTCTATTTTAATGTGCTTTATTGAAGCACACTAGACATATTTCAGTTTTACCATCACATGCTCCACAGTATGTTTTAACCATTTTAACTTTTCTATCGGTCTTTCTACTAGTCATGTTTCTTCTTAAACTTTTGTAATATTTTGTACACTTTCTTCTCTTTTTATTACCTACGTCGCTTTGCCAGAGATGGTATTTTTTGGGTGTAACTGGTCGTGAGCGTTCCAACATTTCTTTATTTGCAAATGTCTTCGCGAACACCGGTCTGAACTCAATGATAGGTTGTCGCTTTTTCGCCTTTTCTATTATTTAACAACTAAGCATTGGCTACTGCGGTATTAAATATTAATTTCACTGCCACTTTCCGGTACCACTTCAGAATTTTGGATATTGGGTTCTGGTAAGAAGCAATTTGATTAATAAAATCAACACTCTTTTTCAGCTTGAAATTAATTTAATTAAAAATTAATTTTTCAGCTTAATCGAGAATAGCTTGTGGTTTTAGCACCTTTGTATAATTTTTCTTTTCACCTGAGTAAAATAAGATAAAACTATTATGTTGAAATATTGTTATAATTAAAACTGGTTCTTTGTTGACCCATTTTTTCACTTGTGAAATCAATAATGCAGGGAAATTTCATTATAAGTAACCGGTTGCCACTTTTTTAATCAAGATTTTGGTTTTACATTTTTTGTAGTAGACCATATGCACATAAATTCATTTTTTAAACTATGATTATAATTCATCGACCAATATTCTAATAAAAAGATGTTTTTACGTCGTCCGGAATATTATAAACTGGTTCTCTTTCACAAAGCATACGAAATATGGTTTACATTCTACATTTAGAAAAATCTTTTATAATGCAAGTCTTGTTCGTTTACCTAAACTTAATTAATACACAAAACAAATAATCTATTGTTTTTATAGAAATGCAGATTCCTGTCGGATTTGTATCAGTGGGGCATGAGTCACTGGTGTCTCGTATATCAGGACCTCTTATTGCATTACAAACATAGTTCTCAATTAGCAGTGTCGTACAAATTAAAGCCGTAATACTGTTCGTAGGACCATAACACCGTATGTTATAAATAAATATATCCCTACAAGAATTATCTTGAAAAATGGGAAAAATACAATAAAAAAAAACAATATCAAGTAGTATTTAAAAATGGCTATTCATGGGCGTACAGTTAAAAACAAAAGTTTTCAGTGTTCTATTGCTTGATTATTATTATCTGGTTGGTATTTTTTAAAAATACTAGCTAAGTATTCTAAAAATGTTGACATTTTTTCCTGGTCTAATCTTCCTTAACTAACATCATCTTTCTTAATTGGTGTATTATTTCATATTCTTATATGTATATTATATATTTTATATATTTCACATTCTACGATGCATTCCACGTTTGACGCACTGTCTTATTTAATTTTCTGTCATTCTATTTGTTAAATCCTATCCCATTTACGTCACAGCGTCAAGGAGCAGTAAATGTGTGCAGTGAACGGAAGGCATATGTCTAACAGTGAATGTTGGAACTTTTTCGCGTTTATCATATGTACAGAAGTTGACTAAAAGTAGACGTATGCAAATCGTATGCTATTCGCTAAATTCTGTCACGTAATATGCCATAGACCTCTGTGGGTTATTACATTTTATTGCTGCCAGTTTACCGTGTTATTATATGCCGCCATGTTTACTTTGTCTCCACCATCGTATTATCTCCAATAAATCCTATCATTTTATACTCCATATGCCATGATTAGACCTATAGGATAGGAGATACATAATTAAGGCTCTTTTGACATAGTATATATAGGAGCAAATATATATATACCTAAGGTCCTTTTGACGTGTTGCTGTATTTGATCTACGTCGTAGCATTCTATTGGTTAAATGATATCATTTGAGGTACTGTATGTCACGATTGGACTAATAGGATCGAAGATACATAACTAGGCCCTTTCACGATTGGACTAATAGGACTGCGGATACATAACTCAGGCCCTTTTGACAGGCTGATGTATGCCGTATTTTATTTTTCTGTCTCATAGTATTTGATTGGTTAAATCCTATCATTTGAGGTACTGTACGTCACGATTGTGCCACTACAAACGAAGATACGTAAATAGTGCCCTTTTGACGTGTTGCTGTATTTGATTTCTAAGTCATTGTATTCTATTAGTTAAGTGCTATCATTTAAGGTATCGTACGTGACGATTGGACTAATAGGACCGAAGATACATAACTAAGGCCCTTTTGACATGCTACTCTATTTAATTTTTATACCTTATTGTATTTTATTAGCTAAACCCTTTCATTTGAGGTACTGCACGTCATGATTAGATTGATAGACCCGAAGATACACAACTAAGGCCCTTTTGGCATGTTGCTGTATCTGATTTTTCTATTTCATTGTTTTTGATTGGTAAAATCCTATCATTTAAGATACTGTACGTCACGATTGGACTTATAGAAACGAAGATATACAACTAAGGCCTTTTTGACATGCTGCTGTATTTTATTTTTCTATCTTATTATATTTTATTGGTTTAATACTATCATTTGAGGTACTGTACGTCACGACTGGACCAATTGGAGCGAAGATACAATAGGTAGGTACAATATATCATAACCCGTTACTTTTAACAAAACATGATGCCAGAATGATTTATGGATGAAAAAAAATATGTATTCTTAAATTTACTATTTCGTTGTGGGTAATATTATATTCAACAGTGATGCCAAATTTCTGATGCTAAAATGATTGATAATGAAAGTGGGATATACATTTTTATGTATATAATGACATCGAGTAAACGGTAAAACCCTGAACTAAATATATATAATATTTTCACCGTACCATCATTTTAGACTCAAATATTTTTTGGAATAAACTTATATAACTCAGTAAGGGATAAAAAGAGAAAGCCGATATTTTAAAATACCAACACGGTATCAAATCTCTAATCAGTGAGATGGTTAAAATTCTTGTAACAAGTACAGGAAAAAAGTTATTAAGGTGTTGTAAAGTAGCGTCGATATACAGATGCTACTTTGCAAGACGATGCTAAATTGATGGTAAAAGCATAATGTATCGATGCCAAAATGATAGTAGGATGTATATATATATATATATATATTATATATATATATATATATATATATATATATGCTAAATACTTTGTATTTATACAATTTCATTTTTCATCTATACCACCTATATTATTTATTTGATATTTTATAGTACTGCTTTTTGATAATTTCTTTTTCTTTTTTTCAGATCTTTTTGATGCAGCCAAAGGTATGTATAATCATGAACATTCGCCCTATCATTTTTTGGTCCTTTATCCATTTTTGCAACTAAAATAACATTAAACCTGGGTAAAATAACTAACAAAGCTTCGTCAAAAATTAGTCCGGATTGGGTAGTCATACCAAATTTTAGTAATTAACTCTTATTAAATTTGTTAATGGATATAGCTATTAAATTGAAACAGGAATTTAAAAAAGCGATCCTTTGGTTTTGTGTAGCCTATCTGGTTGTTACTTCGCGGTTTAGTACAATCAAAACTGCTGCAAATATAGAAAAAGTAATAATGGATTTGGTTTTATTTCTGAAAAATACTAAAAAACGTCTGTGAGAACCAGGAAACACATTGGACAGTACAATATTACAGACCTAAGATGCAAATTCATGATGGCTCCAACTTACTAACTAAATTAGAATTATTAAAAGAGAAATATGGTATAACTATTTGCTAGAGTGAGACGAGTATTTTGATAATTACCTTTTTCTTTATGCTTTAAATACATATTCGTCTCCTTCTAGTTACTTGTCCTATCGGAGGTTGGATATCATCACAGCTATCCATACCTTATTGGCAGTTGCTCTGAAAAGATCTACTAAGCTGCAACTATACCACTCTCTTAGGTTTCTTAGCCAGGAAATTCTTCGTTTTCCTATGGATCTTTCACCCTTGATTTTACCTTAAGCCTTAATATCTCATATTTCGCACCTCTAGTAATGTGGCCTAAATATTCCATCTTGTTTTGATGTGCTTTATGAACTCGCAATTCTTTTGGAGCCTTCTTAACACTTGATTTCATGGTATTTTCCAAATACTTCTATAGCACCACATCTAAAATGATTCCAACTTCTTTTTATTATCTATCCACTTTTAGTGTCTAGCTTTCCAGTCGAGAACAAGTAGCATCTTAAGGCTCTTATCCTCAGCTCCAGAGGCAGGTCTCGATTAATAAACATTGTTTTCATTTTTATAAATGCTTGTTTTGCAATTTCAATGCGTGTCCTTTTTTCTCTACCTTGGTCATTATTTTCGTTTACCCAGGTTCCCAGATATTTGTATTTATTCACTCTTTCTATTTGTTTTCCTCGATATCTATCCTTCCTACTGTATGTTGCTTAGAAATAATCAAGCACTCGTTTTTCTTAACGTTTATTTATAGTCCATATTTTAGACTGACTTATGTAATCTATTTAGTAAGCGTTCCAGTGCTTCTAGACTGTGCAAAAAACAATGGTGTTCAAGATTTTTTCGTTTATTGACATACCCTGTTGTTCCTCTGAGATTGTTTCCTTAAAAATATCTTCACTGTACAGATTGAATAACAATGGGGACAGCACGCAATCCTGTGTAACACCTCTTTTGATTTCTATATTTTTTGTATCGACATTTTTGATTCTAACCTTTACTTTTAGATTCCAGTACAGATTGACAATAACCCGTATATCTCGACTGACTAACCACATTCTTTTCTTTTAACAGTTCTAAATTTAGAAGAATCTTTTTTGAGATTTTGGACAATATTATCACTCAGTTAGAGTAACGTTTCTCGGATTACAAAAAGTTTCAATAGCTGGAATTGGGCAATAATAAAAGATTCAAGGAATATTGCTAAATTTACGATGTAATTTGCTAGCTTGGCCTACCCAAAATTTTACCACACCAGCCGCCACTGATCTCGACTAACCACATTCTTTTCTTTTAACAGTTTTACGAGTTTCTTATATCATACTCAATCAAAACCCTTTTGAGAATCTATAAAGCAGACATAGAGACCCTGGTTCATATATGGTCGTCTTTGCGCGAGAACGCTAAAAGCGAACAGAACCTCTCTCGTTCCTAGTCCTCCTCTGAATTTAAACTGGGTGTTTTATATTTGGATCTGACAGATCCTCTGGAAGTCGGATTGAATTGTGAGGGGAGACATCCCCAAACGAAAATTAAAACCAAAAACGAAACAAAATTTTCCCCAAATTTATCCTTAAGTTGAATTTGACAATTCCAGTACCTGTGTTGGCCAGCTAAAAACTAACCTCTTATTTAGTAAATTCTTCTTTCGACAAGGGCAAGAACTGCCAAAAGCAGAATTTTAATGGAAGTGGTCCACTTTACTATACTCTTTGGGACTTAACAGGACACGGCCTGGTATGATCTCTAGAATATTTACCACCTTCTATCCAATAAAAAAGGTTAATGATCTAAGTACAAAAAAGGTAGAGACTGATAACAGGGAAAATTCTATAAGAAATTCGATTAACTTTGGAGAGAAAAGCTAATCCATAAGTTTAATAAACATTTATTTGGCTTTGTTTTCCATAGTATCCTTTTGCAAATATTAAACAGGTTACTATAAACATAGATTATAATTATTTACGAGAATGACTTTCAGTTATTTGTATTCTAGAACTAAACTAGTTCGAAATACGTCATAAAAAATTCAATAAAAAATGAAAAATATCGACAACTGATAAAAATAACATTAACAACAGCAACATTGTAAGTAAAATCTATCAATTATTCGTAATTGCTCATAAATGAAACAAAACCATTCCGGAAATACAATTTTTTTTGAAAATCATCATTAACGCAGTCCGGAAGTTTTGTATCGAACAATTCCTGTATCTATTTTTTAATAGAAAATCAATCATTAGAATAATTTTCAATGAACGCAGTCAACAATCGATCGTATAAATTATGTTATTAACCAAATTGTCATAAATTATTGTTGTAATGTGACAATAATATAATTGTCTGTCCAATTTAGTAACAATGAGAGAAATAACATGTTTTTAACTCGGACATATATGGACAGTCGCGAAATGATAGCCAGATTGGAAACCATTTAATTTATAATTTATATTTTAATAAAATCGTGATGTAAATATTTATTAAATAAAGTACACAGAACAAAAATTTGTTAATAATCTCAAACGACACAGTTTTCGGTGTCAATGCACGTTTCTCAAGTATAGTATTTTAATGCCCAATGTACATAATATATTATACATATAAGAAATAATTATAAGGAAGTAATGGAGAAATCAACAGCACGCATAAAAGTAAATGGACGGTACGGTCAACAGTATACGTTTTTACGCAAGTAAATGACCGTTTTGGAGTGTAATTTTAGTAGTCACTAGTGATATGCTTGAAAATTTGGATTCAGGTTTATCTTATATTCTACTTCACTTTTGATTTTGGACCCCTTGTTACCAGGGTTGCTTTTAATTGTCTCTTTTAACTATTCATTAGTTTTTCAGTTATTTGCGAGTGAAAATGTTCACATTTTTCAAAAAAGAAACCTGTTTGCAGACGTTTTTTAACAAATAACTAAAAAAGTAATTATTTTATCGAAAAACATTCTAAGCAAAATTTAGATTAAAAAAAAAACAAAAGAAATGGTGTACTTATGAAGTAGGTATACCCAGTAGAAGCAGAGTTGTAACTTATGAAAAGTAGATTGTTATTTTTCAAATTCCAAATCGTATATTTCAACATAAATTAACCAAAATGAAGCACTTTTCAGGTAAAACTAATTTAAACATTTTTAAATTGTTTTGAAAAAGCTTTATTTCTGTTTTTTTTTTTCTAAAAAAGTTTCTAGTATCAAATCTAAGCTAGTTAAGCTCAAGATAAAGTTAAACCCTTTTTTTGGTAAAAAGAAAATCGTGAATATCACTTCCTAATTTATCATCATTCAGGCTTTACAACTCTGCGTAAGTCCTAGCCTCCTCCATAATTTTTCTCCAGTCGTCCCTGTCCATCGCCTTTTTCCACCAAGCACGTATTCCCATATTTCTCATGTTTTCATCGATGTTATCAAGGAACCCTGTTCTGGGTCTTCCTCTTCTTCTCTGATTAATGGATCTATCAAGAAGCATTTTTCTAGCTGGGTAATTTTGTTAAGATAGGACATCCATCTCAGATGTCTAATCTTAATATGCTTTACGATATCTGGTTCCTGGTATATTCTATAAAGTTCTAAGCTGTATTTTCTTCTCCACACTTCGTTGGCATTCACTGCTCCATAGATTCGTCTTGGTACTTTTCTTTAGAAACATCCTAACATGTTTTCATTACTTTTTGTTAGAGTCCTGGTCTCTAAACCATATGTTAAGACTGGACAAATTGTTTTTTAGAGTTTTATGTTTATATTTCTCAATATAATTTGGATTTAAGGAGAGATTCAGCCCAAAAAAGCTGAAATCTGTTGGTCGTGCAAATTATGCGGTTTATCTCTGCGGTTATATTATTTTCAGTATTAACGAACGCTTCCAGGTATACAAATTGGTTCACTGCTTAGATGACGTTGTTTTCTATAACAAGTGGTTGTAGGAATTGTAGTTGCATGCTTATTTTCATATACTTTTTTTTGTTAGTGTTTATTAATAAATCCATTTTTGTAGCTGATTATTTTAATGCTATATACGCCTCTCGTACAGCGTTTTCCATTCTTTCTGTAGTAAAGGCAAGGATTTGCACTGATTTATTATATATTAAACCAATGGTTAGGGTTTGTGACATACATATTCCTTTTTTAAGTGTCAGATCGAGCAGTGTGCAGTAGAAAGGGTCTCCCTGGCGCAGCCCGTTATTTGTTTTAAAAAGTTTAGAAAGTTCCCCCTGAATTTGTACTATACATTCAACTTTTTCAACAGTTAGTTTTGTTAAATTTACTAACTTATTTGGTATTCCTAGCTCTTTCATTACTTTGAACATTTTTCTTCTATTCACAGAGTCGTAGGCTGCTTTGGAATCTATAAATATGTGATGAGTATTAATGCCATATTTAAGTGATTTTTTTTATAAAATTAGTTTCAGGGTTGCAATCTAATAAGTTGTCAATTCACCACCTCTGAAACCAGTCTGGTATTTTCCTACTATCCGTTCTTCATATGGTGCCATACGGTGATATATTACTGTGGAAATATTTTATGCGCTGCATTTAGAAGCCTAATTTCTCTGCGGTTAGAGCATTCAAAGATATCTCCTTTTTCCATTATAGTATCGTGGCCACCTTCTTTATATAATTCATCTATTTCGGTTAATTTGTTTCTGTCTAATTTTTTAACTGTATCTTCGACTTCAAGAATCGTTGGTGAAATTTAACGTCTGATAGTTGGTGTAAATGTTCGGCGTTATTTAGATGAGATATTTCCCGGACGATAAATTGGTAGACAAGGTAGAATTGAATGGCCTCCACGTTCACCCGATTTCAATCTTAAAGATTATTTTTATTAGGGATACTTGAAAAATTCAGTTTACAAAACTTAACCAGCAAGTCTTGCAGAGCTAAGGCAACGAATTATCGATGAATCTCGAATAATTTTTAGACAATCATGGAGAAACGTGGTAGACGCATTCTACCATCGATTAGGGTGCTGTCAACTCACAAATTGAGTACATCTTCAACACTTAATAACGTAACTATTATGTTAAAAATGTTCTAAATTATCAATTGTTACGTTTTAATGTATTTTAAAATAGTTAGTATTAAAAAAATTATTGAAACAAGTTAGGCGTTGCCAGACTTCTGTTTTATGTTTTTAAGACCTTCCAGACTAGATAAAATCATGTGTTACATATGATTGAACTCGTATTGAATAGGAGATTCCAATAATGACTGAATATACAGGATAATGTATTTCAAAAACACAAGTTACTAATAATATAATAGAAACGGCAAATCTGGCAACATTGTAAATATCAAATATGGAATCTCCGTATCCCAAAAGAGGTGTACCTAAAATTTTGTACAATTATGATTAGCAATTTACGAGATAATTGGCCGTTTTCATACTTTTGGGCCACTCTGTGTATTATGAATATGTCAATACGTGACTGTTCAATTATATAAACTGTTTTTATTATTGGGGAAGCAGTCAATTTATTTTGGGCTAAAAGTAAAACGACTATTTGAGCTTAGTCAAGCTTTCGGCGATATTTTATTTCCTTTCTCAAGACAATCTATAAATGAAAGTTTACATTTAGATAAAACTAATATAAACAAAAAACTTACTACTCGTGGTTAATAATTAATACAATACCTTCGATAAACGTGAAGAATTTAAATAAAATAAAAATTAAACTACTTACAATTTCAAACTAGACTACTAATTATAATTTTGACGAAGTAATTATTTGATGTTAAGTTAATTTACGTAGGTATCAAGATAATTTAAAGAAATGGTTTAAATAAAAAAAGCAAATTGTATTAATAAGAGATCTGACATTGATAATTTAAGCATCATATAATATAACATTTTATCTTATTAATAATCAAATTTAAAAGTTACACAGGAGAAATATAATAATAAAAATTTAAATAATGGTTTCACAGTTTGTTTCATTATCTGTCCCTATTTGATATTTAATTCATTATTCTACCAATTTTATCTGAAGGTTTTTATGCCTTTTTATCATTTTGCTATAGATTGTTTTTTCGTTAATTTTTGGTTAATTACTTTCCCTCGTTACACGTTCATCATCTTGGTGCTACAGCCCTTAGAGGGCCTCGACCTTCTCAAGCTTTCTACGCCATTTCTGTTCTGTCTCTTGCTTGCATATTCCAGTTGCCGACTTCGATCTTCTCGGCATCTTGTGTTATCCCGTCCATCCACCTTAGCTTTGGTCTACTCCGTCTTCTTATTCCCATGGGTTGTGCTATTAGAATCTTTTTTATCATGTTCGAATAAACGAGGTTGCGCACTACTCGCGCTTCGGATGAAAATAGCTATATTTTTTTAATTAATTTATTTTTTTTTGCTACGTTCATAACTTTTTGAAGATAGTAAGCACAATTATCCAAATGAGAACAACAACTGATCAATGTTGAATCTTATACACCAAAACTGCTTTAAAACATGCTAGGCAAGGTCTACTCTACTCTACTCACTAGGTGTCGATCGAAACCAAAGCATTGACCAAAGTAGTCACTTGCGTACACAATTAATCAACTGTAGAAAATCTGTCGGCATAAATATATTTTTGTCAGACCTGAATACCACGTCTGATATTCAGGTCTGATGCAAAAACGAAGTTAAATTAGACGTTTAAGTCACTTTATCAGCTACTAAGTAAATGGTAAAACTATCCAGGTTGCAGATCATGTCTCCGAACTCTTATTCCAGAAGCGACAGTTCCGCAATCTTTCAAACGACTTCCATAAAAACGACCTCACTATCACTCACCACCGATCCTGCAAACTACTTATTTTGCATATTACACCGCTTTTCTGGCTGTAGGCAGAGGTCCAACTGTATTCGAATGAGGCGAACGTAGTTAAAAAGTAGTAAAAAATGTAAAAACTCGTAAATAGTGTCAACTTAAGCAATATTAAACACTTAACTAAAAGCAGTTTAAGGAGTATCAGCTAAAGTAATATTGAGGTCTTCGTAGTATAGGAGCAAAACTTTGCGCAATAATTTTCATTTAAAAGTTTTGTGAAGGTTAATATTGTCGCCCCTTAATATATATATTTTGATTAAAATAGAAATTAATGGAAGCTTTTACCAATAATTAACTTAGAAACAATTAATAATTTACTTTAATGCTTTAAAATAATTCAATTTAACTTGCGTTAATGGATAAATTCTATTTTCGTATTTAATTCAATGTATGCTTCACTTGATGTTACTTTGTATATTTGTATTTATATTTATTGATTCTATGCTAATAATAATGTGTAACTATTGATGTATAGACAATCAGGTATAAAACTCGATCCATTATACAGGGTTTTTCAAACAGGTATGTCACAAAATTTGTAACATTTTGTAATAAAAAATGGACACGTTACTTTCTTGTTCTGAAAGCATTTTCATACAAAAGAAACAACAAAACCTAAGCGCACAGAAAAATTTTAAGGTGGGTGTGCAGCCCTAAATCCCCCAAACTTTTAAGTACGTTCAAATCAAATGAATTGTGCGGCATCACTAGTTTAACACATTATTTTTAAAACTTGTTTGCCTCTTATCACTTTTTCGAAAAACTAGGATTTTCCTAGTTGGCCATAAAGTTACAATTAGTTTCTACGGATACAATAATTATAAACAGTTCCATCAATAATAGTCAATAATTTGAAGCTATCATTTATTGTGTGAATAAGATTAATATAAAAAATTTTGATGTAACAATGGCCTACACATTTCAGGAAATGGCAAATATGTATTTAACTTTGGGTAAGTTGGATCAGATTAAATTATTATTTCAATAAACTATCGGGAATATCGAAGGTGAATGTCAAGGAGATAGTGCAGCAGCCGCAAGGCGTTATGCAGTAAAATAACCCAATTGAAATACACCCGATAGACAATTAATTCTAACCATTGATCGTCGTTTACGGGAAATGTGTACATTCCAACCGCAAGTTGCTGGCAATAGTGGTCGTCCAATAACGGATGCAACTTATGAAGACATTTTAGAAATCATTGAAGTAGTCCCTGGAACAAGTACAAGGGTAGTAGCTGCTCAACTAAATATTCCTTACGTAAGGGTTTGGAGGCGTTTGAAAAATCAGCTGTTTAAACACTATCACTTAACAACGGTTCAAGAGTTATTGGTTGAAAATTATCCTAAAAGGATTGTATTTTGCGATTGGTTGTTAATGGAAAACACCAGAAATGTTAATTTTATTAGAAATATTTTGTTTACCGACATGGCTACCTTCAGTAGAAATGAAATAACAAACCATCATAACGAGCACATTTGGACCAACGAAAATCCTCACAAAACGACTCATCACCAAGAACTTCAAAGCTGATGCTTGGGCAGGAATTGTGGATAACAATCTTATAGCATCATGTTTTTTCCTAACAATTTAAATGGTGATAATTATTTGCAGTTTTTGGCAAACGGTTTACAAGAGTATTTGGAAGAAGTGAATGTTGCAATAAGGCAAAATATGTGGTTTCTGCAAGATGGCGCTCCACGTATTACAGTAAGAAAGTCCGGGATACCTTTGCAGGCAGTATCCTGCAATTGAAATCAATTTCGCCAGAAAAATATGATTTTCAGCGCATTCGGTTTTCCTTATTAAAATGATACCAAATGTGTTTTGAAGAAAATGGGAATCATTTTGAACATTTATTGTAATATCATATTTATAGAGGTTATAGACATTTTTTGTACTTGTTAATTCATTTAAGCCATTTATTTAGTTGCACTTTATTTTTTAAAAGTTAATGAAACGGGCCGTAACTCAATAAAAACTGTTTTTTGAAAAAAGTGATTGGAGCAAAAATTTTTAAAAATAATGTGTTAAAAAACTAATGATACCACAAAATTCATTTGATTTGAACGTACTCAAAAATTTGGGGGGATTTAGGGCTGCACACCCCCCTTAAAATTTTTCTGTGCGCTTATATTTTGTTGTTTCTTTTTTTAAGAAAAATGCTTTCAGACTAAGAAAGTAAAGTGTCCATTTTTATTATAAAATCTCAAGTAGTTTAGGAGATAATGCAAAAAAAACAAAATTTTTATTTTGTAACTTGAAAGGGCTGTAACTTTTTTTGTATACACTTTTTACTAAGGTAAGTTGGATTCAATCAATTCATTTTTGTGAATGCGTGATTTATAGTGTATTTTTATGTATGAGAGAGTAATAAAACAATAAATTATGTATGCAAATCCCTAAACTGTTGATACGGGTGACTCAATGAAAAACAGATATTTGTCAACAAGTTTACAGAAGTATATAGGAAAACAATTTTAAATTGAGTATGACCACCAGGTATAAAGGTTGGAGCAGAATAGAATACAATAGTTGTGAGGGTTACTAATCCCTAAATAAGGTTGCCAGTGTCGGAGTGATGGAGGTTAACAGGTACTAATGAATTTGCAAGAAATGTAAGATGTTTATTTTATTGGTTATATATAACCAATAAAAGTTTAATAAGTACCTACCTATTTGCAAAATAAAGTTTAATTCTTTAGATAAAATACAAACGTTTTATTTTATTGAAATGAGTGCATTCCACGAAGTAAGGGTTTCAACAATCAAACATTTAATTCTTTAATTCCAGGAATCTACGACAGTAATTGACTAGATAATTACCTTCTAAACTTATTCCACAGAAAATGTGATAGTGGGTTTTTCCATTTTGTAGGAAGGTCCAAGTGGCGTATTCAAAATTCTTAACAGTTCACTAAAAGTAGGTACTTCAGTTGCAAGGTGCAGTTTATTGTGTATACTAGTGTTATGGAAAATTTGGAAGTGCCGTGTAAACGCCGAAAAATTGGTCCTTTAACAGTTAATGAAAAAACATTAATATTTAATTGTTTTAAATCATTTACAGACAAACGTTTATGTGAAAGTGTTGATGAGACCGTTGAGTTAGTTAGCAGTACACTTGGTGTTGGGAAATCTACGATTTACAGAGTTATTAAAGAAGAGAAATGTGGTAGTTTTCAAATGCCACGTAATGCTCCAGGGAAACCAAAATTTCAAATAGAATATCATTTTAAAGAAGGACTTCGACAGAAAGTGCATGAATTCTTCTTTAGACAAGAATTTCCAACATTGGATAAAGTTCTTGTCTCAGTTCGAGATGATAAGGATTACCCAGAAATGAGTCGAAGTACGTTATGGAAACTTTTAAAAGAAATAGGCTTCCGCTGAAAAAGAATCCCAGAAAGTCTATTTTATTAGAAAGAAGCGATATTGTCATATGGAGAAGACATTTTCTAAGAACCATAAAGGAAATGAGAAACCAAAAAAGAAAAATATTTTATCTTGATGAAACATGGATCAACGAGGGTCATACACCAAATAAATTTTGGCAGGATGAAACTGTTACAAGTCAAAGGCACGCTTTTGTAAATAACTTATCTACTGGTTTAAACCCACCATCAGGAAAGGGACGCAGGCTGATAATAGTACACATTGGCAGTTCAGACGGTTTTGTTGAAGGTGGTTTATTAACTTTTGAATCAACTCGTACCGGTGACTACCATGAAGACATGAACGCTGATGTCTTTCAAGAATGGTTCGAACAAATGATAGATCTTCTTCCTAAGAACTGTGTAATAGTAATGGATAATGCAAGTTATCACTCCAGACTTATAGAAGGACTGCCCACAACCAAGTGGTTAAAAAAAGACTTGCAGAATTGGCTGAGTTAAAAAAATATTACGTACCATCCCGGATCTATAAGAAAGGAACTTTATTCGTTGTGTGCCCTTCATAAAGAAAATTTTAAAAATACGAAATTGATGAAATTGCCAAAAATCGTGGAATGACAGTACTTAGATCCCCACCATATCATTGTGAATTAAACCCGATTGAACTGGTATGGGCACAGATATAGAGTGAAGTTTCAAGAAAAAATACCACTTTGAAAATTCATGATGTTAAACAGTTGTTTTTGGAGGCCGTAAATAATGTAAAACCTGAAAACTGGGAAAAGGCAGTAAATCACACTATTAAAGAAGAGGAAAAAATGTGGAAGCTGGACAATATTACTGATAAAATGATCGAGCCAGTTATTATAAATCTTGGTTCTGAAAGTTCATCTTCTGAATCTGATTTGAATTTGTAACAAGTAGCTGTAAGTTTTATATTAACATTTTTATTCATCTATTTAACATACCTTAGACGGTTTTAAAAACTCTTTTTCTCTTTTGTAATTTTTAAAAATTAAAAAATATGTGAATTTTTTAAAACCCTTTTTAATGTAGGTCAGTCAGTTCTAATACAGTGTGTGATAAAAGAGGTCACTTTTGTTTACATACACATAACACTTTATAACACTGAAATAATTCATTTATTTTTTACAATTATTCAAAGTAATTTTTCAATTAATCTTGAGCACGCCCATGGAGTGGTCGAAGGTACCAGTTAAAATTATGCTAATTACTCTCTCGTTCATAAAAATAAACTATAATTTATGACATACCTTTTTGAAACACCCTATATACTTCGAATTTATTCTAACTTTTAAAACTTAGGACTTATACGGCATATATAATAATAATAAATTTAGAGAATCTTGTATGTGTATAATAATGTTTAAATTATGTACATTACCTTTATATTTATTACATTTTTTTCAATTTATCAATTTGATTTTTGTGAATATTCTAGTGAATGTTCTTTTTCGAGCTTTTGTGGCTATATCAGAAACTTTGGTATATTCGTTGGAAGATATTTCGGATTTAATCTTCTGGTATAGTTGTTTACAAGGTTGGACATATGTTGGTACATTTTATCAAAATTTCGGCAATCCCACAAAGTAAAAGAAAAATACATATAAGTAATACTTTTATATAAAAATGTATATTCACCATAGTGAAAAAATAAAAAAAAATTTAAACTTAACTATCGTCAATATTTAAATCAGTATCACAGTCATCGCTATCTAGGCCAAGCAAGTTAGGTTTTTACTCATCACAAGTGTATAGACGGGTTTGACAGTTGAAATAAGTAGTATGAGGTATTACAAAAAGACTCTCATCTAGGGATTCATAAATTTTTTAGTGGAAATATTTTTAAATAAACAATTAAAACGTCAATATCATTATTTTGCTCATAACTTATAAACTTGTCTATTTAGAGATTTGACGTCCACAGACGAGTTGTTGAGAAAGAAAAAATACACAAAACGAGATATACTAAATTAAAATCGGTTAATAAACAAAAAAGTTATTGCATAATAACCAAGCAAAACGGCTGTTTTTGATTATTGTTAATAACTCTTTAAGTAATCAATAAAATTTATTTAAATGTATCTGAACTTAAAGATCTCATCGTGTTCAAAGTGTGTGCGAAAGATAGGCTAGATCCGTCAAATAGTTTTTGCACAATTTAATTTGTTTATAAGATTTTTTGAAAAATGCACAAATTTCTAAAGCCGGTCCAGATAATTTGACTGAATGGATCTTAATAATCCGAGGCTTATTTTCTTCGATGAGACATATACTAATACCCTGTGGAAAAAAAAGTTAAAAAAAATTGCGTTTATGTACATAAAATGATTTATTAATAAATAGCACTTTTTTAAGTTTATAAACATTTACAATAACTCCGTACTATTTAGTTTAAATTAAATGGCAATAAAATATTCGGAAGGCGGGTTAAAAACACAACTTTAAAAAAAAAAAAAAAAAGGTCCTGCGACCATTAGGAGCCGAGTTAGTCCTTTTTTTTTTTAAAATCACTGTTACGTCAATTAACAACATTAAGGGCTGAAATTAACCAATCTTTTAGAAGAAAAGTCAACGTTTTTAACAAAATATTTAGCAAACAAAATAATTGAAAATTGATTAAACAGGAGTGTTGTAAACCAAGAGTACTTTGCGTTCCGACTCAAATGGAAGGAGTGGGGATTGCCGATTGCACTCAAGCCGCGCTCTAAGGGCGAGCGCCCACCAAAGTGGCATGGCAGTGGCAAGTAGCAAGTAGCACGCGTCTAGCATAATGTAACCAATCCTAACGAATGATTAGAATGAATGACGTTACTGTCATTTTGGTGTAAACTGAATCATTCGTTTTCATTGGTTACATTATGCTAGACGCGTGCTACTTGCTACTTGCCACTGCCACGCCACTTTGGTGGGCGCTCGCCCTAAAAAAAAGTCGAGCGCCCGTCGAAAGCAGATGCTGTTAGTTTTTACAACTCATTTTCCTGTGACTATACAACCGGTTTGTTGTATTGAAATATTTAGTGTTTTGTTTTATTTAATAATTGTTACAAATAATTAATGGTAAGTAAAATTCATCTGAATATTAAACAAAAACTACGTGTTGTGATATATATTAATATAAACACATGGTTGTATCACGTTGTCTGAATAATATACGGTTAACTTTGAATATAATATTATTTTACTATTATTATAAGTATACGTGAAAATGAAACTATGATATTATTTATATGGAAAAATTATTAAATATTTCTATTTTTATTTTAAATTTTAAAAATAAATTAATAAAATTACTTGCTGACAGAAAAGATCTGCAAATATTAGCTTCCAAATTTTACCAACCACATACATCTGCAGAAATAATTGGACAAAGTGGAGTGCAAATAATTGCATGTTTATATGGCGCAAAAGAAAACAGTGACTTGGGTGAAATACGATTTTACCACTTCAAGAAAGCTGCTTTGAATACAAGCGTTAAGTTGGAAAAGTTGCCACCTACAAAGGGTAGTGCAGAGCAGCATAGTTATAGAGTATACCTTCAAGTACAGGAATGGTTGGGCGTGAAGAAAGACCCTACAAAATGGGGATGGAAAATAATTGATCAGATCTTCACACCTACATATTCATCTGATCCCATGGTTCCTGAAGAATTGGCTAATTCAATCAAATGCAATTGCAAAAAAGGATGCAAAACTAAAACATGTACCTGTCGCAAAAATGGCTTCAAATGTACAGACATGTGCGGTACATGCATAGAAATTCAATGTACTAATATTTATGAAATTATTAATGTAGAAGAAAACGATACAACAGATGAACAAGAGATAATTGATGAAATGTATTTAACTGGGTTTGATGAGAATAGCGACAATGAAAATGAAATGATTTATGAAAGTTATAATACAAGTGAAATTGAAGATGAAAGTGAAGATGAATGTTTACATAGTAGTAGCAGTGACGATATAGAAATAAAGCGTAGAAAATTACAGTAAATTAAATTATTTTAAAAAATCACTACACAAAATTTCAACTTCTGTAATAACATAAAATTAATTTATTATTTCATTAATAAATTTTTAGTAAACATTATTTAAAATGTTCATTTACTTATAACATTTATTTAATATAATCATATTTGAAATAAATAAATAGAAAAATAACAATAAAAAGACGACTTAAGAAAAAGTTTGTACATTCCGTAGTCATTAGCTGCTTTGTTTTGAATAATTTTGCAATGAAAGTACGTTAAATGTTATTATTTTAACGTTGTACCCCAGTTTAAAAAAAAAAGAACAAATTTGGTCCACTAGAACCCGAGATATGTCATTTTTTTCCAAGCACTCTATTTTGAAACCGTGCGCTCGACTTTTTTGGAGAGCGCGGCTTGTGTGCAATCGGCAATCCCCACTCCTTCCATTCTAGTCGGAACGCAAAGTACTCTTCGTTTACAACACTCCTGTTTAAACAATTTTCAATTATTTTTTTTGCTAAACATTTTGTGAATAACTTTGACTTTTCTTCTAAAAGATTGGTTAATTTCAGCCCTTAATGTTGTTAATTGACGTAACAGTGATTTTTTAAAAAAAAAGGACTAACTCGGCTCCTAATGGTCGCAGGACCTTTTTTTTTTTTTTAAAGTTGTGTTTTTTAACCCGCCTTCCGAATATTTTATTGCCATTTAATTTAAACTAAATAGTACGGAGTTATTGTAAATGTTTATAAACTTAAAAAGTGCTATTTATTAATAAATCATTTTGTGTACATAAACGTAATTTTTTTTAACTTTTTTTTCCACAGGATATTAGTATATGTCTCATCGAAGAAAATAAGCCCCGGATTATTAAGATCCATTCAGTCAAATTATCTGGACCGGCCTTAGAAATTTGTGCATTTTTCAAAAAATCTTATAAACAAATTAAATTGTGCAAAAACTATTTGACGGATCTAGCCTATCTTTCGCACACACTTTGAACACGATGAGATCTTTAAGTTCAGATACATTTAAATAAATTTTATTGATTACTTAAAGAGTTATTAACAATAATCAAAAACAGCCGTTTTGCTTGGTTATTATGCAATAACTTTTTTGTTTATTAACCGATTTTAATTTAGTATATCTCGTTTTGTGTATTTTTTCTTTCTCAACATCTCGTCTGTGGACGTCAAATCTCTAAATAGACAAGTTTATAAGTTATGAGCAAAATAATGATATTGACGTCTTAATTGTTTATTTAAAAATAGTTCCACTAAAAAATTCATGAATCCCTAGATGAGAGTCTTTTTGTAATATCTCATACTATCCATTTCAACTGTCAAACCCGTCTATACACTTGTGACGAAAAGACGCTTATTTTCTACTAACTTGACTCGTCTAATCGTTTAAATCTATAACTACTCTATTTAAAATGTTTTGGAACTGTAAGTATTTTTCTTCTAGTTTTTTGACATGCTCTATACATTTTTCCCAATTATATGCTGTAATATTATTAAATTCGGTCTTAATAAAATCTACAACAATCAAAAATGATTTAGGAAATTATTATTTTTTTCGCACATTACTTATTAATTGAGACCACAACAATTCTATTGGATTCAGTGCACAATAGTAAGGAGGTAATCTTAATACTTTATGCCATAATTCTCAGCTAGCTTGTCGATAACATAATTTTTTTCATTATTACTAGTATTATTAACTAATTTTAATATTCTACAAGTTGTTTTTTTTTTTGTGAAAGAATCCATAAAATATATTTCATCTTTTGATAAAAAATGGAATTTAGATTCTCCAATAATCGAACCTCCACTTTATTAAACGGCTAGATTCCATAATTACCTGCCGTTTATTCACTGTTTTAAACATAAAACCATTAGATTTTAAAAACCACCAAAAAGTAATCTTATGACACTCGGGCATTATTTCTTTGTTTCTTAATTCACTCAAAAGTTTATTTAAAGTTGGTAAGTTATTCACTGAATACATATGATATATTGTTTCCCGTGTAGCTGGTAAATGAAAATTCGGTAATACTCGATGGGCACCAGAATCCTTTCTTTATTTTTCGCAACACTGGACCGTTTATAATCGTGCTGAAATTTATAAACGCAATGTACATGCATAGGAAAACCATTCCTGAATACAGTTAATTTAATCTCCTATTTAAACTTTGTATTCGTGCCAAACAACAAACTCATCTTTTCTCAGTGTACCTGCTTTGTCGACTGCAACCGAGCATTTCGATTCAAATGCTAAAAAACATCATTGTCTTTTTCACTATCACTTACAAAACACCTGGACGTAATTACTCTCGATGATTTAACCATTTCGTCATGGAAACAAGTCTACTACTTGAAATAACGTGATGTTCAACCTTTTTCACCTTTGATTTAACTCGTAAAGGACTTCTGCTTGGAATTTTGTGTTTTTGTATGAATTAATTAATCGGTAAATATGATCAACCTTCCTAATACCAGGTGGGGCGAATTCTCGCCCCAGGTAACGTTTTTATTACTACCTGTAATTAAGTTTAATTATTCGCTTTGACGGTTTATTTGATGCATTAAGAGCGCAAAGAAGTAGTAAAACCAAAAAATACCGCGAACGGCAAATTAAATATTTTTGTCGTATCTCGCGAAAATGTATGTGGGGCGAGAATTCGCCTCACGTGGTATCGAGTGTTTTCACGTTCTACAAATTTGATTTTATCATTTTAGACGAAAGTTTTAGACAATGGTTACTAATGACTGTACTAAATACTTGCCAAGATGTGCAGTTGCATTCTTTACATATTAGCAGTTGATTGTTATGTGTTTCCTTTATCTTTGAAATTATATTTTTGCTATTCCACAGTGGGAACTTTTATAATTCCCCTATTAACATATTTTTATCTAGATTCTTCGAAGCATCACTGTCTAGTTGGGATTGTCGTTCTAAGAATTTGTAAAGTGCAATTAGTCCTAAGTACGTCTGATATCTAATAACTGCTAAAATTGTCTGTTTATTTCATGAGTTTCTGAATGTGACTGTCTTCTATCTTTGAAAATATACAGACAATAAACAGTTAAAAAATAGTAAGATTAATGAGATACATATAATTCTTGCGATTAAAACTGAACCAAACTACTGGGGCGAAAAGTCGCCCCACCTGATACTGGTGGTTTTAAAATTCACTCAGGTATTAGGAAGGTTAACTAAAGAGTATTTTTTACGAATACTTACACTAGTGTACATCATCACTAATTATTAGTGACATCGTCTGTATGTTAGTTGTATCAACCACCGATCTTGTTCCCGTATCTTGTGTTGTCGCCTGGAGATTCTTTCAGTGACTCTTCCTTCAATCTTCGCAAAAATAACACACATCTGCATCTGCATAGACTGCTGCGTTGCCGCATTGGAAAAAATGCATGAAATAAGCTTAAACCATATGGTGGCGTGAACAGTCATTTTGTAGCATATCTAACTAATTCTGAGCTTCAACGTTCCTTTAATAAAAAAATAGAGCCACAATATTATTCCTGCCAAATCATTAACTTTTCCAGATACTGAGTATGGGCCTCCGTCATTAAATGAGGATTGGTATCTGACCAGTACCTACACATTTATCTATTAATAGTTTCATTTAAATAAAATGATGCTTAATCTGAAAATACTACGTGATATACAAATTGTGGATCATTATAACATCGTTCCATTATCAGTTTGCTAAATTCAATGCTTCGATCTAAATCATCCACACTGAGCTCTTCTGAGCACTGGGTAGATTAACTTAATACGGGTGAAACCAATTGCAGAATGACCTTTATAATTATGTATCACATGAAAGAATTCTCTATTTTTTTTTCTATTTTCGATACAGTGGATAGACAAATAGGACGATATGGATACTTATCATGATTCCATAAATCCCAAACTTCTAGTTGGGTTCGGCACTTGTTATCATACCCACACATCAATAAAATTTTAAATTTTTTTCTTTTTCGTTTAGTTGTATCAAAACAGTATATCAGAAAAACCTACCTCTTTAAAAATACCTACCATGATCTAGTCCATGGTCTAGTCCTTTCTACCATGGTCTACCACGTTTTACCTTTCTACCATGGTCTAGTTCTTTCAATAAAGTTTTAGATTTAAAATTTCTGATGTAAAATTTGTCTGTAATTCACAGACAATTCAATTATTTTCGACTATAAATATAATTTTTTGTAATCGTCTATGGTTGTGAAATGTAAAAATAAAAAGAAAAATATGTTATTCCATTAGGAAATAACCCATGACGTCATTTACACGAAAGTGGTAATGTTATTAGTATATTCAATTGTAGCTTCATCTAAGATTTCAGATTTCATCTGAAATTTAAAATTTAAGTGTGGTAGCATTTTGCTAAAATGCCTTTACACTTCAATTTTGCAGAAAATGTCAAAATCAGACTATCAAACTTCTCAGATTACTGTCGATAAATATATGTGAATGTATATGTCAACATCAAATACAATATTCATATTTCTTGGCCATATTCAATAAAACATAATATTTAAAAATATAATGAACAAAATTGACCTTACTATTGTCATTCTAAAATCCGCAAAAGCGTGAGGAATGTCGATAGAAATTTTCGCTAATGTTTTCGCATGATAGTTACATAAAACGAGGAAGATAATACGGACAACCGTTGGCCCTGTTTAGAATTCAAGTTTGTAGTTTTTCACTCGTCACAACCTTGTGCTTGTCGATTTTCATAAACTGAAATCGGAAATGAGTAGATACCGAATACATCAGGAAATTGAATTTCGGAATGTATATTTGTAGCAACTGACAGTCAAAAAACTGAACGACATTGTTGATGATGTACATATGGGTTTTAGAATATGGAGATGCTGGCGACGTTGAGACATGCCAATATGAAATATTGGTTAAGTCATATAGTCATATGGTTTGTCGCGTTTTAGATTACAAGTTTGACTTTGAATTAAAAATATTTAAAACACGAAGGTGAACTTGAAAAAAAAATACTACTTGGAACATTCTTTTATAGATCAGAGTATATATGCGAATTTTATTCTGATTTAAAATCTATTGTTTCTTGTCAAGAATCGTCTTTAATATTCTACCGAAAAAGTTTAATGGTGTCACTCCAGCTTGTATAGTCCCATTTTCCATCATATTGATAGCACATTATGTATGCAAATCCCTAAAATTGTTGATACGGGTGACTCAATGAAAAATAGATATTTGTCAACAAGTTTACAGAAAGTATCAATATATATAGTATATAGGAAATATACTATTAAATTGAGTATGACCACCAGGTATAAAGGTTGAAGCAGAATAGAATCCAATAGTTTTGAGGTTAAATAATCCCTAAATAAAGTTGCCAGTGTCGGAGTGATGGAGATTAACAGGTACTAATGAATTTGCAAGAAATGTAAGATGTTTATTTTATTGGTTATATATAAAATAATTTGTGGCCGTAACAGGGGCCGATTTGTAAAAAAATAAATATTATTTTAATCAAATTCCATTTCAGATTCACTGCTTTCTTCAGAATCTAAGGAATCTTTAACTCCAATGTTAATTATTACCGGTTCCAGCATTGCATCAGTCATATTATCCAAATTCCACATTTTATTTTCTCCTTGTGAGCATGACTAACCGCATTTTTTCAATTTTCTGGAGTTACTTTTGATAAGGAATGTTCTAATAATTGTTGTAAGTCTTCTAATTTTAAAAGTTTTGTATGTTGCGTCCGACTTCACCCTTTACTTGAGGCCATATATTTTCTATCGGATTCAGATCACAGTAATATGGGGTTAAACGTAAAATAATTACATCACGGTTTAATGCCATTTCATCAATTATATATTTTTTATAAGCTGCTGTATGTTGTCTTACAATAGGCAATAATTCCTTTTTTGTCGAATCTCCTTGTACTCAATTGCGTGTTTATCCAACCATTCGATTATCTCTCCTTTTTCCATGCCGTTGTTGGCAATTTTTCTGCTAGTCTTGAATGGTAAACTAGCATTATCCATGAATATGACAGAATTTTTTGGAATTAAATCCAACATTAGCTCAAAAATATTTCTTCCAAAAACGTCAGCAGTCCATTTCCTCGTGTAATCCGTTGGTTTAGTTTGATGCAAAACTTAATAATCCACTATTGACAAAACCGTATTCGTTTCCAATATGAGTTATTATGAGTGTGCGTCCTTTTCCAACCGAATATTGTTTATTCCAGTAGATAAACCTTGATGAATGCCTGACGGGAACTTTTCACATTTGTATCAACCCATAGATATGGTACAGTATGACCTGTACTATGTTACTCTGTATTTTTCCTTCTTCTCGGTACTTTTTAATAGTTTCTTAGATAATCTCGTCTCGATTTTGTCCAATGTTGGAACATTCTTTGTTAAAAAAAAAATGGAGTGAACGCTGGCGTCTTATCATGTTTTTATGTATTTCTTCAATTTCCAAGGGTTTACTCCCTCCACTCTTTCTTGGGAGATGAAACAGTTCCTCCTTTTCTTTCTTTTAGGAATCTATAAATTGTTGCCTCTCCAACCCCTGTCATATTTGAACACATGTTAAACGATTTCACGAACATTACTTGAAGGGCGTTGATGTACAAGTGCATCGTGTACATTTAATATTATAATTTTTCTCTCTTAGACTGAAGGCACCTTTAAAATTACACTAATCGGGATAAAACCTGTTGTCGACGTCATTTTTAAATGCAAATAACAAAATATCGACACCAAAAACGTAGGTAGGTAAGATATGAACAATATACATTTACAAACTAAATGGAAGATGCAAACAATTTCTAATTTATATTATTGGCATAAGCTGTAATGTGGCATAAAAACTACTTAAACTATCATTAGTGAAGCCTTATAAGTAATTCCAGGTAATCGTTCAAAGAAGGTATTCTTTTTGTGTCAGGTAATAACTTGTAGGTATAGAAAACAATAATCACCTTTAAATTACTGTTTACATTAATTTATTTCGTGAAATATTGAATTCTCTCGTTAATCACCGTGTATAATTAACAATAATCGTGTGGCATATATACCGACGTTTTTTACGCACAAAAAAAGGTATAGTGAGATTAGTGGACACTTATTTTACAGATGATTTTTTAAAAGATAATGAATTGTTGCGGCATCTTAAAATATTAATTTTTTTATTTATTTCAAACCAAGTATAGGGTGACGTCTATGGTAATTGACATGGATACAGTTTACAACGGTATACATATTATACATACAAACATTTGGTAAGAACAATTATTAGTGGTGAAACTGAACAACAAATCTTAACACTATGCACTAGTTAAATTAGATGAAATAAATATGTTTTCTTTAGAAATTTGAGAACACTGTCAAGATGGTTTGCAACACTCAGAATATCTTTTATATTTCCTATTAAGTTGTGTGTGCTTCTAGAAGAATCAAACTGAGCAGCACTATATTATCACATGCTTGATGGAAAGACGAGTATGTGCATACTGGAGGGTTTTCTGGCGCCATAAGATATCCAGGTGTGAAGCGTGTATGCCCTATTCTTAGTCGGCGAGTAACTAATTTTTTATTCCTGCCCATGGATGACATATTAAGGCAAGATAAGTGGAGTTGAACTTCGTGCAGCTTAGTATTTGTTTTATTCCACAGGTCTGTCCATGACCTAATGATTCTTGTTTATTCAATATCTTAAGATGTGTCTGAGTTTGGACCTCTTTGAAGCCTGAGTCAGAAAAGAGCAGATGGAGATAGAAGTAGAAAGCATATAGTTTAAATGTTATTAAAGAGGATATTAAAATGGCATTAAAAACAGAAAAAATGGTAAAGCTGTAGGTCCAGGCCAAATTCCTAGAAATCTTAAAATGCATAAATGATGAAACTTAGACATTATTGTAGACTTATTTAACTGAGTATACAAAACAAGAAACATACCTAAAGAATGGTTACTCTCCACCTTTTGTGCTATCCCTAAAAATACAAACGCTAAATATTGCAGATAGTATTGCGATAGTCTTATGACGATTGCTTAGTCAACAACAGCTAATTTGCTTAGCCATATTATATAATTTCCTCATGTTTTGATGTTAACATATACATCTCAAAGGCATCTATTCTTTTTTCTATTTCAGAGCCCATTGTCCAACTTTCACAGCCATAGAGTAAGACAGAAAAAATGTAACATCTAATCATTCGGATTCTAAGCTGCAGACTAAGGTCTAATCTTGTAAAAAATGTTTTCATTCACAATATTTTCCTTGCTTGTTCGATTCTTGATAGTGTTTCTTTTTTTGGATTACACTGACTATTGATATTTGCAAAATTGAAATATTGACTAATGTAAATAGACCCAAGCAAAAATACAGCAGACAAGCATCCATTAGGTCATTTAATAATTTTTAGCTATATGCATATTACAGGGTCAAATAAAATACCCCTCTGTAAGGAAGTTGTTTTCAATGAATCCCCTTGATTATGCACCAGTTTTTCATTACACCCTATCTGGTAGAAGATTTGAAGAAATGGTGCGGTGTTTTAGCTGTGCTTGTAAAGAGGAAACAATAGGAACTGATCCACTGAAAAAAGTCAATCCTTTACTCGATAAACTAATACTCAATTTTCAAAAAGCTTATTATGTCACTAGTATGAAGAAATGTCACTAGATGAATCATTACTTCTCTTTCGTGGTCGTCTGAGTTTTCGGGTGTATATTAAAGGAAAAAATGCGAAATATGACATTAAGTTCTACGAGCTATGTACAGCAGACGGAAACGTATTGAATATAAAAATTTATAAAGAAAAATTCGAAGATGTAGAAGGATTATCTAAAATTGAGTCGTTAGTACTGCAACTTATGGAACCTTATTTGGATAAAGGATAAATTTATTCCTTGATAACTTCTACAACAGCATTTTGCTGTCAAAATCCCATTTGGAAGGAGAAACTCATTCTACAGGAACTCTTAGACGAAACAGAAAAGGAAATCCAAAAGCTCTTGTAAACACCAATCTAAAGAAAGGAGAATTCAAATGGCGAAGAGACGGTGGCATCTATATGTCAAAGTGCAAGGATAAAAGGGAAGTACTCTGCATAACAACCAAATATCACCTAAAACTTATAAATGTACAGAACAGGTTTGGAAAGACAGTAATAAAACCTGAAGAAGTTGCCAACAATAAGTACATGTCAGGAATATATAGGAGCGATCAAATGGTGAGGTATTATTCTTCTCCACGGAAAACTATCAGGTGGTACAAGAAAGTGATGTTTCACTTACTGAATGTAGCTATATCGAATTCCTACTATGCAATTGAAAAAGCACAAAAATGTAAAACTGACCCTTTTGAAATAAAGAGAAAATTTGGTAAGAGAATTATTGAACATTCCAGAAGATATGAACGATAGGAGAAAACTGATGCATAAGGGAGCTTTGCACGGTGGAAAACGATTTTGAATGGAAGGGAATAGTTGTCAACCCTTACAATGATCAACACTTTCCAGATATAATTACACACCCTACAGACTTCCCCAAAAACTCACCATGTGAGGTGCAAGTGGTGTTTACGAAACAAAAATCACAAGGAAACCAGATACTTGTGTAAAACGTGTGCCCATAAACCAGCACTTTGCATTGTACCGTGTCTTGAACTGTACCACAAAAATTAAATTTTTTAATATAAGCGTATCTCTGTATTATATTTTTGATATAACGATATTTCTTTATTATTTTTTACAGAAATAAAGATTTAGTTGTATTTACTAATCGAAAGCGGCATGTACCGCTTTGTCCAGTTGCACAACTTTTGTGACATATATGGACATAGCGGCATTTACCGTACCTTGTTTTTTTTTATAAAAAACAACTCTAAACATTCTAAAATATTATGAAACTACTTTTTTATGACAGAAAAATAACAAATTTTAAGATTTTTACAAGTGTATTTTTTGCGACTCACTATAAAAACTAGGTGTCCGCGAACGTGTTAAATAAATGAACATAAGTGCTCTTTTACAGCTTTTCTTGTGTTTTTAGTTCTCATTTTTCTCGTTTAGTTAGTTGTTTTAATGTTAAGTTATCGTAGAGTTTTTATAACATCTTAACCCATGAAGGACGAAGTTTTCGAAAATCTTTATTTTACATAAATAATACAAATAACTCTTATGAATGGACAAAACTTACTTAGAAAAAGACAAAAATAATTATTAAATATATTAAAACCTAAAAATATTGCCTGTTGCCAAATGGCAACGCTAGGTTCCTATGGCTACATTAACCGAATGAAATAAAAGTAAAAAATATTCTATGAAATTGAGAGATAATCGGCAAAAAACTTTCTATAGCTGTGTATGAAATTTAACATTACACTTTGTGCACAAACCTACTTCACATTTAGCGCATCTTGTTCTCATGATCGACCTGCATTCTTCACCTGCACACCTAATTTTCTTTTTATTTGGTACTGGTTCCAGTAAATGCCCAACTCCATCGTATCTAATATCATCAGATACTCTATGAAAAGAACGACTTGAGAGTGAACTAGACGGTCGGCCACCTTGTTTTGCAGGCACTCCGTATTTGGTCAGATAGGCTTGCACAATTTCACGCCTAAACTCTAACTAGGTCAATTTGTTGCCGGATTTTTTATGTCACCCGCATTTTGTATAGTCGCATCTAGCATCCAGGTAATCAAGCTCCAGTACCATTTTTTTGCCCTCATTCCTATTCTAAAGCGGTTTATATTTTCGTCCATTAGGTCGGTGCCCCCCATTGCATTATTATATTTACCAATCAGGCATGGACTTTGAACCTGGATGATTTTCTTTTCAGCTTGTGAATATCTTTTCACGAGCGATTGTGGTTCCACCCCATAACATGTTGACGCTACACTTCGACCTTTATCCACCATCTTACACTTATACCAGTTTCTCTGTCGAGAATCGACTCTACATCACCCCTTTTGCTTTTCTGCATATTAGCTTTCGATTCTATAGGGCAGTTTTTGGGAATACGATTTTCCCGTATTGTTCCGGTAAGGCTATAGCCACGATCCTTTATATGTTTCAAAAGGTGGAGCTCGTAAATAAATTGTCGCAGAAAAATTTGTAGGGTAATCTTGATTTATCATTGGGCAGTTCATCGAGCATTGTGACGAATGGAGCCGCACATGCTCCAAAAACTTTATAATAATGATTATTTGCTTTGGGATCGGTTCCTTGGTACATGTTGAAGCTTACAAGATACCCACTTTTAGTGTTGAGGCACCAAACTTTGTATCCGAAACGAATCGGCTTTCCTTTTATGAACTGTTTACATGAGTGGCGTCCAAAGTATTTCACCATAGATTCGTCGTAATTTAATTCGCCTTCAGGGACGTAATATTCTTTATATTTTTTCTGTAAATAGTCAGCTAAGGGTCTGATCTTGTAATATTTGTCCCTTTCATCGATGGCTTCATTATTTGCAAGGTGGAAAAAACGCCAAATTGTAAGGAACCGATCTCTTCGCATAGCGTTCATGACCATTGCATTACCCATATCGCCTTTCGTATCCCAGTAAAATTTTTTTCCCGGGAGCCAATTATACCCCGATAGAATCAAAATGGCAAAGAAACACCTCATTTCTCCTGCGGAAATTTTGGGGTCGGGAAAGTTGTTCTGTAGTGCATAACTCGTGCATTGGTTGAGAATGTAACTAATTATATCCTCGTCGAAAAATAATTCGAACATCTCGACAGGTGTCAACGTATTGAATGGTTCGTAGCTATATTCTGGGAAACTAGCGGCATTGTCGACCAAATCACCCGTTATCCAATTTAGGGACTCGTATTCAATTTTCTTCACTTGAGAGGTAGTTTGTGGGATGAAACTTCCGCTGCTTTCCTGGGAAATATCCATCGCTTGAACTGCATCTTCTTCGATGTCGTCATCCTCCTTGTCTGCTTCTTCGCCATACATTTGCACCTCAACATTTGCTTCCAGCTGTTTTCTAGACAGATTGTCGATGAATCCTCCCCCATCCTCCTCGCCAGAATCTTCATCAGTGAGGTCTCCAATATTTGGGGGCTCAACATAAATATTTCTAACGTTGACGTCATCTTCGTAAACCATGTTCAAAGCTTCTTGTAGAGAGAAACCCCGCCTGAAAAAACAAGATGCCTGTAGATACTAGCGTTGCCATATGGCAACGCGATGAATAAAAACAAAATATTGTAAAAGATCGCTTTTTTTTCAAGGGTTGTCAAATATTCACAGAGGGAAAATGACCTTTCTATTAGAGCATAATTGTTACTTTAGCCACTTAGATGTAATAGTTATTCAGAAGTAATTGACAAATTGAGCTACTTACACAAATCTTATATCCATTTTTACAACTATCAAAAACGGTGACTATAAAATCTCACAAACACCAACGAATTAAGTTTTTGTTAGGTGTATATCTTCAAATCACTTATTTTCTGCAGACCGGCACGTTCTTGGAAACAAAACAAACTAACATAACCTCAAAATAATAAGATTCGTACGTCAATACCAGTGTTGCCATATGGCAACTCCAGTCCTTCATGGGTTAAAAGTTGTATAACATATACATACATACAAAAACAATCCACAAATTGTTTTTGATGAACCCTGTTCGTTGTTTACTTATATTCTAAGATGATTCTATTTGTAGTGAACTGACGATGCTTTTAAAAGAATTAAAGCAAAACGCATTCAAGTACATCAATGAAGTAGTTGACGACTTTCATTTGCCAATTATTGACCGATCAAACCTCTGCAATTCAACCATTGAATATATTTTAAATATAGCCTAAAAATAGAACAATATACAAAATTTAAGAATAACATTAAAGAGAAGTTATGCGTATGCCTAAATAATGTTTATTAAACATGTGACAAATTTGGGCGAGGATGTAGGATGTACTTCCAAAACAGAATCGGAAGCACAACACGTTTTGTATCAGTCTCGTGCAATCTGTAAATAGAAGTGTAAATCAAGAAATCCAAATACACACACCGTAACATAAACAAACCCAACTAAATATAATGCAAATCAATATCAACACTACACATCGATTTAATAATGTTCTGACTCTCGTTTTCTACTAAAAATACGACGAAACGAAGCTATCATAAAAAGGTTACCAAACTCACAACTAAAACGTATGATTAAACATTCCGATGAACTGGAAGTAAACATATGTATTTTTAGAATGTTTTTTTACAGGTACGTTAAAAGGGAATCCCTTGAAAGATGTGATATATGCAAAAATAATGTTTTATATTTGTCTGATGTTCTGTAATTAGTTTTACTTTAATAATTATCTCTGATCAAATATAAATAACGGGATCATTGTTTAAATAATGAAAAATTGGTCATTTGTGCATACATTACGTTTAACATCTGCGGTAATTCATGTTTTTATAAAGACTTTTAAGATTTTTTTCTACAAAATTTAAGGTCAAAGCTTTCATTTAAGACTTGCTAAATTAAATTTGATTCTTAATTTATTTAAATATTTATAAATAAAGCTTAAAAAAGCAATTTGCAGAAAATTATTTATTTGCATTATAAATAAGCACTTTCTATTTTGCACGAAAAGTTGCGTGTGTTGCCAATATTGCTTGAAATAGTATTTAGTATTTATTTATATATTTTACGTTTATTATTTTTATTACTATATTATAATATGATCTTGTTTTAATAATACATCTAACTACTTATTTACTTTAAAAGATTACAGTATATTATTTTTCTTTTATGCAGTAAATTCTCATTGTTAAACTGGCTAACACATGGTAATGTGTTTTTAAGTTCAAAGCAATTTACTTGTCTTTAAGTTATTTGATAACTACCTGGAAAGCGCAGAAAACGCTACAAAATATCAAATTTTTGTGAACCATTTATTTAAGTTATCGTCTTTTAAAAGGGCTATACAATAGCGTTGATTTTTGAGGATGCATTTGCCCCACTAACCTACGGACCATCTAAGATGAGTGGTCAGAGGGTTTGTGCCTATCCCATTACAGATATTGCAATAAGTTTATATAAATAATATTTAATTTGTTTATTACTTAAAGTGTTACTATTTTTTCAATTGCAAAAACGCGGTTGTTAATGTACAGTATACACTTTTATAAGGTATCATTTTGTTGTTTTTATTTATATTTTCGAAAAGTATATTTAGAAATCAAAATCTCAATTAAACTTCTCTCCAAAATGGAATTTGCTAATTGTTCTAATTTGTTTATAATTTGTTTTTTTTAAAACGTGGCAAAGATTAAATATTTGAAAAGTAGTTTTGTATTCAATTTCTGTGACTTGGATACCTATACAGATCTTTTCTCAATTTCACACATTTATTAATAAAAGTTTTTCTAGGACCATTTTTTGCCGAGGTAGTTTTTCCAACTTTAAACATTCATAATTTCTTTATTTATCAATATTTTACTGCGTGATTAAATGTATAATTAATATTACGTAACAATGCCGTTTATACATACAATATGTTAACGGAGATATGTAGTTCAAATTTTTCTGACGAAGCCAATTTGAAATCTTGCGTTCAACTTTTGAACGCTTGGATCTACTTCCTTCGCCACTTTTCAGGCAAAAAGTTTTCATTTAAGGTCTCTACAAAAACCGTTAATTTTCAAAATGTTCTTTAATTTTTCTATATCGCACCTACAGTGCTATAACGTCACTTATGGATCTGATGTAATTTTTCAGGAGAAGCGTTTGAAAATTCAATCTCCTATTATATTGTATAGTACTTTTCGAATAAAAAAATAAAATAATAATATTTAAACTACAACTTTATTTTTTTTTTAATTACAGTAAACATCTCACTAATTATTATTATACTATTTTTCAAAGTAAAAACGTTAGACCTCATTATTTATGTAAAGTCACTTATATTTAAAATGGTCAGAACGTCAACCTTATAGTTCAAATTTTCCTCATACAGGTAATAATACAAAACCCATACGGAACTTATCGATCTTTTATAGGCCTCGACATAGTATAATTATCAGAAAAATGTAATCATTATTATATTGGGTATTTTATAATTATATTGATTAAATAACCAAACACATTTGCCATTACTAATAATATAAATTTTATGAAAAAACTCTGTAAGTCTAATATTTCACAAAATAATATTTTTAATTAAATATATTAGACAATTGTACGCAATTGGTACGGAAATACATCAAATTTTAATGACAGTTCAGCGTGTGGCAAAATTGTTTAAAGTGTTGCCGCTTTTTTAGAGTAAGAATTTTGTTTATTTTTTGATTTCTTACACAATTATCGTTTGATGTATTGTGATTGTTGCTATGCCAAACCAACTAAAGTAACGCTGATAAGCTTTTATATAAGATAGATTATTTTGAACAAGAAATTAATGCGGGACGTTTTTACTATTAATGCTCTAAAAGAGGTAAGTTTAAAATGTAGAATCATATAATTTTGTATTAAAATATTTTCTTATGTATTTTAATGTGTTGCAGTAGTCTTAAAACTAAGTGTATTTACTGTTAATATAATAGTTTGACAAATAGTTGACATTTTAAAAATTCCTCACTTACTAACTCTTCTGATGTTTTTGCAGCTCTGTGTGGTTATGAAGTCGTAAATCTTGAATGACGTGCAATCATTTTTAATATGAAAAATTCTATATAAAAATTTACACATTTAAAAATTATTACCCTCGCAGAAGTGGTGTTATGGGTCTAGAAAATAATTTATCAAAATGAATAAAACACGAAATCATACATTTCTAAAAAATATTTATTTAAATAGCAGAAAAGTGTAACAGAATTTCTAAATTCTACATAATTCTACAACTTTTCTATTACCTAATAAAAACAGTTACATTAAATTATTATAAAAACTTTCAAAGTATCTTGACACGAGTTTAGCCTACAAAAATTGCAGTAAATCACTCTTTTTCACGTTCTGAAATTGGTATTTTATTGTTGTAAGCTTGCTTTAAGGATAATTTCATATATTCTTCGATTATTGCCGCGTAATTTTTTGCAGTTGAACAATAGCTTTTGGCTTTCTTTCAATTTTCAGTTGTGTACCTAATGTGGTTCGATATTGGTAATTTTCAGAATTTTTGGTAAATCTAATACTTTAAAAAGTCATATCATGTACCACAAACGGTTTACCAGTCTTTTTGGCTTCATGAATTAGGAAAATGTATTGAACGGGAACGTAAATACATCCAGCATTTTTGGCTCTAGTTTTTTTCTATTACTGAGTTAGCTGTATCACCTTCGTTCTGCTGTGTGGCCCCAATCAAGAGGTTGTGTTGAATGGAGGTAGTATTTAAGCGACTCACTACATGGTGGTACATTGTCAAAAATAAACCTATTTTTTGCTGACCACAGCAATTGTCAGAGTAAAGTAATGACATCGCAACCTGGTTTTTCAAATGTAATATTCTCTAGGTATTTTTACACGACCCTATCTCGATGGCTCCTCTAGTACCCAATGCTTCATGCCAAAAATAACGGGTTGTATCTTGCTTGTTTGCATTAGATTAGATTAGTCTTGATTTGTAGTAAAAAGAGTTTGATTTGCCAAAAGGACATGGTATTATATCCTTGTCCATGTTTCTCATGTCCTGGTGCAATTTAAAATTGACACGTAATTTATTAGTTTCTTCTTCAGCAGCATTTTCGTTATACTTCACACTCATCGTATCGATCTTTTTTGGTTTTGAAAAAACCAATGTTAAAATCTTAAAATGATCGAAACCGAAGACAGAGAGAGGGTCTTTATGATTTTGAAATATATAGATATATTAGCAGCAACGAGAGTTAGGTTGTGTAAAAGAATTTTAGATTTCGTAATAAAAAAAACTATTATGGAACAATACGACCGCTTAACAAAGAAAATCCATTATTTATTGTCTCATCAGATTACCATTCTAATAGTTTCAATATAGGCGTCAATTCTACCGGCGCCTGAATTTGATAAATCATACTACGATAGCGATATTGAATTGTCACTTCAAACATACATATTGAGATAAGTTATAATACCAGTTTCTGTTTAATATAGATATTTGCATAAATTTGCCTAAAATAGCAATAGCTATTGGTAATAGTTAAAACCTCATGCAAGAGAAAATACTCAATGTGATATTATATAATATCCAATAAATAGGTGCGTATTTGTTCACTTTGCACGGCAAATTTAACCCTTAACTACTGACGTGGATGTTTCAGGACGTAGGTACTGACAGGCGGTATGTAATACCGCTGCTCCTTTGTTTTAATATGAAGTTGTCTCATATCACTGTAGAATTTGTTTTTTACAATAACTACGGAATGATTCTTCACACTCCTGTAGAATAAAATACTGCTCCAAATAAAATAAACTTTATGTTTATTTCTATTCTCTATCAGGAAAATTATGAACGCATGCATAATATTTACAAAAATGGTAGACGTTATTACAAAATCCTTTATAAATTGAATTACAAAAAAAAATTGAGTAGGTATTGATAACTAAAGAATGGTAAAAGAATATTGAAAGGCACAGACTAATAATATGAATAAACAAAAAATAAAATACAAAATACTGACAATAACTAAAAATTACAATAAATTTTGTTCTAGTATTTGTTCAATACAACATCAATTCTTTCGAGATTCTGGGATTTTCGAGTCTTCTCTGAAGATGTGGTAAAGCTAATTGCTTCGTCAACTCCTTCGTGTAGTTTAACCTCTCCGTATTTTTTTCCTGTAGTGATTGGTACACAACATGCGAATTAACAGCAGCTATATCAATTATGCGGTAAAAAACAGTAAGTGGCCATCGGCGAGAACGACGTTTAACAGCATATTTGGCACACTTGGCATATAACGTATCGACACCTCCATTCGTAAGATTATAATGAGCTATAATCTCTGGTTTTCCAGTAATCTGATCCGTGCTTACTGAATGGTGTATCGAAGAAATAAGTGAAACAGTCTTAGATTTTTTTGGCATATGGAAAATTAGGGTTAAACTTTCCGTAAATCCGTAAGAATTTACTTCCCTGCATCGGTGTGGCTGGAATTCTGGAGGGATTTCTCGTTTATTTTTCTTGAGGGTTCCCACATAGTCTAACTGCTGTACTAATTCTATAGAACTAAACCAATTATGGGCTTTAATATTACGGTTGGTTCTATAAATAGGTTTATTCATCTTCTTCTCTTCCTCAGATAATACTGTTCCGTCAGTGTCCTTGCCTCCATATATATAGGCATTGTATAAATAACTCGTTCGTGCATCAGTCAGGCACATTATTTTAATATCATATTTCACAGGCCTATTGGCATCTACATTTTGAACCTACACCTTCACTAAAGCCGACCAACATTTCATCAATACGAACACATATACCTACGGAATACAGTTTTTGACAATTTGATATAAATATATTAAATATGCTACTAATGGCTGCTGTTGGATCTATATTTCTTTTTTCATCTCTGTCCAGGGGGTTATCAAGACGTAAACATTTTAGAAATATTGCAAATCTTTCTTTTGACATAACACATCTGAATATATCCCTACCAGTGCCATCTGTAGCAAATATAGAGTTTATATCTTCGTTATTGGATTTGAAAGCTGATGTTTATAAAAGCAATCCCAAAAAGGCTTTCAGTTCTATTTCATCAATTTAATTTAGTTTTGGTCTATCCATTTTTCTATAGTTTTCACGAATTGCACGTAATTTATTGTTTGTAAATTTAAGTATTTCTTGTATTATATTCTCGGAATAAAAATAAAAAAAAATTAGTCTCGTTTCTTACATCTTTGGACCTAAGAGCTGGTAGTTTTGTTACAAGACTGTGTAACGGAGTTTTTGCATTTTTTGAGGAATCTGTAGTAGACCACTTAAAACGATTTTTGCCGTACAAATATGACTTATTAGTAGCATTTGAAACATATTCGTCTTCAGAACCTTCCGATTGCTCTCTTCGGCTCTTCCGGTGTTGTGTTGCTTTAATGCCTACTTATTTACTTACATCGTCAATATCACTATCACTTAAATATTCTAAATCGCTAGTTACTTCGTCAGTCCATTGAGCTAAAACAGCCTCAAAATCATAATCTAAATGTTTTACAGATTTGCAGTAAATGATATTTGAATGCAGTATGATGATTTGCAGTAAACTTGATGAACTTGCTGTCATACTAATAGCGAAAGAATACACTGGACTGCTTTTAACTATAGAAACGTAAACACTGATATGCAGGTACTTGATACCGCAAGAAAACTTTACGTCGACGAAGCTCAAAGACTAAGTCGTGGCATATTATGTTGCACGTTGCGTTTTCCAGCACGTAGCGTTTAGTTTCCGAAAAATATCATAATGGTTTTAAATGAACACTCACACTGTCTGAAACGTATCGTAACAGACAGCTACGTTCCGTTCAGATATTCGAAACAATATTTTACTGATGCCGACGGTTACGTAACGAGTCGTAACCTGTTGGTACGGATAATGTGAATTAGATGTCCGTCGTTTTCCCCTTGTTGTTTATTTAGATATTTGTTTGATTTTGATAGAGTATTTGAAAAAATAATTTTCGAGGCTATTTTGTCATTAAGGCATGTATTTTCATTGCTTTGTGACAATTAAACACGAAAGTGATAAACACTTAAGACTTTTGCACGGAAGTGATACCTCTTCTTTTTTTTTAAATACTCTTTGGTTTGGTATGTATGGCTTCGTTAAATGTAGTAGTTTGGTTTTTAACTAAAGGTGTCAATAAATTTAAAATATATTCAAACTGAATCATTTTCAAACTGATCTTATTCATTCTAAAATATCCATAATATTTTTTATCGTCATCAATTAATTCTTTGTATAAAGTCCAGTATTCACCTTTCTTTTTCCTTTCTTCTAGCATTGGATGTACTCCAAACCTTTTTACTATAGTTTTTCTTTCTTCATCGTTAAGTAGAAGAGCAATTGCACATAATTTTTGTCGCGAACAGCGAGATCAAATCTTCACCGAAACAAACTGCTATGTATGAAAATGTGTGCGCCCAGTCCGATTGCTTGAATGGAAACGCTACGTGCCGGAAACTATACCTGCATGATAATATGCCGCTACCTTAAACTCATACTAAAACTGCAGCAGTTGAGAGCAAGTATAATTACACACCACTTGAAGTACACAGATGGTTTTCTAGGAATCTTTTATAAAACACGTTTTACAACAAAATATATTTTCGGCGCGTTATAGTATACCGCACGTCAGTGGATAAGAGTTAAAAACAATGAGAATCTTGATAGTAAAAGACTGTATCGAGAAACAAAAGCTACAAAACATCCCATAGATATTTTTCCCTTCTAGACTCTAACCGTTTCAAAGATATGCACATGTAGTTGTCCATTATAATTGCAAATGTTTAATTTTATAACCAAATTAGAATTCCATCAAGACAAAAATATTTAGGATAAAAAATATATTAATGGAATTGCCCTTATTTTCCTGATTTTTTGTTTATTTAACGTAATGTGCAATCAATTGGAAAGCTTGTGAACCAGACGAAACAGAAATATGTTAATACAAATAATAGATGATAACAACATAAAACTACTAATACATATTTTTAAAAATATATATGAAAGTGGCGAATACCAAAGGAATGGCTTAATTCAGAATTCATAGCTATATCAAAGAAATCCACTTCCCGCAAATACGATGAATTTAGGTTCATTAGCTTAATGAATCACTTACTAAAAATATTCTTAAAGATCATACTGAATCGAATTTATAAAAAATGTGAAATAAAAATAGGTGACTCTCAGTTTGGATTTAAAAAAGCCTTGGAACCAAGAGATGTGTTGTTTGGGACTTCAACGCTCATTAAAAAATGCCTTGATCACCAGAAAAAAGTATATCTCTGTTTCATCGACTACCAGAAGGCTTTTGATAGAGTCCAGCATAATTATGTTTTGTTTTCCACTACTAATCTCTTCTTCAAGTGCCCTCTCCGCTACGGAGTTTGGCAATCATCATTGCTATTCGTATCTTTGAAGCTGTTGCTCTAAATAATTGGTTAGATGTGCACTGGAACCAGTCTCTTAAATTGCGCAGCCAAGATATACTTAGTCTCCCCACGCCTCGTTTGCCCTGAATCTTTCCTTGGATAATTAACTGGAGCAATCGGTACTTTTTCCCTTTCATTACATGACCAAGATATTTCAACTTTCTTCTCTTGACGATGATCAACAGTTCCCGTTCTTCGTTCATTCTTCGAAGAACCACACAACTATTAGTCATTTTGTCTGTCCAAGGTATTTCGAAAATTCTTCTATATATCCACAATTCGAAGGCCCCTAGTTTATCGGTATTGCTCTTGTTTAAAGTCCAAGTCTCTACTTCGTACAAGCAGTATCGAAAAGATGTACCATCTAACCAATCTCATTTTCAGGTTTAAGTTAATGTCATGACTTCCCAGAATATCCTTCATATTAACAAAAGCAGCTCGAGACTTTTCAATTCCTTCCACTACTAATATTTTATGTTAATTTTTAAATAATATACTCTCATGTGGGTTGCTTTATTTTTAATAAGGTCATTGTTTCTGCATCGTAAATTATAATAGTTTCATTTACGGGAATCGTATTAGTTTAAATTTATTTTGTGTCGCAAAAATAAACTTTAGAATACATATAGTTTAACGTTCTTATTCTAATTTTATAAAATTTATTGATACTAAATTTGAAACAAGTATTTACCTTTTATTGTTTTCATAATTAGGTTAAATAACTTATGAAGTGTTACGGTATGACAATAAATTTAGATATCGAAGTGTGAAGAAACAAAAATTAAATATATGTGGGAGGAATATGTCACGTATTTTCATGCATGGTGAGAAACGTTACAAAACTCTAACTGTATAAACAGGAAACGTAAATCTAACTTTATAGATGTAAAGCCAGTAAATATTTTTCGTTGATTTCTGTACCCTATTTTCTAGTTTTACATAATGTAATGAAATAGCGTATCTTCGACGTATTCCGTAAAATGTGTCACAAGTCACAGAAAGGTAAGTGATTACGAGAAGCTTCGCGTGGTTCTAAATGGTGCCATGGTACTCCGGAATATATGGTGGTCGGCGTTAGCAGTAGTGACCTTGACATTCCAAAACATACTGCGCAGCAACGAATAAAGATGGACTGTTCTAAAATAATGTTTTTGGCATAAATACAAAGCGCAGATATTAGTTAATTTAGTTGTAAAGACAATATCGTGCTGTAAATAAATAGTTTATATAAATTAGAACCGCTCAATTTATTGAAAATGGTTACAGTGGTGTCACGTGTGTGGGATAATTTATTCATTTGACAATAAATCAAACAGTGACTTTTGAAAACTTCTGACTTTTGTGTGTCACGAATATTCGCGTAATTCTGTACGGATTTATGTAAGAAACAACATTTGGAAAGTACATGTGTACCTGACCAAAGATGCTGCTCGTAGAACTGTCAGTAAAACAGTTACGTGAACAACTAAAGTATAGAATAAAGACTGCAGCGGTTCTAATAAAATTTTTCAACAATGACTGAGGGATGTTCACAATAAGAATTGAGATGACCCAGAGGCATTCTAGTTTGTCAGCAGAAAAAAATAATTGATGGAAAATTCAAAAATGTTTTTCAACTGACTGAAGAAACTTATTCAGTCAAATTATTAAAGAAGCAGCTAGACAAAGCAACAACAAATTCCCAAATGTTTCTACAATATTCGACGAAATTTCCTTAATAATTCAAGAAGTATGTAGACAGAACAATGAGAAATTTGAAGAAGTTTCTAGAACATTTAATAAGATACAGAAAAATATAGACGATGTAGAAAGAAGATCAAACAATTGGATAGCATCATAACTAATACGAAACTGCTACCACCAATGAATGTAGTAGTTTTAGATCCTATCTAAAGTTTTAGACATGTGATATGAGATTCAAATTGCCACCATTGTGGCAATGATAAAAAGTATTCTTGGTACATATACTTTGGACAATTTGAAGCTATTGTGACAGCCAATCATTGGACCGAACAAGAAAAAACTATTTACTTCACTCCCACTTTACAAAGTGATGATGCGGATATCCAAAAATAGATTCAGAAGTCATAAAAAATATTATATGACCTTGTTTAGCCGACTAGAAAAACGATTTGGAGATGCTGTCTACCAGTCTCAGTACAAATAAAAAGTAAAATTCAACAAGCAATTGCGAATTTGCAAGATTTTAGCAATGGCCGTGTAATGCGGTTAACTTATACCGAGAGACCAGACAATATTTTAGAATAAGTTGCTGGAGATACCTTCGTCAATGAATTAAGAAACAGTGAACTATAGAAAGCTTTACGACCAGCAAGACAAAAAGTTTTAGATGAAGCGCCCGCTATTGCCTTTGACACAACACGAAACAGCTAGTAAAACTTCACAAAGGTATCATGTATCAAGAAAACACGAATAAAGCAATAAACGAGGATTTTGTACGGAATGCAGTTCATCAAACGATACCAAAGAGACGCAATACAGTGCTGAAAGAGTTCATACAAATGCTGATGCTCTTTCGAGAGGGCTTTGCAGTACAAATTGTAATCACCTATTTTAAATTGGAGGCAAAATGTCTTTGCCCGTGAGGCGAACTACCGTCATTAATGCCCAATAACGGCCTCAGTAGCTGCAAGACGTCTAAGTGGAAATGATCCATGTTAAAAAGAGAATTGAATTGAATGCGTCGAAGTAAGAGATCTTCTTGGCAAGACATTAGTGAATGTAGTCCAGAACCTAAGTCCTACTGGATTCAATGGAATTGACAGGTACTAAAAGATAATCTTCTGTACAGAACCTCTCAGAACGATGATGGTACCGAATCTAAACTTCAGTTGATTGTACCTTAAAGTGAAGTGTCAGAAGTATTGCGTCAGTTGCACGACGGTGCATAAAGTGTACACTTTGGTATTGCAAAGACTCTGAAGATTAGAGAACGGTTCTATTGAGTGAACTGTAAAGATGATGTAAGAAGATGTTGACAGAAATGTAAATTCTGTGCAACCGCAAATAGTCCAGTTGCTAAAAAGAGGGTACCCATAAAACAGTACAATGTTGGTAGTCCTATGGAAAGAGTAGCAATCGGCATTGCAGGTTCATTTCAAGAAACGAATGATGGAAATAGATGTATCTTAAATTATTTTATGAAATGAACTGAGTCCTATGCCATACCAAACAAAGAAGCTGCTACCATTGTAGACGTACTTGTTAAAGAATTTTTCAGCCAATTTGATGTCCCCTTTAAGTACGAAACCTTAAGTCAGTCCTCTTTTAAAATATTTGGAAGAGGACCAGGTTTCTCAGCCAAGAATTGTCCTTCAACCAACGTTTCCCGTACCTTTGTACTTTCGTTGTATGATGAGCATTTCATATTCTTCATTCATCCATCCAATGGCAGTAAATGCTAAGTGGGGCCTTGACCTCCTTTAGTAAGCTTTTCCATGTGGTTATACCAAAAGGAACTTATGTACCAAATTTTAAGTGACAAAGTACTTGTTAGCCCACAAAAAGAAAAGGCATACAAATATAAAAAGAGGAAGACCTTTCGAGCCCAAATTCAGTCTGATGTCGTAGTCTTGTCCACGCATTATATGTCAAAGGTATTGCACTTTTCTTTTGTTTTTGGTCTTTTAACTTTCTTCTTCTCATTGCCTCTTGATTCACCGTCCACAATTCAACTTCACTATAGAGAATACTGTATAAGTAACGTTAAGTTAATCGTTTTTTTTAGGACTAATGTCAAATTACAAAGAACCTTTTTTATGTTTATTAAGTCGACCAGTGCTTTTTTAATTGTAACTTTTATTTTGGTGTAGTCGCATTTCATTATGCTTGATCCAAGGTACGTGTTCTTTTACTCTTTTAATCTGCTGGGCTCCTATTATGAGGGTTTATATAGTGCACTTGAAATATTTTTTTGGCTAGCGTGTGACCTAGTACTTTTATTCTCATGTTTAAAAAATTTTAACGTCTCCTTTTCCTGTACCCGAAGATGTTTTGAAAATAAATATGTTCCACTATAATCGTTTTTTGTATAAAATTCATGTTTTGGAGCATACAGATATTTCTTCTTCTAAAACCTTCTAGTCCCACCCATTAATCATATAAATCATACAAGTATTTTAAATAGATATAAATATTTTAGACACTAATGACTCGATTTAACTTATGATACTTCCAATAAAATATTAACGGCGTCTCGTATATTTAAAGTAACAAGTAGTGTATTACAATTATTTTTATCAATAGTAGACATGATGGTGCCTATATTCCAGACATGTTAATGGTTAACTAGTACTAGATAGAGTTTCGAAAACGTAAAAAAAATTGGCTAGTGGGTTTATTCGTTAATATAACTAATGAAAAAGAATTTAAGTCAGAATAATTCCAAATTAGAAAATTGCTTTTTATACAAATTAATCATTGACAAATCAAAAAATCGTCTCTCCCATAAGAATGTAAATTACTACAATAAATTAATAACACCAATATTAGTTTATCATTTAGAAAACTCCACCCTTACTGCAGTTGATATTAGTCATGTTTGACTAATTTAAAAGGTGATCAATATGATCAAGATATTCCTACTGATGTATCGTAGATATTCGTGCAAGATGTAAAAGATAGATCTTCTTCTTCTTCAAGTGCCCTGTCCGTTGCGAACGTTGGCTATTAATATGGCAATTTTGATCTTGTTTGCCGCGCTTCTGAATAGTTCGACCGATGTGAGCCCGAACCACTTCCGCAGATTTTGGAGCCACGAGTGTCTTCTCCTGCCTGGCCCCTCGCTTACTGTCTATTTTTCCCTGGACAATCAATTGTAGCAGACGGTACTTATCGTGTCTTAATATGTGGCCTAGATATTCAAGCTTTCTTTGTTTAATTGTATTCACGATTTCTTTCTCCTTTTCGATTCTTTGCAGTACCTCTATGTTGGTGACATGTTCTGTCCAAAAGATAGATAAAAAAGATTATTAAAATTCGTAATTTTACTATTAAATTGATGATAAGGGCCTAAGAATGTTACGTTTAATCCACTTAGTTGTATGGGATGAAACTGGACATTTAATGTAGCACACATAAAGAAGATAAAAGCTCTTAAAGATGTGGTGCTATAGATAGATGCTCAAAATACCAGGAATTCACACTTTCTCAGTGACTAATGCCGAAGTACTGAGACGGTCAGAAAAAGATTGCGACGTTATTAAAACAATTAAAGTCAGAAAATTGGAATACCTGTGCCATATTATTAAGAGTGAGAAGTACAAAACATATGTTCAATTAAATAATCTACACTAGCACCAAACACTAGGCTGCAGCGATTACGATCGTAAAAGAATCATTAAACGCAACTATGCAAGCAAAAATACCTGTTGGAAGACCAAAAAAATAAATAGGAAGACAAAGTAGATTAGGATGCCAAAAATCTTCTAAAAATACGCTAATGGAAAAGAACCACAGTAGGTCTTTCGAGAAACTTACTGAAGGAGGAATCTTAGACTTCCTAAGTCTAAGATTCCAATGTGTCTGAAAAGAAAAGTATTTAATCAATGTATTTTGCCAGTGATGACCTACGGCGCAGAAACCCTAACGTTCACAAGAACAACAGTGAGTAAACTACAAGTTGCGGAAAGAGCAATGGAGAGAATTATGTTAGGGATTTCTCTACGTGATAGAATACCCAATGCTACTATACGCAAAAGATCAGGAGTAGCAGACGTTATTGAAAGATAACAACACTAAAGAGGAACTGGGCAGGTCATGTAGCAAGATCAGTTGATGACCGGTGGACAAAAAGAATTTTGGAATGGAGACCCCGAATACAAGCTTACAGAAATAGAGGGTCGACCCCCAACGAGATGGACAGATGACATAAAAAGAGTGACTACAAATTGGATTCAGATGGCGCAAAATCGGACTAAGTGGAAAGCATGCGAGAGGCCTATGTCAGCAGTGGACGTTAGAGGCGTTGATGATGATGACTGAAAGGGCCAATGGCTCACTTGGGCTTTGTTGCCATTCTATGGATCGATGAAGAAGAATGAAACGCTTACCATACAAGGAAAGTTCAATGGTAAGAGAACCAACGGAGAATTTCTTGGCTGAGAAAACCTGGTCAGTCCTTATCCAAATGTTTTAGAAGAGGACTGACTTAAACTTTCGCATTCAAAGGGACACCAAATCGGCTGAAGAATTCTTTAACAAGTACGTCTACAATGGAAGCAGCTTCTTAGTTTGTTATCGCATGGGCCTCATTCCATTTCATCAAATAATCCATGATAAATTTATTTCAATCATGAGTTTCTTGAAATGAACCTGCAATGACCATTGCTACTATTTCCATAGGACTACCAACATTGTAGGTAAACATTACTACCAACATTACTTGTGGTCCAACATTCTACTTGTGGTTCAAATCTCTAAGTTGGATCCGATATCGGAACGTGAGTGGACTTGCAGGATTGTTGGAAATCTAGTTGTCGGAATATTTAAAGGGAAGATTCGAAGGTCCATTTTCAGACTCTCAACGGAGTCGGAGCATGAATGGAGGAGCCGGAATTTGAATCAAAACTTTCCTCAGTCAGCACTTGACCTTGGATACCTACTGAACGCCTACCGTAATGAATGGTAAAGGAATTTCCAAATGTATTGATATTTATAGAAATAGTCTCTGTTGTAATACTACTAGTAGATACCCGAACCAAAATAAGCGGAAAAGAGCACTACAACACGTACTGAATGTTATATGTTGGAAGTACAAAAATACTGTCAACATCGCATCAATGACATTTAGTAATTTCGTGTTACTAACATTTTTGTCCTTCCTTTCAAATGGTGAAGCACATTGCTCCTGCCACTGTTCTCTTTCTAATTATATTTTTCGTGCACTTTATTCAATACAAAAATTTTTTTTTGTTTTTTCTAGACAGTAACAGACCAAGGGAGATTATTTAATTAAAAAAATATATTTTGCCGAAACCTAAAATAGAGAAATTTGTAGTTTATAAACAATGAACAATGATATATATTTAACAAAAAATATAAGTAATTGCAGTTAAATATTTTTGAAATAATTAGTTGTTCTTAATAAAAAAAATGTGTCTGGACGATGTTTGAGATAAGACTATTGTTTTTCAATAATTAAAAGTGCAGAAAAATGTGTCAACTATTTTAACTGCGCAATGTTGCAAACAAACAAATTAATTATAATATTCGTAGGTTCTAGAAGAAAAACATATTTTTGTAAATAGATCTTCTTCTGCTTTGAGTGCCTCTCCTATCGGAGATTGGATATCATTATGGCGATTCTAATGTTATTTAGTGCTGTTTTGAATAATTCGATAGTGGTGCAGCCAAACCACTCTCTTAAATTTCTCATCCAGGACATTCTTCTACGGCCTGGATTTTTCTATGCTGTCGCTTGGATTTTCCTTAGCACTTCATATTTTGTAAGAATGTGTACTTTTGTTCTCAAGGTGGCCCTATGTATTCGGAGAGGACGACCACCGACTAGAATGGGCCGAATGATAATAAAACGTGTGTAGCGGGAAACTGTCTACAATCGGCCCCCAGGTGGTAGAGAACACGGAAAAGAAACTGAGGGAAGGCCTTATGTCCAGCAGTTGGACGCGATTGGCTGGATTGATGATGAAGATGACACAAGTTAAAAGATTTCGAACTAGGTACTTGTAGACCTTTTTTTATTATTTTAATTAATCCGTACTAATTAATAATTATTCACCATACTTCTGCTTTAATATTCTGATAAAAGAAACATTGCAAAAAAAGGAATTAGCATTTGTCAAAGAGAAAACTTAACATACTTAATCCAATTATTTTCTCCCTCTTTACATTCCAAATGGAAATAACCAGTTACTTCGTCGAGGATAAAAGTTCATACACACTTTCCATTTATTTTCTTCGGATCCCATTTGTCATTTTGTTTAATTTGTCGTCGAATTGCGCACACAAGGACAACGGCTGAAAAATACTCGGGGGATCGATTTAGTAGAGTGGAATATTTCCGCACCGGTTGCCAGAATTCAATTCGTCATTACTAATGTTGATTCTTGCAGGAAGAGACTATTTGTTTTGCATATTTATTAAAAAAGTGAACGTTTTTAGTTGCAATAATAAAGACAAAAAAATATACTAGAGTCTGTTCATCACCCGCTCTCTTTCTGTCAATCCTCCTTTTCTCTACTATATACTATTTTAGTATCAAAAAAATTGGAGGGTACTAAAAACCGTATTACAACGGGGAATGCCACAACATTTTTATGTATAACTATATTTTGCATGATTCCACATCTCTTGATATATCTTTGGTTTGACGATAAAATCCTTTAAGCCATTAAAGGGATCACTTTCAACTAAGTAAATGCCTATTAATGTTAAAGCTTCTTACTACTCGTAACTCTTCTCTTCCTCAAAAACTAACATGTTCATATTGTTTACAGGCAATATTATCACTCCAAAATATTTATCACTCATGATACCTACAAAATAAACTACTTTTACTATAACCTTCAAAATTGCAAAATATTTAGTAATATCAAGACGAACATGTCATACTAAAATTATAAAGTCTCTTTTAAATATTTTTCATTTTTCATTATTATTTTCGAATAAAAAACGAATAACAATATACTTTCACAGAGAAAATCTGAAGTATATATCTACTTTCACTATAGCCAATATTCGAAACACTAATAACAATCAATGTTTTTACAAATACACTCAAATTAAAATACAATCAATACAATACATTCTCGAAAATATCCAAATCAAAAGCGACACTGGCACCGAGTACCAAATAATGAGATTATGAATGAATGAATATTTTTCTACATGTCGCATGCAACATGACACAGAGTCCCAGCACTGGTTCAAAAACGTGCGCGAGTGCCTTACACTATCAATAACAATGAATTGTACCCTTTCAGACCCGATGTCCATTGCAATGGACATACATCTACGTAAGCCCTACAACAAAATTAGACTTCTGTAAATTGCGGACAACTACATATTTTTTATTTTGCACATCTCAATTACTACTAGTTATAAAAATTTTCAGTTAAGTTTGAATTATAGCCGAGTTAAGTGCTTTTAAAGATAGTGTGACATGGCGAATTCACGATATCCCTGAAAACTTAAGTAAATATCATGTTTCTTTAAGTCGTAAATCTATTATATGTAACCAAAGATTATTTTATATAATAATAGACATATAAATTGTTATACTGCTTATTCGACATAAATGATTTATTGTTGTTTTTTTTCGAAATTAAACATTAAAATATGATGTCCATTGCAATGGACTGCAGGTCTATATTGATATTTTTGTTTTAGGTTTTAATCCGGATAATTCTAAGGTCCTTTTTAGATGATGACGATGAATTTGAAAGCTAATAATGTTTTATCTCAAATTGAAGATCAATCAGACATAGAAATTTCTTCATTATATTCTTCATTACAGACATAGAAGATGTCTGTAATGAAGAAATTGATGCGAACATTCCTGTTTTGCCTATGGGTGATGAATTCTCTTCTCATGAATTATCTAATGTAGGTAAAAAATATTGTAGATAAATATGTAGATAATAGTGCTTGAAGGTTCAAATTTTGTTGGAATAGGAAAAGAAGACTTAGTAGAAAGATGGGATAAGAAGCAAAAGAAAAAATACCGATTCAGAGACCGCGTTTAATCTTCCATGTCTTTGATTTTGCTTGTGCCAATAGTTGGCTAGAATATAAAAGGAAGCAGCTTAGTTTACCTTCCAAAGATCAAATATATTTGTTAGATTTAAAATACAAATTGCTAAGGCGCTAATTAAATTGGGGAAACCAATAAAAAGAAGCATTGGTCATCCCAAAATGTCAAATGAGAATTCTCCCCACACTCCAAAAAGACCCAGAGTGAAAATTAGACCAATGGATAAAATAGATCATTTATCCGAGTATGACAACAAAAAGGAAGCATCCAGATGCAAAAATTTTGAGTGTAAAGGGAAAACGCATGTTTTTATGAAAAATGTAATGTACATTTATGTTTTGTAAAAAACAAAAAGTGTTTTAAATATTTTCATTTAAATTAACTTAACATTTGCTTGATTCAAATATATGTGATTATTTTCCTAAATTCGTATTATAGTCCCAATGTCCATTGCAATGGACATTCTGTCAAATGATTACCTGTTAAACAAAAATGTCAAAAGCATATGATTTTAGCCTATTACAATTTTCCAATAAGAAGATTCAATAGAAAAATATTTTTTTTTTCTGCACAGAAAAAGTCAGGTCTGAAAGGGGTAAAATTCGCACAACTAGATGATTGAAAACCTTGGGAACAAAGACTGCACTGACGAAGAAGAAGCAATAAATAAATTAAGAATTGTTTTTTTAGTTGGGAAAAATTCGAAGAGGAATAGAAAAACCGTAAGAAGATTCCTGGGCCTAGCTATACTTAGATTGACCCGCCTCTTCCACTAGTTTGGGGCGATTTATGATTCGTTAATTAAAGAAGTTATTAATAAATTATAGTCCCTATATCTTAAATCGGTAATTTTAGATTAAAATTGCAATCACTTTAAATGTTACACTATTACATATAAAACGAGAGGTAATAAATAGAAGCTAAAACCGTAGTTTTCTGTCTTTGTGGTGATTTTATTAAAAACCTGAAACGCTTCGGGCGAAAATCTGCGAAAAGCCGCAAATGTGCAGCATAGAAACAGAAATAAATGGCTCTGGTTTTGTTGTAATGCTTAGTTTAATTAAACCGGTACACGCTTTAATTAAAAATAGGTACATATTTACCGAGTCAACCTTGGAAATCCCGCGAATAAAGCCTAAAGCGGTGGCAATTACTATTTTTACCACAAGTTTTTTAGACATTTGGGTTAAATTTAATATTTGCTTTGAACACTTGCATAACAGATACAAAGAATAAAATGCAGGGTGGTAAGTAAAGGAAAACAAAAAAATAAGATTTAATGAAAAAAAAGCATTAGAAACAATACAACATACTATACAGTGTGGGTTTAAAGTCCACCCTACTAAATATTTTCTGAACCATCTTAAATTTATAAATTTTTGGCTTAATGAACTAAGCACGCATACATTTCGTTATGATGTCTTCACCTGAGTCATTCCTTCACGTATTCCTTCAGAATGGCACACATGCGCCATTTTGTAAAACCATTTTAAATAGGCTCATATGGCAAGTAATACCTGTTTTGGAAGACCTTGTATCCCTCAGTACGTTCCCAGAATTTTGTGTGATTCTCTTGCATCGTTCCAAAACGTGACCTTTTAGCGTTCAATGGCGACTGTGTAAAAAAATATGGGCTACCCCTAAGATGTTTCTAGTTGTTTGCTTTTGCAGAAAATGCTTAAATAGGTCTGTGTACTTTTCTAGTTTTCCATATTTTGATTGAATTCCTTTGTTTATAGTAATATTTGTCAAAGCTATAAACTGTTCTGAATAAATGTTGTTCCTAGATTTTTGTTTCATTCAGTTGCACCATTTCAAATGGCGATTATTTTATTGCCTAAATTGGTTAAAACTGACTCTCAGTGAAAAAATAATTCCGTTTTAATATTTCTCGAAACATTGTAGGTGATTCTTTAAAAATGGTGATTACTCAAAACAAAGTAAAATTAATTAGTATTTAAATCTTCAAAAATGGAAAATGATGGTTATGGACCACAATTTTTTAACCAGAAAAGCTTTTTGGTACATAAATCATACACTTAATATACTTAATACACAATCAATACACAAATGAATCTTAATATTATATGTAACTCCATAATTAACGAAATAAATAAAAATTTAGTTGTAAATGAATTATATACATATCTCTAATTCAGAAAAGACCTGAGGGAGACCTATATCCAGCAGTGGACGCATATAGGTTGATAATGATGATGATGATAATGATCTCTAATTCAATCATAAAAATCTTACGTAAAATGTCTTTACGCTTAACTCAAAATTACCTGGTCGATAAACCCAAGCTCGTTCAGCCTAAGTGCAATGTGTTTTGAAACAAAAAAGATTAGGCACAACCCGTCAAACGCAGGTAGAAATTTAACCTTATCTGGTATCCAAATAAAACAGTGGAACACAATAGGTTCTGTGCTTCTTTGCTTTTATACAAAATTGGTTACACATCAGAACCACTACATACTTGTTACCAAACTAAACACAAACGAAATTAATTATATCGGAACTGAAAATACGGCCTAATTAGACGCAATAAAAACTGTCGAAACGAAAGAAAAACGAAATAGTGTAAGCATTTCATGGTACAGCACCATCAAAATTTAAGGCAGTTCTATCTAGAAAATAAACGTACAAAATATCGATGAACGAAAACAAATGAATTCTATGAGTGTAAGGGACTGTGTGCAAGAAACTGAAATAATAAATTGATCCATTTAAGTGTTTTTGCTAACTTGCTATACATAACATCACATGCTAACACGGGAATCTAGAAGGTCTGCAATTTCCGTAAATATGTTTTTTTTTTATTATCTCATCTAATCTCATTATCTTAATAAATTTGTTCTACGTTTTGTTATAATATCTTTAATTATGGATATTGTCCATGAAGCTCTTGCTACTTGATCTTATATTACGTTTGATTCTGCATCTTTTATTAACCATGCACCAAGATATTTCCGATATTTTTTTATTATTAAATTAGAGACAGTTAAGATTTTATTATTCTGGTCTGTATAACTCTGCATGTTTCCTTCTCAAATAGTTCCGACTCAATGGAACACATCCATAATTATACCAGTCCTAAAGCATGGCTAAACACCAACTTTGCCACAGTCCTATAGACCGATTTCTCTCACTATCACCATGTGCAAATTAATGGAGAAGATAATAAATAGGTGTCTTTTATGGTTTATTAAAAACACCAAATTGTACCTAAAAAACAATCTGGATAACCTCGTCTTCCTTCATACCCACATCGCCGATGCTATTAGTAACAGTCAAGAATGATTGCCTGCATCTTTGATATTAAAGCTGCTTTCGATAAAATACCTAGACAGATTATTCTCGATAAACTATTATTAGGCGGCCTCAATGATAATATTTTTAAATTCATCAAGCACTTTTTTAGCTCTAGTTCCTTCAGAGTCTCTGTAAATAATTGTCTATTGTTGTACCACGTCCAACAAGATAGAGTTCCTCAGGGCTCTGTATAAAGCACCACATTGTTCATTTTATCAATTAACCACTCCACTACCTCTAAAATCTTAGTGAATAACCACCTCTCCCAGTCGTAGATCACTGCAAAATTCTAGGACCAATATTCGACTTCCGACTTTCTTGTAAACAACTTATTCAGGAAACTAGACCAGAGTGTCTAAAACATTTAAAAAACAGTTTTCCACTACCAATGGGGCACTAGCGAATATACACTATTAAAAGTACATATGTGCATAAGTACATATAATATTATGGCAACTTAATATATATGTCAGCGTCCAAAACATCCTTACAAACCCTTAATTCAATACATCAATACTGTTATCAGCTGAAAGTCTCTACCGCGAAGCAATGAACCCCTTCTTTGTCACAGGCGCCAATATCTCCTCCTTTCATAAGCTGCCTCTACTTTATCAAATCTTTCTAATTCAGTACACACACTGCTGACATTACCCAAATATACAAGTACTCATTCTCCTGCTCCACGCATACATACTTTCCTCCTCCTACTTCCAACTTTATTACCAAACATAAAATTATCCCACACTTTCCTCTTCCGATCCCACAGAATTCACCTTGGACTAAAACCCTACCGAAATTTAAGATTTCTCTCACAAAGTTCAGTAAAGCTGAAACCAGATTTCATTGGGAAATCCTTTCTTTCTTCTTATGGTACCTATCCGTTTACGGATGTTGGACACTAACATAGCTATTCTGACTTTGTTGACTGCTGCTCTGAAAAATCCGGTAGTGGTTAAGTTAAACCATTTTCGCAGGTTATGCAGCCAGAATATTCTTCTTCGTCCTGGACCTCTTTTTCCATGCACTTTACCTTGAAGTATGGTCCGAAGTAGGTCATATCGTTGTTCATTGCGCATTATATGGCCCAGGTATTCCAGTTTGCACGATTTGTGGTTACGACTAGTTCGCGCTCTTTACCCTTCTTGTAGTATTCTTCGTTGGTAACTCTGTCTGTCCGAAATCCTCAACATTCTCTATAGCACCATATCTCAAATGCTTCATGTCTCTTTAATGATGCTTCAGTTAAGGTCCATGACTCCACTCCATATAAAAGAACGGGAATACGTAGAATTTTAGTAAACGAACTTTTATTTCCAATTTTATATCGTGGCTGTTAAAGATTTTTTTCATTATGACGAAAGCTGATACTTGCTTCTCGATCCTTATCCTAATTTCCGTCGATTGGTCCCACTGGTCATTTAAGTTTGCACCCAGGTAACATCATACATCCTTTCTATAAATTCTTAATTTTAAGCAATCCAATCAGATTCTTTACACTACCTAAACGGATTGTTGTGTCGTTACCACTACCTAAGCAGTCGTTTTCATGCCAAGTTCCTGTCACATGCAGCGTTCACACTGGTAAACAGTATGCTATCTACCAAGCCTTTAAACTTTGCACAGTACCCCATCAATATATTACCATCTGTACAGACTCCCTCGCCTTTATCCAATCCACATCGAAATAACTGGTAACGACAACGCCGATCGCTTTGTTAAAGAAGATGCTGAATCCAATAGTACACCACGTAATATACCTACAAATCGCCAGTGACCTAAAAACAAGTATAAAGAAACATACGAAATTACTGGCAGAATCATTCGAACCAATCCACTAAATTGTTTGATTGAGCGGCTCGTTATTTTTGGTATACCTAGAAATGAGGGGGTGGTTGGTAGAATATGGCATATCCAGACTTACACATGGTCACCTAATAGATTCTTCACCTCACCCAATCTACTACTATTGTAAATCTCCACTAAGTGTTATACACATCCTTGTGATTAGCCCTCATTATACTAACAGAAACTGACGTCTTTTATAAAATGTAACTACTGTTATTTTAAAAATGTACTAACTACATATTTTAAATAAAATGTAACTACTGTATATAATAATATGTAATTGTATCTAATATATCCTTTGTACCTCATGCTAATGTGCCAAAGCTGTCACAAGCACGTTAAATTAAATAAAAAAAAATTTGAGTGACTTTTATAAATTTTTGTTGTATTAAATATGCTGTAAATAATTTTATTTTGTTTTATATTTGCGTATTTATCTCAGTGTTATAAAGCTGATAGTTCAAGTACAGCATCTTAGAATATGAATATGAACAATATGAAATATGAATAAGAACTGCATGGACAAAAAGAGGAAAGAAATAACAAAAAATTATATTGTTTCGCACAAGTTTTTATTGTCATTTTGTTTTATTTATGACAACTACGTAACAGTGTTTACAATTAACTTCAACTAATCGTAAAACGATAAAATAATCAATGGTTTCTATCAAGGAAACAAGTAATGTCTTCTGTTTGTAATGATCCAGCTCGGCCATGAGGGAAATAAGGAATATCCGATTCGCACTTCATCGGATTTGACAAGGACGAAGATATGACTCGGAAAAAAAATGAACTGAACAGTTATTAAATTAACTAATAAATAATGTGAACTGATGCGATTTCGATTCGCTAATAGACAAAAAGAATTGAGTGGAAATGAAAAATGCATTGAAGCGGGGAATCATTGAACATTTAAGGCCAGAGGAAGGCTACAACGATTTGTCGAAGAAAGAAACGATAAAATTGTTTGGTTTCATTATGTTAATTGTCTCGCGTGTTTTTCTTATGGTGGTCACAGTTTGCAATTTTTTAAATTCAATGTTATTTTAAGGAATTAATAATTTTTATTGTAATTTATTCAGCTGAATTTAAACAGAATTAAAAATCTGAAATATTATATTATCTTCATATTTATGAAAGTATCTAAATAACGAATAATCTCATATATCTGACAGATAAACTAAGAACGTTCATGCCTAAACAGTATTCAGAAATCTTGAAATCATAAATTGCGAATAGATATTTCAGAGTAAAACAAGAAGTGTACACCGACTTAAGGGAGATCAAAGCTGGCGTGGCACAAGGAAGTGTCTTAGGTCCGGTCCTGTACCTATTGTATACGTGTGACATTCCAGAGCTAGAACAAAATACTATTGCCACCTTCGCGGATGATAGAGCCATACTAGCGATAGGAGACACTAGTGAAGAAGCGACTGATAAGTTGCAACTATCAGTAAATAAAATACATAACTGGACCAGAAAATGGCGAATAAAATTAAATAAGACTAAATCTGCACACATTAACTTTACAAATAAAAAAATAGAAAATTTCCCAGTTAGAATAAATGATACCCGAATTCCTTATGCAACATCAGCAAAATACTTGGGCATCACCCTAAACGCGAAGCTGCGCTGGAAAGTCCATGTCAAAAAGAAAGAGGGGAGCTTGATATTAGATATAAGAAATTGTATTGGCTGATTGGAAAAAATTCAACATTATCAATTCATAATAAATTATCCATCTACAAGCAAGTACTGAGGCTAGTATGGGTATATGGGTGCCAACTCTGGGGCTGTACCAAAGCTAGTAATCTACATATTATCCAGAGATTTCAAAACAAAGTACTGAGAAACATTGTTGATGCTCCTTGGTATATCCGTAACAGCAACCTCCACCAGGACCTGGTATGGAAACGTGATCGAAATAATCAAGAGAACAGCAGCAAGTCACGAGCAGAGGCTGCATAGTCATGTGAATGTCGAGGCAATCCAGCTTCTTGACAACACTGAACTAAAGAGAAGACTCATAAGGACAAAACCATTTGAGTTAGTGTAAATGTGTAACAGTTTAGTGTAAAAAGCAGAGTATAGTGCTGTGAAGTTATTGCATGTTAGTTGTAGTGCATTAGTTAATAGATAATAAATAAGAGTAACCATAGGCTGTAACATAGGCATAACGCCCTTAGATTTGTAAGTATTTGCTGTTATTAAGTTATGTCAGAGAAATAACTGATAATTGGTCATTCGTGACCAGATAGCAGTATACAAACACCGCACAGGTGTTTAATATATATATATATATATATATATATATATATATATATATATATATATATATATATATATATATATATATATCTGACAGTATAATATTCCAATAGAGAATGAACAATATAATCTAGAAATTTATCTGAAAGACTGGCTTTCGACTATAAGGCGAAAAATCCCACACCGCTTCTTCTTGTAACATGACAACAGTCTTTACCTGTTAGTATGTTGTGTGCAATACTGAAAAATTAGCTACCATAGATTTAGATGACTTTGATTCTATGAGGTGACTTTGATAGAACATGAATATTTTGTTTCAAGAGAGTATGCAACCCAAATGTTTCATCCGTTATGGTGGTTGTCTAAACTTAATTTCAGTGCACATGTTGATTAACTGTAGCGAAAGGCGTTTGTGGCGAATATCAAAAGTACACTCTTATAAATGCACTGTTGAATTTTTTGTTTTAATTTGAAGATTTTAAATTGTGTAACTAAACTTTAACATACTGCTCTCACCATTACAATGTCAGGTAACTCTGTGTATGTTGCCTTAATTTATGTTTAACTGTCAATATTTTAAAATATTTAACCTATTACTGGAACCGGAAATAGGTTATTTCCGTGACTACTTAATGAAAATTACATGATTTTCTTCTCCGGGTCACTTTGAATACATTTTTCGGGGTGACTTTGATATTTTATTTCTTTTTAAAGTTTTCTTAATGAAACTTTAAACTGTTAATTAATTTCGGTTTTCATCATTATCTATATGAAAAGCCAAATTTCCGCGAGTTTATAAACGAAAGATGGGATCAAGAAACTACAAGAACTTCTCTGACGAAACTCTTGAACATGCTCTGCTTCAAATAGTAAACGAAAACTTGTCTGTTAAAGCCGCTTCAGAAAGATTCAAAATTCCGTATGGTACTTTATATAATAAATATAAAGGGAAGCATGGGAAGAAACCAGGGGGCCAAACTGCGTTGTCGGCGCTGGAGGAAAAGTCAATCGTGTCCTGCATTCTCAAATGTGCCGATTGGGGATTTCGTTATCGACGTTAGATGTACAACTTTTCACTAAGAGTTATTAAGGAAGAACTGGAAGAATTATTTCTAAATTTACAAAACGGGGTAAGTCCTGGTAACGATTGGGTAACCCATTTTTTAGAAAGGCATAGTCAGCAAATCTCTGAACGACTTGCGTCTAACATTACTAGAGCTCGGGCAGGTGTCACAAAAGAAACGATAGAATATTTTCAATAATTTAAGAACAACTCTCTCAAATTGCCCTTTAACGCACGTATTCAATTACAATGAAACCAACGTTAGTGATGATCTGGGAAAAAGAAGATTGCTATATAGAAGAGGGACCAAATACCCAGAGCAAATCACTAATCATAGTAAAGACGCCACATCAATAATGATGTGCGGTGCTGCTGATGGCACACTACTCCCTCCTTATATAATATATCGCAGCGAACATATATGGGATGCGTGGAAATTAGGGGGTCCACAGGGCTCTCCTTGTTGTAGTAGTGGATGTTGCTCAAGATGAGCTAGATATAACCGAACAAAAAATGGGTGGATGAAGGTAACTTGTTTTACAGACTGGTTTGAGACCATATTATTACCACACGCAGGATGGCTGGAAGGTAAAAAAGTTATGATCGGTGACAACTTGGTGTCTCACTTTTCAGATCATGTATTACAACTGCGTGAATTGCACAATACGTTGATTGAATAATCCAAATTCAATCAACGACAATATTGAATTTGCGTGCCTTCCCAGTAATTCAACAAACATATGCCAGCCTTTGGATGTATCCTTTTTTAAACCCATGAAAGTTTCTTGGCGAAAGATTTTGATGGAATTTAAATGTACTAAAGATCAATTTCCGTCGTTATTAAAAAAATGCTTGGAAATAATGGATCAGACAATAGCAAAAACTGAGCACAAACGTGGAGACTGTGAAGAAAGTGCAATTAAGAAAGTTGTAAAGAAAGGGTTCGTAGCATGGTTCCTTTCGATCCAAATAAAGTCTTGGGTAAAATTGCACCAATCAACCATGATGTTGATTATGTAGAACGACAGATTTACGACAGCCTCACAGATTATTTAATGAATAAGAAGTCCGAGATAGAAGTTACTAAACGTCGAAGTAAAAAAACTTAATATCCAACCCGGTAAAAGTGTAGGTCGACATGTAACAGCTCCTCTGATAGCGAATTACACAGCTATAATCAGTGAAAGCGAAATGAAAAACAGAAATGAAATTGAAAATGAAGATTCTGTGGAGAACCAATCATATGAAGATAAAATGAATTCAAAACCATGTCTTGCTGAATTGAATTTTAGAACTTATGTGCTTGTAAAAATTATGTCAGGTAAACAAAAATGTATAAATTATGTATATGCTGGAAGAATACAAGAGAAATTACCTTTTGACGAATACGAACTCATTGGACTTAAATCACTGGATGAAACCCATAAACATTGTAAACCCATGTAAAGTTGTGGAGACCGACGTTTTTTATTGCTCCTTTCGCTGATATCTCAGCAATTCTGAAGACCCCATCGGTTTAAAACAATGTTGATGATGTTAGAGTGTTGTATGATGTTGATGATGTTGAGTTGATGTTAAAGAAAAATAAATTATTTTGTTTGCCTTTCATAATATATTCTTTTGACTGCTTCTACTATTTTATATTGTTTTACTAATTTGATAAAATGTTTTTTCTTCAAACGTCAAATAATGATGACATTACTTATCTAACTTGATCCTGTCAAAGTTTGATGTCTCCGCCGGCAGCAGTTTTTTTCCCATTTCTTTACGGCGCGGCGCGCGGCGGAGGGAAAAATGTTGTCATGGCAACAATATGAAACATGTCACAAAGCAACAATACAAATGTCATTAACAACAATTAAACATCATTTTTATTTATAGTAGTATTAAAAGTACAATTAGTTCAATAGTACAATAAGGCATTTTCAAAATTGAAACCGTGCAAAAATATTCCCGACTCTTGATTGTAATTGTTGATGATACTGATGGTCGAATTACCAACATTGGTAATTGTTGATGATACTGATGGTCGAGAACAACTTTCAGAAATCATTCCCGATGTTGGCGAATCATGAGGGTTTAAAATTTTTGAGCATTATCGTTCTTATTTCTTATTGAATCCTCTATATATCCTTCGGCAACCGTGCTTGATTTCCAGCCCCCATGTCGTTTGAGGCATTCTAGATTTCCGCCTCCATCAATTAAAAGTGTTGCTTCCTCGTAAGTTCGTCGTAAAGAGTGACCCGTGTATGCGCTTGCATCGTTTAAATTTAAATAACTAGCTACTTTTTGGGCTACTGCGCTGATCGAATGTATTCCCATGACGCTTCGGTAACACTTTCCGTTTTGGTACTTAAAATAAAAAATCGGTTTTCTGTGAAATTTTCAGGCCGCAGTGATGCATACTTTTTATACAGTTTAATGTAGTTTTGACCAATTATCGTAAAAAATCTAATTTGTCGTGTTTTACTGTCTGGATTTTGATAATTATTACATTTTCTTTATCCTCAATGTCCACAGTCTTCATTTTTACCATTTCGTCGCATCGACAGGCGCCGGTAACCCCAATTATCAAAACAATCTGAAATATTTTTATAATTTACTAGAGTATACTACATGCTTTGCAATATAATTTTTTTTACCTTTAATCCTAAATACAACCTATCTGGCGCTTCAAACAAAAATTTATCAAACTGGTCTTTAGTGAAAACTTCAGACTTCTTTGCAGTATATCTTTCGCTTGTTTTTTTTCAGAAAGGCACGTAACTTTAAAAATTTGCTTATATCCACATTTTTTCTAATAACTAACCCAGATTTTATCATAGAGTATAGTGACCACATTGTAGAAGATTTCTATTTATTTTCATTTTCCATTATATTAAAATATGCCAGTAAAACGTCTTCGGTAACTTGCCGTACTCCTCTTGTATCGCACCACTCTTGAAGTGCTTGTACGCTAACCGATACTTTATTCCGGACTTGAGGGTCCCAAACGTGCTACTGCATCATTAGCCGCGGACCCAATTTCGTTTAGGTTTTCCATTTTCGCACTAAATTTGCGCTTGCGGTTGCAACAACAATAAGCTGTCTTTAAAAATTGCAAACAACTGTCAAACAACTGTAACCAGGGAGACGCAAATCCCACCGACGACTTAATTATTTTAATTTCTAACATCTAGACGACTTTGATAGTTGTCTCAGTTAATTTCGAGTAAAAATAGCGCATGAATAGTACTATTTTTGGTTGAAAATTGCTACGTTTGAAGAAGAAATAGTATACTTTATTCTTTGAGGTATACAAGGCAACTATCGAACACGGTGATTAATTTAATCTTGCCCAAGATTAAATTAATCACCGTGTTCGATAGTTGCCTTGTATACCCTCAAAGTTTAATTATTCGAACATTCAACCTTATATTGATTTATACTTTATTCGGCAAAGAAGCGACTTTTCTTGACTTGCCCTCTATTACGCGCCTCACTTCGTTCGGCGCGTAATATCGGGCGCGTCAAGAAAAATCATGCTTCTCCGCCTCATAAAGTAATATACTATTTTACATCAATAAAATATTAGCTACTGCTAGAATCATTTATTATATACTAATTATTATGTCTGTAGCAGCTATCCAAGTCACCTCCAAATTAAAATTGAAATATCTAAAAATTAGCTAGATCGATTAAAAAATGTGCTGACATTAAAATTACTACATCTTTTATGCATCATTCACTACATTTTTTTTGAGAACATCCTCAATTTGAAAACATATATACTATCAATTTAAATTAAATAAACATAAAATTCAAAAGTTACCCTAGAAAATACGAAAAAAATTAACAAAGTCGCCCCGTTCTTAGGTACTGAAAAAAAGAAATTTTTTTAATAGGTATCACCGTGATAAAAGTAACGAACGAAGGTTATGATTTGGAAATCGACATAAATATTTAAATTTCTTTACTACAAAATAACGAAACAATTTTCTATTGAAAATAAAAAAGGTAAGCAATACGGAAGTTTGGTATAAAACCATTTCGTTAAAATAAAAAGCTATCACCAAATCGTACATCGAGAAAGTCCAGTAACCGTAACACGACGATTAAACTACCAGCAAACTAACCAATATCGCTATTATCAAGATGACATAATGAAGAAACGAGTTTAACGTAATTTTATAGAGCGGTATATAACATGGTAACCCATTTGACTACTGAACGTTGTTTTTATTATTTTTTTTTCCTGCTCGAACGATTTATGTAAATCTTTTCAGCTGACGGTGTTTGTATAATCCAACTCGCTATTAGAAAGTTGGCTTTGTTTTGAATTCACGCTGCCATAACTGTCTATCTTGTTAAAATATCGTTCTTTGTCTGCGAGGTTTACCTTGTGAAGGTTGCGATGCGATTTAACGTTTTCTTTTGTAGTGGCGAGAGGATGCGTTACATTGAACTACATTGAGACTCCGCTTCTTTGTAATTCAATTAGCAATTGCTCAACGTTGTTTTGCTGTATACAGAATGATCAACTTAAACTACGTAGCTGGATATCTCTATTGTCAAGAGAGACAAGGAAGAAGTTTTCTACAAAATTTTTGAACAGATGAAATTAAGTATGATTTTCAGAGTGTATATATTTTTTTGTTTTTTGGCCTTGGTTTGGAACCTTTAGCCACATAATTACATATAAATGTTAGAATTAATTTATTTAGGATTGTACAGCGAGGACAGTTTTCACGCTCAGGGTTTCATCAGAGCGACTTAATTATAACACACAAGATATAAACTACTGTTAGCTAGGTGGGCAACAAATAGGTACACATACAAAGGGAATATCCATTCAAACAATCAGTTTTTCATTTACACCTTTAATTTACAACGCTACGCTATAATACACTAAAACATACAACTAAAATTGTACAAGTAGTTACTTACAGAGTAAGACTCAAAAAAAGTTCTCCTAAATATTATAAAAAATATCATAAACATCTACCAAAACACCAAAATGAAAGTCAGAATAGATGGACAACTTACAGAACCTATAGAAATAGGCAGCGGAATAGGACAAAGTGATTCATTGAGCCTCATGCTCTTAATTTGTTCATGGATGAAATTATCTAAAGCGTTAACAAAGAAAGAGGATACAAAATGGGAAACAAAGAAATACAAATACTCTGTTACGCAGACGATGCAATATTTATAGCCCAAAATAAAGATAATCTGCAAATACTGGTCCACAGATTTAACAAACGCAAAGAATTTAATATGGCAATTTCATCTCAGAAAATTAAACAATAGTAATCAACAAAGAATCAACCCGAAGTGAAATAGAAATTAATGGCATCAGTATTGAACAAATAATGGAAATAAAATACCCAGGAATTACACTGTCTAGCTATCGGAGACCTGGACAAAGAAGTAAGCGATCAAGTACAAAAAGCAAATAGTCTGGCAAGATGCCTTAATAACATTATATGGTGAAACAGACACATAAACACTGAGATTAAATCAAGAATTTATAAAGCCAGTGTAAGACCATAATGACATAATGACATATGCCTCAGAAACAAGACCCGACACAGTCACAATGCAAAGGCTACTGGAAACGGCAGAGATGAGAGTACTGAGAAGAATACGAAGAAGAATTTTTTCTTTCTACCTTTCATTTAATTTTTTGTAAAAATGTCATAATTAGTTTAAAAAATTTTACTTACTAGTACATTTCAGTTTAAGGGAGTTTTTAAACCTTTTTCATTGCTTTCAGCAATTTTTGCTTCAAAATGCTACCTAAAAAATCCATGATATAGTTTTAATTTTAGCATGATCGACACTTTATTTTTACTTATTTGAACAACTTTGCAAAATTGGTTCATAGCTACTCTTGATTGTAATTTTAACAGAGTATATATTACCATAAAAAATTTTATTTAAAAAGGTGAAGTTTTTGTGAAAGGTGAAATTGTGAAGAAAACAAGGCAGATACGAGCTACTTCAATGCATTTGACAAGGTAAAATTGAGGGAACAAGAGCCGTAGGACAATATCCTGACTTGCTAACCTAAGAGCATGGTATAGAAAGACCTCAACACAGCTATTTCGTATAGCAGCTAACAAAGTGATCATAGCCAGAATAATCGCCAACGTTCGGAACAGACAGGCACCCTAAGAAGAAGAAGAAGAAGAAGTTTTTCTGTTATCGTGATTTCAAGGTATTTGCCAATCAAAATAATCGTATAATAATAATGATGCCATATGGCAAAAACGTTAATGGCTACAAAGTAAACCACCTCAGATTCGCTGACATCATGATTATAGTGAGCACATAAATGACATGAATATAAGACAAAAACAAAAACAATGACAACCACAGACGACTCCAGACGTATCAATATAAATGACAGTGAGTTAGAATAAGTCCAGGAATACATCTTCTTCTTCTTAGCCTTCTATCGTCCATGTTTGGACATAGGCCTCTCCCAACTCCTTCCATCGGTCTCTATTCTGAGTAACATATCCAATTTGTTCCGGCTATTCTTTTAATCTTTGACGGTATACAAGGCAACTATCGAACACGGTGATTAATTTAATCTTGCCCAAGTACTTTCTATCAATAGATCATCTTCAGGGGCATCTGAAATAAGCCAAGAAACGTTTTTTATAAAAAAGGAAAATTAAGTTCTCAAAAGGAAAATTAAGTTGAACTTCTTGGATATGACTATTTCCCGTAATAAAGATTCTTTAGAGTACAACATTTATAGAAAACCCACCCAAAAAGATCACGTTATACATTCTTCTGTTACTTAAATTTCCTCTTTCTGATGATAATTTTAATACAGAACTTAACACTCTTAAGCAGATTGCTTTCAATATTGGCTATGATCCCAACATTATATACACACTTCTATATAGAGCTAAACTAAAAATTGCAGAAAAGCTTGCATATTCTTCAGTTTTTTTCAACCGAATGCTTCAGATAACATCAGATATTTCTCCTTCACTTATATTAGTAGCATTTCCAATAAAGTATCTAAACTTTTTACTTCCACAATTGATAACATCAAAATTTCCTTTAAATCACATAACACTTTAGGTTCCTCCTTAATCAATACCAAAGATAGGATGAATACACTTGATAACAGTGGTATTTACAAATTAAAATGTGATGATTGTGATGCCTCTTATGTAGGTAGAACCATTAGAAAGTTATCCACTAGAGTCTCTGAACATTTGAAAAGACCAAATTCTTCAAGTTTTGGTCAACACTTAGTATCCAGCAACCACAATTTTAACATCAATTCTGGTTCATCTATCTTACATGACATTAGTAGAAAGAAAAACTATCTTGAGTTGGATTTATTGGAAGATTTGGAGATTACAAGGGAAACAAATGAAAACTCTCACTGTCTTAATACTCAAATTAATTTAAATTGTACTAAATTTAATCCTATATTTAAAAACTTTATTACAGCTTCACCTCTTAGAGGACCCAGCTCGACTGTTTAGACTTCATGCACTGAGCATTTCAATATTAATTTTAAAGTTCTTCCATTGACTGTGGATTCAACTGAACTACTTGGATTATAACCCATTTATATATTTTGTCTTCAATTTTGATTTTAACTTTTAGTAATTTAACTGCATATTCAGATTTTTCCTTTTTTACAGTACTGATAGCGCTTGGTGGACCATTTTATTGTAGTCAACCATCCACTGTCTAATATATTGTTTAGTCTTTTCTTACATTCATACTTTATGTCAACTTCAATTGCTCTCAAACTAACATCCTAATTATTATAGACAGGTTTGAGTGTGAGATTTGGATTATTCAATCTACATAAAAATATATACTATATAATTTTATATTTCATCAGTTGATTTCCTATAGTGGTGTCAGTTGGACCTTTGGTCAATACTTAGTTTCATAGAATTTTGAAAGGCGCAGATCACATAACTGCCATTCACAAGCTGTTATTTGTCACATGTCATCTCAACATTTTCGCTACATCGTAAGCCATTCTGTCTCCGGCTTCTATACACCATGTAACTTCGCCGATTTTCAAAGATTTTAAAGTATTTGTTTGTCTTTGTGTAGTGTATTGTGATGTTCATTTTATATTTATGACATTCTACTCTTGTCGGATAGGCCGCAATTAACGAAGTAAGTCTATAAACGTTTAAAACTTTTATCAACCATAAACTTCGAGTTTTTTATCGAAGTTAAATAATTTCTTTAGTTAAAAAAACGTTTCTTGGCTTATATCAGATGCCCCTGAAGATGATCTAGTGATCGAAAGTACTTGAGCAAGATTAAATTAATACTGTGCTCGATATTTGCCTTTTACATTATTAAAGTTCATTTATTCGAGCATTTAACCTTATATCAATTCTTATTACTTTACAGCACCTTCGCAGGTATTCCATCTCTGTTGCTACTATCTTACATCTCTGTTTTTCTTCATCTCAATATTTCCGTCAGACCGAGAGCCCATTCTGTCTCCGGCTTCTATACAACATGTAGCTTCTCGTCTTCAAAAATTTTAAAGTGTTTGTTTGTCTTTGTGTATTGTATTTTGTATTGTTATGTCCAAATTTACATTTATGACATTCTACTCCTACATTTAATTTTCCTTTTTTATAAAAAAACGTTTTCTTGGCTTATTTCAGATGCTCCTGAAGATGATTTATTGATCGAAAGTACTTGGGCAAGATTAAATTAATCACCGTGTTCGATAGTTGCCTTGTATACCGTCAAAGTTTAATTATTCGAACATTCAACCTTATATTGATGTATTCTTTTAATGTCATCAACCCATCTCATCTGTGGTCTTCCTCTTGGTCCTTTACTTTCTTAAGGTCTTCAATGTGATATTATAATATTCCAACGTTGGTCTTTTTTTCTAGCAGTGTGGCCATTTAAGTTTGGCAATTTTTGTTGTTATGTTCTCGACATTTGTTTTGATCTTACCCAGTCGTTCCTCTTTTTATCTGACAGTCGTATACCTAATATTGCTCTTTCCATTGTTCTTTCTGTTGTGGCTAGTTTATTCATGTTTGCCTTGGTTAGGGTCCAGGTTTGGCATCCATATGTCATGATAGGAAGGATGCATTGGTTGAACACTTTGCTCCTCAAGTATTGAGGTATTTTGCGGTTTTTAAGTATCCTAAGTTTTCCTAAATATATATATTTATATTTGACCTAGGTAGATATATAGGAATATATCTACCTAGGTCAAATTATAAAACTTGACAAAGAGATCCAAAGTATCGAAGTCACTAGAACAGCAAGACTTTCATGGGTAGCATTTGAAAAATTCAGTTGGATTCATTAAAATTTAAGAAGCAAAGTATTCAACCAGTGTATCGTTCCAACATAACATATGGATATCAAAGCTGGACCTTGACCAAGGTAAATATGAATAAACTAGTCACAACAGAAAGGGCAATGGAAAAAGCAATGGTAGGTATAAAGAGGAACGACTAGGTAAGACCAAAAACAAAAGTCGAGAATAAAAAACGTTGGAAGAAGCTTATGTCCAAAAATGAACGATAGAAGATTAAGAAGGAAAAGAAACCAATTATAAGGCATGACTAGTTATCTACAAATTAAAATTCCGAGGAGGATTTAAGGTGGCTCAGATATGGTTTGGGCTGGTATAAGTTCCGATGTCTGTTGTTGTGACTTAGTTCTTGTGGATGGAGGTTTTATGCCAGGTGCAAGGTGCAACCATTTAAATAAGCATGTGGTACCTTTTGCGCCATTTATAGGACCTAATTTTATTTTTATGGATGATACCGAGAATCGTTAATAAATACTTAGAAGATATCGGGATTGTCTGTATAAATTGTCTATTTGCAGCCCCGACCTTAATCCAATCAAACATGTATGGAACACACTCGGAAGACGAATTCAAGTTTGCCTCAAATAACTAGCTTAGGCAAATTGGGTAAAGTTTGTGTAGTTTTGTACTATATTGTTATTTTCAGTAATTCGTAAGTTTGTTTCGTTTAATTCCATAATGGATGTTATGCCTAGGAAGCGTGAAAAGACGATCACGTTAAGCAAATATACTTCTATGTCACAAGGAGAATTCTCAAGAACGTGTTGACTAAGTCAGGGGGTAGTAGCTGAAAGATTTTTGGACTGTAGATGACTAGAGAAAAGTCCTATTTACAGATGAAACTCACTTCATAGTTGAGGGTCGAAATTTGTCAGTAAGTCTGATAATGAATACCTTACACCATCTCAAACTGTAAAACATCCAGTGGATCATTGGTACCAGTCGAAGGCATGATGAACAGTCAAAAATACAAATCTATATTAAAACACGAGTTCTATTTTGCGCTAAGGTATTCACCTCGTTCCAAGACTTGCCTTGACCTATGATCTCGTCCATAATTGCTCTTGTCCAAATTTATGCTAAGCGAGAAGGCTTTGCAACACAGGAATTATTTTGACGAAGTGTGTTGCCACAGTTTTGCACTGTATTCCTTCACTCAACCGTTTTCTCCAATTTATTCTGTTTAGCCAGTCCCGTTCCTGTAGGTTTCTTCTTCTCATTGCTTCGTCCACTCCATCTCTGAAAGATCTTCGGGATCTGTCTCTCTTTCTTCTTCCTATCGGGCTCCACTCTGTTATTTTATTTATCTACCGATTTTGATCTGCTCTTCTGACATGTCCGTACCAGGTTAACCTCTTCTGTTCGATGCTGAATGCCCACTGAGCTTTTCATATTTTCCTACAAATATCGTCCTCCGTACCTTTCCTATTTGTTATGACACTTCCAAGGTATGTAAAATTTTCCACATTTCCAATCTGCGAGTTGTTAATAGTAAATGGTATATTTATTGCATTTATTTTTGGATTCATGTATTTGTTTTTAGAGGTACAGGCTGTCCTCTATCCATAGTTATACAAGCTACTAAAGACGTTTCTGGAAGTACCATTTATTTAATTTTTGAAAAAGTTACTTTTAAAATTTTCCTTCCATATATTTTTTATTGTAACTAACTATTCTCGTATTTGTATTCATGTTAAGTATCATATTTCATTATCAGCCTTGCTGTATAATGAACCGTTATGCAATAAAAATTTGGTATCTTCTTCTTCTTCTTTTGCCCTTTAATTCGTCCAATTTTGAACATAGGCTTCCCCCAGTTTCCTCCATTCGCTTCTGTTTTGTGCTTTCTGTTTCCAGTGTATTCCTCCTATCTTTCTAATGTCATCTCCCCATCTCATCTGGGGTCGTCCTCTTGCTCTCTTTCCTGTCCATGGTCTCCAATGTTGTATCGGTTGTTCCACCTATTGTCTGTTTGTCTGGCGTTATGACCTGCGAAACTCCATTTTAGCCTGGCTATATGTTGACCTGCGTCTTTGACTTTTGTTTTGTTTCTTATCCAGATGTTTTAATCCTGGATAAAAATTTGGTATAAAACTAGTAAAATAATGATGACTGATTTACTTGAAGGTTAGAAATTTTTAAGCATTTGTCATGTTATTATAAAACACCATGGTTTAGTACAAGATCAGAATAAATTTAAATGTAATCACAATGTGACCTAATTCTATATTTAATTTGAAAAATTCAATATATAGTTTTTGGAGTTTTTGGATAGATCTCAAGAGTTGCATCCTCTGAGACTTATCATGTATAGTTATCTGTCAGATCCGTTCCGGTGATTCCAATATGAGATGGCACCCACAGGAAAGCAATATATCTGTGATTTAGGTTGTGCAATTCTTGTTTAATGAGTTTTGCTCTTTTGTGTACAATAAGTGAATAACATCCTTTAATTTGACCCTATCAAATGCGTTCTTAAGGTTCACCAAACATAGATATGTCGTTTTAATGTATTCTAATAATTTCTCTTGCATTTGCCTGATTATAAATATAACGTTGGTGCATTATCTTCCATGCCTCTGGCTGCTTTGGTGAATTCCAAACTATACAAAACTTTTTTCTGTTATTATATAATCATATTCATTTTTAGTTCTTCCGTCTGCACTAACCCATGTACATATTCAGTTTCTTAGAAGACCTAGGTTTAGTTATATATATATATATATATATATATATATATATATATATATATTATATATATATATATATACAAATAACACAGTTTATTAGGGTTGCAGTCAGAATCTTGGCCGGGATGTTGAAAAAAAACACTCTTTTGACTTTTTGTCGAGCTTTCGGAATGGTTTTTATTCCTTTTTCAAGACACTGTAAAAGACAATTATGTAAATATTTGAAAAATATCACAATTCTTCAGTGTAACTTACTAGTCGTTGAGATTATTTTTGTAAGCATTTACACTCAACATTTATACCACACATTAAAATATACAATTATGGACATAATACATCATAAAATTTTTAAAATTTGTTGTAAAAATAGTAAAACTTGATTGATGGCATGTTTTACTTCTTCTTTAAGTTCCATCTTCTATCGAAGGTTGGAAATCATCATGGCTATGCGGACTCTGTTGACTGCCGCTCTAAAAAGTTCTGCACTACTGCATTCAAACCATTCCCTCAAGTTCTTAAGCCAGGATATTCTTCGTCTTCCCACATTTCGCTTTCCTCGGATTTTGCCCTGCATAATAAGTTGTAATAATGCGTATTTTTGCCCTCTCATCACATGTCCCAAGTACTCAAGTTTTCGTCTTTTAATAGTTAATATTATTTCCGCCTCATTTCCTATCCTTCTAGTTACTTCCATGTTTGACATTCTTTGAGTCCATGATATTCGTAGGATTCTTCTGTAACACCAAAATTCAAAGGCGGCCAACTTATTCAGATGAACTTGTTTTAGTGTCCAAGCTTCCAGACCATAAAGAAGAGTAGAGAACACGTAACATCGAAGCATTCTCAGGCGTAGTTCTAACCTTATATCCCGACAACAAAGAAACTTTTAAGTTTAATAAATGATGTTACGTGCTATTTCAATACGTGTCTTAATTTCTTTGGTTTGGTCTACATCTGATGTTATCCATGTTCCTAAGTATTTATAGTTATTAACACTCTCAATTGCAGTATCTTCAATATCAATTGGATATTTGCATGTGCAGATTTAGTCATGATCATGCATTTAGTTTTCTTTAAATTTATCTTCAGTCCGTACTCATGACAGCGTTCATTAAGGCGTTGCATTAGGTTCTGTAAATCATTGTTGTTATCCGTAATTATTACTGTATCGTCTGCAAAACGTAAGTTATTCAAAACTTCTTCCATTGATAGATATACCTTCTATTGAGTCTGAGAGCGCTTCTTGAAATACCGCTTCACTGTAGACATTGAAAAGTAGTGGGGACAGCATGCAACCCTGGCGGACTCCTCTCTGTATTTTGATATTTTCGGTGTACTGGCTGTCAACTCTTACCTTGGCAGTTTGATTCCAATATAAATTAGATATAATTTTCAGATCACTACTGTCAATATTTTTGCTTTTTAATATATCTACAAGCTTTTTATGTTGAACTTTATCAAATGCCTTTTCAAAGTCTACAAAACATAAGTACATATCCTGATTCATGTCCATGCATTTCTGAGCCAGCACATTCAAGCCGAACAAAGCATCTCTTGTACTCATACCATTTCTAAAGCCAAATTGTGTGTCACTAATCTCATATTCAAGAGTTTTAACAATTCTGCTGTGAATTATTTTCAAAAATGTTTTAAGTGTGTGACTCATTAAAGCTATTGTTCTGTAGTCTGAGCAAGTTGTTGAACTTGGTTTTTTGGAATTGCTACAAAGGTTGATTGCAGCCATTGTCTGGGGATTGTGGCAGTCTGATATATTAGATTAAAGAGTTCAACCATTACATCAATAACATCTTCATCGATGAGTTTTAATAATTCGATGGGCACCTCATCTGCTCCAGTGGCTAATATACTGGTGTATATTAACTCATACAGAGTGTAATATCAACCCTTAAATATCAGAATTACCAGAATAGAAATTATCAGAATAGAAAGAAAAAAAAAGTAAAACATGCCATCAATCAAGTTTTACTATTTTTACAACAAATTTTTAAAAATTTTATGATGTATTATGTCCATAATTGTATATTTTAATGTGTGGTATAAATGTTGAGTGTAAATGCTTACAAAAATAATCTCAACGACTAGTAAGTTACACTGAAGAATTGTGATATTTTTTCAAATATTTACATAATTGTCTTTTACAGTGTCTTGAAAAAGGAATAAAACCATTCCGAAAGCTCGACAAAAAGTCAAAAGAGTGTTTTTTTTCAACATCCCGGCCAAGATTCTGACTGCAACCCTAATAAACTGTGTTATTTGTTTATATCGACAGTCACTAATATCCAGTATTTCTTAATATATATATATATATATATATATATATATATTATATATATATATATATATATGAAGCAGGTAAAACAAGACTTAAAAACCTTATTAATCACCAACCGAAAGATCTAAGACCAGGCCAATTCGCACAAAAGGTTGTCATGCTTTTGATGATGATCTAAATCTAAATTTATGAAAAATTAATGTAAAACGTCTTTTTTTCAAGGATTTTATTTTTGAGAATAAATCGAACGTTTTAATATAAACTTTTATAAATTTGCGGTAAAAATTTGATGTTTCTATTTTTACATCCGAGACCATTTTCCAAATATCATTTTTTAATTAAAAAACTATCTATTTTGTTCATTTAGCTACAAAAATCAAATTAAGCGCAATAGTTGATGGAATGACAGGAGAAGAGAGGAAATGGTTTTATGTGATAGACTAATATAAACGAAACTAAAAGGCAAGATGTCTATTTCAACGCTTTTAATATCAACATTAAATTTTATTCTATTGCATACTTCATATAAAAATTAAATTAATATAATGGACTTTTCATACCTTTTCCGTTACTTTATGTAACTACCCATTAAACGAATAGCAAATATTACAAATACTCAGTATTTCCGGTTTACCAAAGTACGTTAATAAAAAAACATAAGCTAACAATAATATCCAGATATGCAATATTTTCTATATTTATGTCAATGCTCATTCTTTGTAAAAGAAACCTAAATTTCAAAACTTTTCTTATTATATTCCCGCTGATTATGAATATTTAAAAACTTTTTTAAGTGGCTTTTGGCAAACTTCATTTACCAAAGAACGGCAAGCAGACTCCGCAGAAAAAAACTGCAGAGTCAGAACCGCTGAACTCTTAATATCGGTTAATAGATATAAAAACCGACAGGATTTTATCAAATACACAACAAAAACTTCTCTAATGTGACAGAGAAAATATGTACAAGACACTTGGAAAATTTTTCATACAAAAAAGAGATCATTGAACTCGAACGTATCAAGAAGTTTCCAGCCGTAGGCTTTTAAAAAGTTTTTGCATTTATTATAAGTTGTAGTGATAAAAAATAATAAAGTGGGCTCATAAAAAAAGCATATTTCACCTTAGATGTAGAAAGTTTCGTATCGAGGTTTTTAATATATTCAAATGAATCTGTTACAAAAGTTGGCAGTACGTTTTTTGTTTTGATGCATAAATGTGTCTCTGGAAGTTCTAGAGCCCTATAAGTTATTTACTACCTACAGTTTAAATGATTTTTTCTCTCATAAAAGAAATTTTTCATAAATCCTTTTAAATCATTTAATTTTAAAAACTTTTACTAGGTGTATACTACGATTCAAAAATAAAACTTTCGTTTGACTATTCCTCCTTTTTGAAAACAGAAGTTCATCTAAAAACATTTCAACAAAATTTTGTACATTATAATATAAGATTCAACATTTTTAGCTTTGAAGCGTAATAGAAATTTGAAATATTTAAATAAGGGTGTCCCATAATTAATTGGACATTAGCTAATGGGTGATAGCTGATATCAAAATAAAGCGTTTGAGCTCAAATTGCTTAGGCAAAATGTAACTAGTTATCGTTCTACAGGGTGATTCATTAATATTTTTTATATTATTTTTAAGGATATATTAAAACTCGTCTTTTTATCTCGAGATAACAAGACGAGTTAGACTGGCATGGACGGCATTTGGCAAACTAAGCTACATTCTTAAAAACAAAAGATATCCACAGCATCTTAAGACCAAAGTATACAATCAATGCTTACTCCCTGTTCTTACTTATGATTCCCAAACGTGGACATTTACAAAAGTAAACATGGACAAAATCATAAAAACCCAAAGAGCAATGGAAAGACAAATGTTGCACATAAGACTAATGGATAAAAAGAGAAACCAGTGGATAAGAGAGAAAACAAAAGTGAGGGATGTTAGACAAGAAATTGCAAAATTGAAATAGAGATTTGCCGGACACAATATAAGACAAAAAGAAGACCGATGGAACAAAATTCTTATAAGTTGGAGACCGTGGGAAATAAACGAAGCAGAGGAAGGCCCCAAATGAGATGAGCAGATGATACAAGAAACACGTGGGCTCTAGTTGGATGACTGTAGCGAAAGACAGAGAAGAATGGAAAAGGATTGGAGAGGCCTATGTCCAAAGATGGACCGAAGAAGGCTAATTAGATAGATAGATATATTGAAAACTATTCAACCGATTTAAGTGAAATTTGGTATCTTATTGGCCATTATTTAGTATGCTTAATATGAAAATAATATTGTATGTATACTTTGTATACAACATTAAGTTCAAAGTACACAACAAGTATGCTTTGAACTTAATCGCAACGTCAAGACGTAACTACGAATTTGTTTATTATTAGTTGTCAAAGTGCAGTGCAGGTCAGTATTTGTCAAAGTGTTATTAAGTTTTTTATAAACCACTTAAGATAATGGTACAATGCCACGTCATAGTGAATTTTCTAATGTAGAAATGCGCGACATGATCTGTTTGTATGCCCAGGAAAAATTTTTTTCTCGTAAAGCAGCTCACCGCTATTTCGAACTTTATCCCAATAGAAGGCAACCAAACCATAAAGCTATTAGATTATTGTTCGACAGATTAGGCGAAACAGGGTCATTTCATCTCAAAAACACGAATGCTGAAAGACCGAGAGTAATTGAAGCGGATATGGAGGAGGAATTGTTGTGCGTGTTGCATAAGATCCAGAAACCAGTACATGGCTTGTCTCTGCGGCCAATGGTATAAGCAAATCTACGGTGTCAAGATTAATACGGACGGAAATCTGTATCCGTATCGTTTTACTTCAGTACAGAATTTTTTACCACAGGATTTTCCAGCATGGCTCCGATTTAGTCAGTTTATGATAGGGCGGCATTTAGAAGATCTAATGTTTTATAATAAAATTTTATTTACCGATGAAACCACATTTACTAGAAGAGGTGTGTTTAACTGGCGTAATACCTATGCGTCAGAAAATCCTCATGCATTTCAAGAACATCATTTTCAACATGAGTTTTCCATAAATATCTAGTGTGACATATTTGGGGATTGTATTGTAGGACCATTCGAATTACCAATCTAAATTTTTTGAGAGAATATTTACGAACTCTTTTAGAAGACATACCACTAATTTTGAGACGTAACTCTTGGTACATGCAGGATGGTGCACCACCACATTATAGCCTAGAAGTTAGAAATTATCTAGGTAACATTTATCCTCAAAACTGGATTGGTAGAGTTAGTGTATACCCATGGCCAGCACGCAGTTCCGAACTAAATCTCCTAGACTTTCACTTGTGGGGCTACCTAAAGTGACTTGTTAATATAAAAAATAACGTTAAAAATTATAGCAAAATATTGAGGGAGTTAACGTAATTAGAACCCAAAGAAACTCATTATTTAAAATAAGACAAAACTCACACAAAAGATTTAGATTATGTAGTTTATCTAATGGTAAATATTTTGAACACTTATTGTAATTTTTTTCGTTTCCTTTTGAATTATTCACTTTTTCAATTGTTTTATATTCACTTCACTTTTTAGTTTAATTTAATTTCTGATTTTTTTTTAATTTGTTACCGTGTAAAAGGTTTAACAAAAATAATTGTCTCAATAATATGTATTTTGTTTGCAAAAATTATCTAGTACTAATACATTTAATATTTACTGAAATTTAAGACCTTTTGAATAATGTTTGAATTTACATAAGTTTTTGTAAAATTTTTTCATTTTATGCACGTCTCTAAAAAATACGGTTATTTCGAAAACGGTATACATTTTTGATTTGAAGCAAGAATACCTTTTTTGTGTAGAATTGAATGTTATTTTTTGTTTTTTCTTAGAATGATTATACAGGGCGGACAAAAAAAATATGGCCACATTAATAAACCAATGTTATAGTAGGTGGCGCCACCTAGTGACAATGGTAAAACTAATATCATTTTCATGTTAAGCATACTAAATAATAGCAAGATACCAAATTTCACCTAAATCGGTTAAATAGTTTTCAATGTATCCCTAAAAATAATATTAGGAAAATATTAATGAACCACCCTGTATAACAAAAACTAGCAACATTTTGTATAAGCAATTTGAACTCAAACGCTTTATTTTGATGTCAGCTATCACCCATTAGCTAATGTCCAATTAATTATGGGACACCCTGTATAATAAAAACCCAACAAACCCCGATGTGTTATATGTTATATGTTACACCACACTGGCAAAATCCTTTGGTCGCGCATATGCATCTAAGAATTCCAAACAGTGCAACACTAGGTATACTGGCACTAAATGTAGAGAGAAAAAAACATTTGTAACATTTGTTTTTTTTAAAACACATAATGTATATTTAAAATAATTTGTTTAGAAGTTTGCTTATGTTTTTTCGTTATTAAGTTTCATAAATAATGTGTACCTATCAATTTTAATACATATAGGCTATGGGTTATAGTACAGGTACATTATGAAAAGTCGTCTAAGTGAACTGCGTGTATCAAAAATAAACACACCCTACAAAGCCCTTTTTAAATAAAAAAAATATCATTGTATGAATTAACTCATACATATAAAGCATTTTATTAAAGAACATGAAAAAAAGTGGTCAGGCTGTGACAAATTATGCGGATAAATAGGCCCAGGAGTTAAACAGTTAATTCCCGATATTTGTTGTAAAAGTGTCTGATAGTTATCTCAGAAAAAAACACTAATGCTAAAACTAATAACAAAAACAAGTTTGGATACAAGTCGAGGTGTTGGAATCTAAGATCTGGTTATTTGATTAACTTTCTGGTTTATCAAGGACTCAAAGTACAAAATGATTATAAAACAGAATTTGGATTAGGAAGTGGTATAATCCTGCGAATTTCGGAGAATTTGCTATCATTTGAATGTGGAACAATAATGCCCCATAATATTGATGCAGAAAATTATTTCTCTTCCCTCAAGTTGGTGGATCACATGAAAGATGAAATAGGTTACGTTGGTACCATTAGATCAAATAGAATTGAAATATGTCTATTTAGAGAAATGAAAAATATCCACGTGATTATCACGAGGCATTTTATGACAAAGTCAATGAATCATTTTTGTTTAAATGAAATGACAACAGAAAACACTGTTGGTTTGTATCAGTCCGATTGGTTAAGCTACAAGATATTCTTCCGCAAAAAGTAAGAAAACATATAAAATTCCACAGTCTTATTTAATAAAAAAATATATCGAGAACATGGAGGCACTGACAGGACGATTCAAAATCTCGCATATTATAGAAGAAGCCTAAGGTCTAAGCAATGGTACTGGCCACTCTTTATATGGGGCTTGGATGTATATGTACAGAATTCTTGGATGTATAGAAAATACTTAGGCTGTATACTTCTGCATAGAAAAATGAGGGAAACTATTGAAGGCTTACGTGAATTAGATTTTTTGGAATGTCGTTGAAATATATCAAAAGCTTTTCTTACTAGCTATATATCATCAGAACATTTGCACTTAACAGTAAAATACACTGTGGTTGACACCAGATTTGATAATGTTGGGCATCTTATAGGGCCGCAAGTAAGACGAACCCGTTGTGGTTTATGCCACTCACTAAGAATCAAAAAAATTTCACGATAATAAGAAATAGCGTCATTTTTTCTGTACAATTCTTGTCCTGTAGTCTTGCTAAATAAATTTGTTTTTAATTTGTTTATTTATTTTCTAACGTAAGTGTCCAGTGTTGTATTTTTGCAATGCCATTTTTTTTTTCTAAAAGTGTATTCGAGTGATCACTGCCTTTATTGTCCGTATTTATTTTTCTTTTCGGTTGTAATAATTAATATTACTTATTCAATTATTTCAATATTCATTTCATCTTGAAAATTTTTAAAAGTGTATCCAGCCACTTTCCTGGATATTTGCTTTAGTAAACACCAACTAATAACCATCGAAATCCTATTCCTAAACCTCTGTAGGCGTTTAATCTTCCGTTTGAAGCACAATATCTTTACCGGAGCTTTTCTCTTGAGGCGTACTTTTACGTTAAACTTTCAACAACTAATTGAATCGAGTCAAGCAACTCTGGGGGTCAAACAAATAGAATTACAGTGTGGTGAACTTTGAGGAATCTATTAAAAGTTTTATAAGGATGGTTAATGCACCACGCATGTAGATAAAACTGCCAGTAACCCGTGGAACAAGGTCTGAATTACTGCGAACAATGAACATCTTTACAAAAATTGCCGCTATTATCAACGAATCGATCGGTTCTTTGGGTATTTTTATTGCAGAAGTTTTAATCTACGGTGGATGCAGGTGGAAATTGGCAGTATCATCGCCGAAGTTGTATATTCGCGATGCGTGCCTGTTTTTTTAATTAAAGTTCTCATACGGGTATTTTTATTGATTTATTAACAGTTTATTTTTGCAATTACTCTACAGTCATTGTTTCCTAGCTATTATCAGGTATTAACTATATTGCCATGTTGAATATTAAATATATTTGTTCAATTAATACTATAAATACATGTATTAAATTCAAATAAATTTACAAATTTTTGAGATGTATGACCATAAAGAGTTGGAGAAGAATGGTGGATAAACCATCAACTTTATATTTGAAGCGCTTAACTAAAAATTGTGAATGTGTTGCTTGTGTGAGTATTGTTCTTAACAATTTTAAATATATACCATTTTAAACCAAAGTTTTTTACTTCACTGTAAGTTTAAATAATTATTTTTATTTTTAACCTAAAGTAGCAATCACTATCTATTTATAACTCACAATTTTCAAATAGGTAAAAAAATAATAAATAAGACTAATACCTCAACTTATTTAACCCAAAATAATTATAATTATTATAATTATTATTACATTCCATCTGGTTCCGAAATATGCTAATCTTACAAAATATTTGATTTCAAACTCAACACGTGGTTTGAGGGTTTCCAACATAACATGAAAATCGTTCAGACTAACTGTATTAATTGAGTATATCTTTACTATTCACAATCATACACAAATTTACATTTTCAAATAGAAATATTAACTTTCATAAACAGCTATTATTTAGAAAATTTTAAAGTGTTACTTAAAACAATTATACAAACTCACCATTGTTTATGTCGGTGTGAGGAATATCTGTTCATATGACACGAAAAATTGAAATAAGAATAAATTTACTTTACACTTTTTACGGACCTTTTACCTGTTGGTATAACAATTTCCGGTCCCAACTGTCAGGTATTAGAACTACCAACTAATTATTGAACGCTTAATAATTCAGTCAATTTCTAGAATCCATAAATTAATTACCATCAATAATTATCCACTTATTACTTTGGTTACATATTAATCAATCAGAACTTGAATTAAATATCTAAAAATATTTATACACACCATGACAGATAACTACTCACCAACAATATTTTCAAATAAAATTTTGTAAATTTGTTATACGTTTGATTACAAAATGTACATGTTTAGTTCCCAAAGAATCACTGTAATTTGTTCTGTAATTTGGACTAAACTGAGTTATAATGTGGGATGTATTTCAATTATTCGTATTGTTACATTTAAATTTAATTAATTAAAGATTGTTAAAGTATGCCAATATTAAACACATCAATTTACTTTTGATATCTTAATTAAAACAATTTAGAGACATTCATTAATATCAGCATATTTCATAAAACTAGATAACTTAACTTGCAGTATTGAGAAACAGAAGAACTGTCATATGCTAACCTACATATGTCAAATTTACCACTAAAATCTAATAGATAACATAAAAACTCATTGTGCCCAAGACTGAGATGTAGTGCATAAAAGTCCTTCCTCCTTTTTAAATTTAATGTTTGTTTCGTCCCTTCTAAGTGCTTTCTGTTTTAGTGTGTTTAAATTGGCCTTAATTGTTTTAACTTTAATATTTTATATACTCGACTTTGCAATAATCTACCATTTTGCAAATAGAACTTTATCAAAAAAATTTGATAATTACAAGTTGAAAGAATTGCACACCCACACAATTTGTACATCTAAGCTTATTCATTGTCATAAAACTGTCACCTTCATAAAACAAATACTCAATAAATAACACACATTTCATAAATATATCTCTCGAATAAGTATAAATAACTTTTAAATAATACAATGGTATATAACGTCACTTTCATTTAACAAACAATCACACACCTATCTCTACTTCATTGGATCAAATATATCTCCTCAAGAACTTCCCGTTTACTGTCAAACAACTACAATAGCAGACTTAAGTTCTCCATTCAACCATACATGATAGTTTCAACCATGTTCTACCATCCATCAATTAATAGAGTACCGGCAAGTAAGTAATGTTTATTTATTTGCTCATTTATTAGTTTATTACAATCTAATAGACTATTTTATAACAATTTGTGGGTCTTACCTTGTTTGTTTAAACTTTTTATACCTTTTTATTCATTTTTATTCATTTTGAAAAAACCACAGACATGTAATATTGGCATAATTATTGTAATTTATAACATCTAATTTGTTTATCTTTATTAGACAACACCCTAATATGGGTTTTTATCATTTCAGCATTTATTTAACTTTGTATCGAGACCTGAAGATGCTTTGCATATTGTAGAAAGCGAAACCGGTCGTGTGAATAGTTAAATTAAATTGATTGTGAGTAAGTCTTATTTATTATTTCTTTACCTATTTAAAAATTGTGAGTTATAAATAGATAGTGATTGCTACTCTAAGTTAAAAATAAAATTAAATATTTAAACTTACAGTGAAGTAAAAAACTTTGGTTTAAAATGGTATATATTTAAAATTGTTAAGAACAATATAAGTACGCAAGACTGCATACCTTGGACACATACTGGAATGATAAATATAGTCTGCAGGGTAGAGTCGATGGCAAAAAGGGAATATGTAGAAAGATGAAGTCATTTACTTTTAGAAATGTGGTGGCCAACCTCCGTTAATGGAAACGGTATAGGAACAAGAAAATATTTTAAAAAATTATTAAAAATTGAAATTTTTTATCCGCAGTGACCATTAGCGGTGAAAAAATTAAAACCAGTCACTCAAAAAGGTGTAATAACCTTTGGATTACATTTTAAATGGGTTTTCAATTAAAATTGAAATGACATGAAGTCTATTTAACTTAAAGGGAACAGACGAGAGGGAAGAATACCCAAATCACCCGGAATAGATAATCTCCAAGCTGAACTATATAAAGAAGCTTCTAAGGGATTACGCTTCTAAATGCAGCATATAAAATATTTTCCACAGTACTATGTCACCGTATGGCACCATATGCAGAACGGATAGTAGGAAAATACCAGGCTGGTTTCAGAGGTGATAAATTGACAATTTATCGGATTGCAACCCTGAAACAAATTTAAAAAAAAAAACACTGGAATATGGCATAGATAGATCACACATTTATAGACTACAAAGCAGCCTACAACTCTGTAAATAGAAGGGAAATGTTTAAAGTAATGAAAGAACTAGGAATACCAAATTAGTTGGTAAATTTAACAAAATTAACTCTTAAAAAAGTTGAATGTAGAGTATAAATTCAGGGAAACTGTCTGAACCTTTTAAAACAAATAACAAGCTGCGTCAGAGAGACCCTCTCTCTTGTATACTGTTCAAACTGGCTCTAAAAAAGTAATACGTATGTCACAAATCATAATCATTGGTCAATATATATATATATATATATATATATTATATATATATATATATATATATTATATATTATATATATATATATATATATTATATATATATTAAATGGCCAACTATATGGCCTAGGAGACAAATTCGTTAAACTTCCCGTGCTCGAATTGGTATCACTAAAGTGTTATGATCATTTCGGCCTATCCCAGCCATCGTCAGACACTTGGGCTGATACAAATTCAAACTCGGAAAGTAAAACGAATGTCTCCCAAATCTTTACTACCGTGTAGTTAGCTTATAAAGGCGCCCCCTACTTTGGAGGCCGTGAACGAAACGATATGAATAATCGTTTTCTGTATCCTTTATGCTATGCGAAATGTGTAAAGAATTAAATCTTCTAGCGAAAGCCGCTATCGCTTTATATATTAAATGGCCAACTATATGGCCTAGGAGACAAATTCGTTAAACTTCCCGTGCTCGAATTGGTATCACTAAAGTGTTATGATCATTTCGACCTATCCCAGCCTTCGTCAGACACTTGGGCTGATACAAATTCAAACTCGGAAAGTAAAACGAATGTCTCCCAAATCTTTACTACCGTGTAGTTAGCTTATAAAGGTTTAACGAATTTGTCTCCTAGGCCATATAGTTGGCCATTTAATATATAAAGCGATAGCGGCTTTCGCTAGAAGATTTAATTCTTTACACATTTCGCATAGCATAAAGGATACAGAAAACGATTATTCATATCGTTTCGTTCACGGCCTCCAAAGTAGGGGGCGCCTTTATAAGCTAACTACACGGTAGTAAAGATTTGGGAGACATTCGTTTTACTTTTCGAGTTTGAATTTGTATCAGCCCAAGTGTCTGACGATGGCTGGGATAGGCCGAAATGATCATAACACTTTAGTGATACCAATTCGAGCACGGGAAGTTTAACGAATTTGTCTCCTAGGCCATATAGTTGGCCATTTAATATATAAAGCGATAGCGGCTTTCGCTAGAAGATTTAATTTTTTACATTATATATATATATATATATATATATATATATATATATATATATATATCAGAGAAAATCCTTGCCTATTCTGATGATATCCATATTGTTGGGAGAACTGAAAACGCTGTACGAAAGATGTATGAGCATTAAAAGAATCAACTATAAAAATGGGTTTAATAATAAACAACAAAAAAAACGAAGCTTACGAAAATAAGTACGCAATTACAAATCCTACGACCACTTGTTACAGAAAACGACGTCATCGAAGCAGTGAACGAATTTGTATACCTGAGAGCTCTCGTAATATGAGACTCTACTAATATGAGAACCTTTCTAAGCAACAGCAACCTTAACTTAAGGTTTCGATATCGCTTTATAACATGTTATATTTAGTCAATACCGCTATATGGTATAGAGACCTGGACCATAAAGGCCAATGTGATGAACCAATTGGAGGCCTTTAGAATGTGGGTATTTAGAAGACTACTTAAAATTCCTTGGAAAGATTATACAACAAATGTCGAAGTATGAAATCGAATGGCAGAGAACGAGAATTGCTGCCAATAATAAAAAGAAGAAAAACTGCTTATCTGGGTCATATATTTCGAAATTCCAAATACCAGTTCTTAAAGCTTATTATGGAAGAAAAGATAGAAGGAAGACGGAGCATCGAAAGAAAGAAATACTCATGGCTTAAAAACATAAGGGATTGATCAAACCTCGATGCCTATGCACTCTTTGGGGCCACACAATATCGAGAGGAGTATGCCATAATTGTCGCCAACATCCACGAATCAGATAGGGCACCATAAGAAGAAGGGAGATCTCCTTAAAACTGAAAATAATACTGCCGAAGAAATAAACCGCAGAATGAGCACGGCCAACAGATGCCATTTTAGGCGCAATTCCTCCTTAAACCCATAATTATATCGAGAAATACAAAAATAAAACTGTACAAAACAATAATACGCCTAGTCCTACAGAAAACAGATGCCATTTTAGGCGCAATTCCTCCTTAAACCCATAATTATATCGAGAAATACAAAAATAAAACTGTACAAAACAATAATACGCCTAGTCCTAACATATGGTTCAGAGACCTGAACTCTAACAAAAAGTAATGAAAACATGTTAGGATGTTTCGAAAAAAAAAAGTAATAAGGCGAAGCGATGGAGCAGTGAATGACAATGGAGTGTGGAGAAGACGATATAACTTCCAACTGTATAGAATATACCAGGAACCGTATATTGTAAAAAATATTAAGATAGGACGTTTAAGGTGGATAGGCCATGTAATTCGGATGAAACAAAATGAACCAGCTAGAAAATCGCTTCTTGATAAACCCATTGGTCAGAGCAGAAGAGGAATACAAAGAACAAGGTTCTTTGAAAACATCGATTGAGACATGAAAAATATAGAAATACGTACTTGGCGAAGGAAGGCGATGGATAGGGATGACTGGAGAAACATTCTTAAAGAGGCTAGGACCCACGCAGGGTTGTAATCGACCCCCAAACGAAAAGTTACTGAAAATCTTTACTCGCCATAAGGCGAATTCCCTTAATATTCTATATTTTATTGGAGAACCTTATCTGAGACATAAAAGTGCTTGTCCTTGAATCTTTCTTTTTTCCATTTCTGGTTGTTTAATTTATATATTATTTCAAAGTTCATGTGAGACCAAAAGAGATGCGAGAAATAAAAAAATATAGCGACTTGGTCTCTTAAAGGTATCTGAAAGTATAAATAAACATTTAGATTATGCTTATTCTCGTTCGAAAATCTAAAACGTAATTGCCAAAATATTAAATAAAATCCTTTGAAAATGAATTTTTTATAGTATACGTATAGGATAAAAAAAATTCCAAAATAGGTATTTATCAAAGAAGGCAAGAGAAAACTACTTATATTACCGTAGTAATAGTCATGGTTGAAAACGATGAATGCAACAACCACAGTTCTCGGAGACTAAAATTAGCAAAACTCGCATTACGAAGATTCTCACACAATATCCTTAATGAGTTGAGCTGCAAAGACATTTATTAGAATATTATTTAATCGAATTTAAAGTAGGTGTGGATAATATTTAAGTCACTAGTCACTTAGTCACTCTCCACTAGGATGGGAGTTGGAGGGAATACTTGAGAGGCGTGGCAAGCAGAGTTATTCAGGGAATTACTGTGCTGGGGAGGATAATGCCTAATATTGGTGGACTCAAATCCGAAAGAAGAAGGGCGCTTTACGGTGTTGTTCAGTCTGTCATCCTCTACGCGGCTTTAGTGAGGAGTGAGCCTGTAGAAATACCAACTTACAAGAGGCTCATAATACGTGTGAACAGAACTAGTCTGCTGCGGGTAGCATGTGCATATGGGACTGTGTCAGTTGCCACTCTGTGGGTAATCACCGGCTGTGTTCCTTTACATGTGCTGGCAGGTGAAAGGGCCATGGACCACGACAAAAACCCGAGCTGACTTTTCAAATTGGTAGTACTGCTATAATGCCAACAAAATGTGCAAAATACCTAGGCATATACGTCGACACAGGCCTAAGGTTCACAAAACACCTGACAAATGTAGTCCAGAGGGCGGAAGAAAGAACGGCAGCCTTACAAAGGACCATGCCGAATATAGGAGGCCCAGGCAGCCAAAAACGTAGAATGTATCTGCAAGTGGTACAGTCGACCCTCCTATATGGAACCCCCATTTGGGCTGATGTACTAAATTATAAAAAATATAGAGACATGATAACCAGAGCCCAGCGAAAGCCGCTACTAAAAGTGACCAGTGAGTACCGGACTACTTCAACGACGGCCCTACAGGTGATAGCGGGTACGCTCCCCATTCACCTCCTAGCGAAAGAACGGCAGATGCTTTATAACTCTCGAGACGGACACCTACCTCGGTGAGAGCCGCCATCAGAGAGCAATTACTAATAGAATGGCAAGCAGAATGGGAGGCACAGACAGACAAGGCACAATGGACCAAAAAACTAATACCCAACGTGATATAGTGATATAAATGTAAGTTCAAACGAGTAAATTTTTATTTTACACAGTTCCTGACCGGACATGGATCTTTCAGGTCTTACACGTATCGTATTCGAAAAACTAGCGACGACAGTTGTATAACGTGCAACATAGAAGATGACGCGGAGCATTGTATCTTTAGATGTAATGTGTTTGCGTCGGAACAACACAGAATGCGGGCAAAGCTAGGAGGGATATCCACTGACAACTTGATACGTGTCGCTATGGAAAGCAGAGAGAACTTTGAATTCCTCATAGACCAAGTAACAAAAATTATGAAAAGAAAGTCTATGATAGAGAAAGAAATTGAGACAGGAGGAGAGTGATCTGGGGCAGTCCATCTCTACTTAAGACACAACCGGCAAGGCCGTGATTTATTTTTCATATGTTCATTTGTCATTTTACATTTTCCCCTGGTTCCTTACCGCTCTTAGGTAACACCAACTGTATTTTCATAAATTTTCCCTGGTTCCTTGCCGCTCCTAGGTAAGAACCGGCAACCTTTTTCCACGACCAATCTAGGCTGCGCAAGGCATTCCTAAGTTTCGTTCGCTAACTGAACACGTACGGGGGTACCTTGACGAAAAATGGGTGGTTTTAGTTGGCAGGCAGGGCAACAGGAAGGCATTCGTTTGCAGGACCTCCTATACATAGGGGGAAATGGACTCGTATGTTTTCCTCTACCCTGGATCCAACACACGCCGAGTAATGGTATGGTGTTTAGAACGTTCCATAAAAAAAAGGGTGAAAGGGCCAGGATTCATAGTCTTCTGGGATGGAACATTGGAGAGCGAGAAATAAATGAGATAAGACTGGCCGAGAAATTAGTTTCAATCGGTCAGTGGCAGCAAGAGTGGGGGCAACACGGGATGTTGTGTGGGTGTGGTTTCCTTGATGAATGGGTGAGAGAAACCTTGTCCGTTTTCTCATTAAAGATGTAAAAAAAGTATCGTGTTAAGGTAGCTAGAGGTTAAAAAATATTTGTCGCACGTTACGTTTATTACAAAAAGTTTAAGATCTCATTAAGCGTGTAAGATTAATCGATGTATTAGACGTAGGACTGGACGCACATGATGACATATATTGGATATACATGGATATTAGTATACAACATATATTGGAATCACACAGGATGTGTTAGAACAGAAAAACAGTAACACCTATTATATAATTATAAAATGAGTAGTTTACCATAGTTGCATTTTATCACCTTTGTTACTTAATGTATATGCTAAACACACCATAAGAGTCAGAGTATCCCTCCAAAAGCGTTTAAAAGATGCCAGAATAGATGAAATCATCATTAATATTGTAAGAAATACAGACGATACTGTGGTATTAGCTGAATCAGAAGAATAACTAACAAGACTAATGAATATACTATCAAAATAAAGCCACAAGATAGGCTTGTAAATTAACGTTTTCAAAATTTAAATTATGGTATTTAACAGAAATCCCTAAGAGCAAAAGCTAAACGGTATAAATGTAGATGGCAACACACTTCATAATGTACATAGTTACATGTATGTATCTCTATGTTTTTTATTTTCATAAATATTTCTTGTAAGTGATTTTCAAATCGACAGTTACTCTTTTTAACATTTTTATAACACATTTACAGCATACTAATATTGTCTGCATACAAACATGGCTATATAATTATTACATTACTTACCACTTTATTATGTCATCTTAATAACATCGACATCCTGACATTTCTTAACAATCCGTTCCTGATTTCACACTCGTTGCGTTTGGCGCACTTTCACAAACTCGCGAACAACGATATTGTCCAGCGTCGGTTCACTATGTTTAATGATGAATTTGCAAAAGTGAGTCACTGCTAAAGGTATTTAGAACATACAACTTTATAATGTGACTACCATGTGTAATTAGGACTTTTTCATTAAGATGCTACTTGCAGCATCACTGTAATTACTTTAATCTGCGTTGTTGAGATTGTTAACGGTGGTTCTTGGAAGAAGATCTCGTTTAACTTTGCATTAAGACAAGAGTCTCGTATTTGGATTGTCTTTATTAGTTTTGGTTTTGTTTTTATTTAAATTCCAGCGGCAGGAATGCTGTTCGTTTCTGGAAGGAATTGAGTGAATGGTAATTAAACGCATTCATTCTGTAGTCGTTTAAATTCAATACTCGTACAGAATGATTATTAATGAAAACATATTATTATCTTATTAATTCATTTGTTATGACTAAAATTTTGCTGTAAAGTGGCAAGAGTATTTAAATTTAAAATTTATTAAAATAAGAAAGACTAGTACTATAAACAATAACATCGATTCGGACCATATGCGAGTGATTACAAAATGTAAAATAAAAACAACGAAAAATGAAAGGCGAAAAGCACAGAGAAAATGGGACGTGGATAAATTGAAAGAGAAAGAATTAAGAAGAAGATTTGTACAAGAAGTAAATACAGAGATGCAGTTCAAAGAACAACAAATGGAGGAAGAGTGGGAAAAATCAAACAAGGAATAAGCAATGCAACATAGAAAATGGTTGACAAAATGCGAAATAAAAGAAGGAATAATTGGTTTGACGATGAGTGCAAATTAGCAGTGAAAGAAAAAAATAAAACACAATTAAAATGGTTTTTCACAAGCAAAGAAGAGGAATGAGAAAACTATCGTTAAAATAAAAAGATCAAGAGCAAAAGACAAAGAAATTATTTGAATGAAAAAAATCAAAAAGTAGAAGAAATTATGAACGAGATAAAAACAGAAAACAACCAACAAAATAAACAACTCAAATTATAAGAATGAATAGAAACATCTAAATAAGATTCGCAAGCAATAATAGACACCGGAAAAAAGAACAGAAATAATAAAAATAAAAAATGGATTAAGACAAGGAGATGCGCTCTCAACGGTACTATTTATTCTATCACTAGATAAGATAATAAAAAAGCTGTCAAATGCAGGAACTATAAACAAGAATACAGTACAAATAATAGGATACGTAGACGATGTAACCATAGTAGTAACAAATAAAAAGGCACTAAAGAAAACCTTCCAAGAAATAGAAAACGAAGCCAACCTGGATTGGCAATAAATGAAAATAAAATAAAATGTATGAACGTAAGTAAGAAAAAGAAGACACAAATGACAGAGCTGATAATAGTTGTACACAGTTTCGAAGAGGTTGAAACGTTCAAATCTTTGGGAGTACTAGTCAACAGAAAAAATTAAAATGTAGATATGAAAATAAGAATCCAAACGCAAAATACAGCGTTTTATAGAAATAAAAAAATATTTTAGAACAAGAAGATAACCCGAAACATAAAAATGAAAATCTACAAAAAAACCATAAGACCAATAGTAGTATATGCTGCAGAAACATTTACATCAACAACAAGAGCAGAACAGCAATTGAAATTTTTGAGAAGATTATCAGAAAAATACTGGGACCAAAGAGGGAAAACGAAGAGAATGCAAGACAACATAATGCATGAATCACGAAATATAAGAATAGATGTGTTAAGACAACATAGCTACAGCAATAAAAACACAAAGAATTAGATCGTGTGGACACATAATAAGAAGAGAGAAGGCAATTCGTTAAAAGTTATAACGGAATAGATACCACCAGGTAAAAGAACTAGTACCAGACCTAAACTGAGAGGGAGACAACAAGTGGAAAAAGACTTAAGCAGTATGTAAAGTAGAAATCTAGAAAGGACAAGCAAAGAGAGAGAATAATAGAAAATAGTAGTGGAAACAGCGCAAAGTCACACCAGACGCTGTGAAACCAAACCCAGAAGGGGATGACCCCCCAACATAACCAAAAAAAATATAGAAAAACTAAAACTATCAATATTTGCTATCTTGTAGTTCTTTAAAAATGTTAATTGTTATATATTTGCTTTGATTACCATTACCTGTGTTTCTTTTTTTAGTATTTGAAATAAAAAAGGACTGGAAGATGGACGGAGTAGCAAGAGAGTTAAAACATACACAATAGACATCGCTGCGATACAAGAAGTAAAAAGATAAAAACAGAAGAAATCATAAAAGACGAATATGTATTTATGTACCGTGCGGATGACAAACAATGAAGAATTTAGTGGAAGTTTTATAAATAAAACTCACACAGCATAACATTTCAATCGATGACGGAGAAAAATACTATATAACATATGCTCCAACTAAAACATCCGATCCAACAGAAAAATATAAATTCAGAAGACATGGTATTAATACTGGAGATGCAAACTCACAACTGAAGAAAGAACGATACTTGAAATACCTAGTAGGAAACGGCAAAGGCGCTCTACACAAAAAAAAACAAATGACAATGACCGGAGAAGCTGTCAACTCGCAGCAACACTAAATATGACTTACCTATCGACAAAAATTGAGCATTCAAGAAAACATAAGGCAACCTGGAGACACATATCTGCCAGTGAAAATTAAATCGACTACGTCCTAGCCAACCAAAGATTTAAGAACAAAAGTACAAAAAACAAAAAACAATGGACACGAGATCTTACAGAGGGGCAAACATGGACACACACCACTTTCTGGTAATAATAAAAATGAGCTCGCTCAAATAAAAACATCAAGATAAAACAAACTCCAAAAAATGAAACCTAGAAGCATTAGAACAAACTGAAATTAAAGAAAAAATTGAACAACAGATGACTGAAAGTTTATCCAACATTATGATTCAGCCCACAAACATGAACGAAAAATGGCAAGAATTAAAAAGCAAAATAAATGAAACAACAAATGAAGTAATAAGAAAGAAAAAACCATCAAAAATAAATAAAGACTGGTAAGATCAAGTTTGCAAAACACACAGAACTTTAGAAAACTCCGCTCGAATGACATGGATGAACAACTCGTCAGAACAAAACAGGAAAGCATACAAAATAGCGAGAAACAAATCCAACGCAATAAATAAAAAGAAGAAAAATAACTGGTTAAATAAAAGGCTAGAGGATATTCAAAAAGACAGAACAAATTATAAAATAAAACAGTTTTACAAAAACGTCAGAGAAAAAATAAATATGCTCAGCCTTAAAACAGAGCACTAGAAACCAAAAAGCCTAATCTGTGCAGATCATCAATCGCAATGGCAAAGATAAGACCACTAATATCCTGCGTCGTTCTCCATATTATTCAACGGAGTGTATGTTTGTAAACTGAAAGAAGATATTACAGACGTATTTGGAGCATTTGATCTGTAGGCTTATAGTAGTATACAAAGAATAAGCAAGATGAATCAAGTCACAAATTTAAATAGTATTAATAGTACATTTTACCCTGACAAAGAACAATACAAATACACTTTTAAAAACAGTAGAGGACAAAGATCTATGATAGACTATATTCTGATGAATAGAGAGTTACACCCCTCTCACATGTAACAGCACTAACATCAGCAGAAATAAGAAGTGATCATAAATTGATATTGTTTAAAATCTGAATGAAAACACATATAAGTGGTAAAAAAACACCAGAATACACCACATAGATAAAAGCTGAAAGCTTACAGGATGACTCCACAAGATAACTATTCTAAAAAAGAATAACCGAAAAAAGCAGAAACACTTATATCACAGAAAGGGATGGAGTCAAAGAAAGCTGGGCCAAAATTAAGTCTAATATCTTAGCCTCAGCCAAGGAAGTTCTTGGGTGAAAGAAATATAAATAAAAATAAAATCTCATTACCCAAGCAAAGAACTCCATGTTTTTTTGCAAAGTGAAGGAAAAATGTAAAGAAAAGAAAAAAGCTTACCTGAAATACATGTCAACCAAAACACAAGAGGCATACCATAATTACAAGACAATTAGAAAGGAAACACATGAACTTGTAAGACAAATAAAAAATTATCACTGGGAACGCTTTTCGAAAGAAATGGGACATGATTTTTACGGTCTGCAAAAGGAAATTTGGCGCTTCATAAGAGGTCAAAGAACGGAGCTAAAGGAACTAATAGAACCAAAACACATAGAAAAGAATACTGGATTGACTACCTAAAAAGCTCTATACAGAGGAAGAACAAACAACGTTAAAGCCGGAAACACCAGTAATTACCACAAATGAAAAACTTAATATAAATCTACAGGAAGTTCGTGAAATACATTAAAAGCTGAAGAACAGAAAAGCAGTAGTGAAGACGGGATACCAAATGAACCACTGAAATATTGTGGAGCAGCAATGACAGAAAAATTTACAATATTAATTATTAAAATTATAAAACACAATAAAATACCGAATGAATGGAGACCAAGCGAACTAATTCTACTATTCAAAAAAGAAGATAAAAACAGCCAGAAAACTACAGATATATAAACTTGTTATATACTATCCTAAAACGTATAGCATTTCAATGTCTGATTGACCTAAAGAAAGCGTTAACCTCCAAAATGTAATCCATCTTCTGTGTAATAGAGAAGTTCCACTAATAATTATAAAAATTATCGAAAACATCTACCAAAACAACAAAATGGAAGTCAGAATAGATGGACAACTTACAGAACCTATAGAAATATCAAAAGCGTTAACAAAGGAAGAGTATACATAATGGGAAAGAAAGAAATTAAAATACTCGGTTAGGCAGATGACGCAATATTGATAACCCAAAATGAAGAAAGTGTGCTCAGACTGGTTCGCAGAAAACTAAAACAATAGTAGTCAGCAAAAAACCAACCAGGTGTAAAATAGGAATTGATGGCATTAGTATTGAACAAGTAATGGACATAAAATACCTGGAAGTTACAATGTTCAGCTATGAAGACCTGGACAAAGAAGTGAGAGATCAAGACTGGCAGGATGCCTCAATATCACTATATGGCGAAACGGATACATTAACACTGAGTTGAATTCAAGAATTTATGAACCCAGTGTAAGACCAATAATGACATATGCCTACTACTAGCAAAGGCTACTGGAAATGGCAGAGATAAGAGTATTAATAAGAATTACTGGAAAATACTGAGAGATCGAAAGAGAAGTGAAGACATTAGAAGAAAATTTAACGGACATGAATGGACACAAAATAGAAAAAAAGAATGGAATAACCACATAAGCAGAATGGAGGATACCCGTGTTACCAATCGGCAATGGAGTGACAACCTTCCATAGAGGTATTAATCCACCAATAAACAAGCAGAATTGTTTATAAAGAGGAAGAAGAAGACGAAAAAAATTACATTTTTTACTGCTGTTTTACGTTTTCATTTCCACTCCGGAAATTGTTTAAAAAAGAGTTATTTTAAAATTGTGCGAAAGTATATGACCAACAAAGTTGTTAAGAGGTTATGTTTTTTCAAAATAATTTTGAAAAAACATAACATCCTAACAATTTTGATGCTTATACACTTTCGCGTTTTACACAACTTTTAAAACAATTTTTTTAAAAAACGATTTCCGGAATGCACGTCAAAACTTCAAACATTAGTTAAAAATGTAATTTTCCTTACAGTCGGACGTGATTTAATCCCATATAAACATATTATTTAATTTAGACATGCCACAAGAAAACAGTTTTAGAACCTTTTTCAGTCACAAATGTTCAGGTATTGAAAAAAATGTAAAAAAATGGAAGTACAGTAGAGTACCATCAAGAATGCGAATCGCCGCGATGAGTGCTTACCTTCTTAGAGGAGATAACACATAACGAAGATTTTTGGGACACCTTGTATATTTAAATAACGTTAAAATATTCCATGCGTCGAGAAATTCACGTATGGAGATATCAACAATAATAATATACACATTATTTTGTTACTCTTATTAAAAATATTAATACCTTCTGTAGTAACTGCTGTTAAAAGAGCACCTCACACTAACTATACACAATAGTTTCTTATTTTTTTAACTTAATACACTTAACTAGCACTAAAACTTAGTTATTAATCGTCGCACATGCATCCACGCACAGTTTCGACTAAATTACGAAAAAAATTAGCAAAGAAGTCTGTTTGAAATGCATAATACCAGCATTTCAACACTACTTCGAGTAACTGGATGGTTGTTGAAAACCTGCGTGTATATAAAAGTGAATTCTGCTTGCATTCCACCATCGGCAACCATGAGAAAGAAGTAGAGGTAGAGGTATACAATTACAGGGTGGTCCGCTGCCGATCGATTTCACGATTAATGGATTTACTTGTGTTTTGATTGATATTATTTCTTTGTTAGTTATGGAAGAATTCTTTTGGGAAATTGAATGCCAATAGTGGTTTATATGGTAATCAGTTGCTTTCAGTTATTTATTTTTTTATATTTTGGCATAATATTTAATCTTGACAAACGAATAATAAACCAAGCAAAAAACAAAGAGTTGCGAAAAGTTTGAAAATAGCATTAATTAGATATATAACAAAAATACTAGAACATACTAAAACACGTGTAGTAGGCAACGTATTACGTAATATTTGTTAAGACAAAAAAGGTACAAAAAAATGTACTTACCGTTATTAGAAATACTATTAGAAGCATGAATAACACAGAGAATACCAAAACCATTGGAAGAGAACACATTATTACTGATAGATACTGATATATTTGCCTTTCAACTCTGCTTGTATTAAGTGTGGGCGAACTGAGTAGCTTTACACCTGATGCAGCCTGTTCCAAGCCCGGATACAAGAGGAGGGGAGAGGAGTAATACCTCTATTAAAAACCAGGGTTCAGCTGGCCCGGCTGATACCACCCTGTGAGTTCTCCTTGTCTAGGGTTACAAATAAACCGAATGATTGCCGGTTATAAATCTCCCACTTACTGGCTTCGGGCGAATTAGTTGGTGAGTGGTAGGGCATTCTGTTATCCTGAGATCAAGAAATCGGTCTCAAGGCGGAAGAACCAAAAATGGTAAACGGCCTCAGGATGTAGAAGGCCAGGAGAAACCACTACATTAAAGACCCTTGTGGATATCACTAGTACATCATCATATAACGGGGGTCTACGGCGATTGCCGCTTCCCCGCATTTCAGCCTTCATCTTTTCCTATCTCTCCAATCTCCCTCTTCTAAGCCTCTAGATTGCATTGTTTTTGTAATTTCTCCTCTCCGGAATTTGGTGGTCTTCCCCTTTTCCTTCTTTCTGGCGGAACATACATTAAGGCTTTCTTTGGCCACCGCTCCTCCTCCATTCTCATCACGTGACCATACCATTGTAATTGCCTTCCTTGTATTCTATCTGAAAGAGTATATCTAATTCCTGTACGGTTTTCGTATTTCCTCATTCCTGATTCTTTCCATTCTCGATACTCGACATGAACTTCTAAGATAATCCATTTCCACAACGTCTACTTTATCTCGTTTATTCTTTGTCATCGTCCAACATTCATCACCATATGTGGTAATTGGTTCTACAATTGCTCTGTATACGCGAAGTTTGGTATGCATCTTTATTTTATTAGACCACAGTAATGAATTCAGTATTCGGATGCATTTTTTCCCTTGGGTTATTCGGTTTTGTACATCTATCTTAACTCTGCATCTGCTGATATGATGCTTCCTAGATATTTATACTGGTTGCAGCCTTTTATGACTGCGTTTTCAAGCCTCAGATCTGTGGTATTTTCCTCCAATTTTTAAATATTCTGTTTTGCTTATGTTTACAGTAAGCCCCCATTTGGCATATTCCTCAAATAATTTTCGATTCATATAATTTATATCTTCCTCATCGGTTGCAACACCACTGATCATCTGCAAACAACAATGTATACAGAGTTTCTTGTCCCACTTCGATGCCCATAAATCTACATTTATTTCTCCAATTCCTCAATGCTTCTTGGACGTATATTTTAAAGAGTGTCGGTGACAAACAGCATCTTTGCTTTAGGCCTTTAGTGACTTTAAATTCATTTGAGGTTCTGGTTCCAATTTTTACACAACTAACTGCATTTTCGTACAATTTATATATCGCTCGGATATACGTCGAATCCAATCCGGACCTTTTGAGGACCTCAAACATTTTCTTTAACGGGACACTATCATATGCTTTCTCAAGGTCTATAAATACCAAATGGGTCTCTCTACTTCTTTCGACACGCTTTTCAATTATTTGTCGTAGGATAAATATATTATCAAGGCAGGATCTCCCGGTACGAAAGCCGCTTTGTTCTTCAATATCTTGTATCTGTCTTTCAACCCCCGTCTTAATATTCTGCCGTACAACCGGCCACAGAGCTCGTCACACTAATACCTCTATAATTGGAACAGTCTCTTTTATTCCTCTCTTATATATGGAGCTTATATAAGATTTATTCCAATCTTTAGGAATTTCCTGGTCTCCACACTATACATTTATCGAAAAGGTCTACTATTAATTCTAAAAGTGCAGTCGGCCCATATTTAACCAGCTCTATGGGAATGTCTCCAGGCCCGGCTCTCGGGGGAACCTGTAACCCTAGAGAGCGCTTCCCCAGGTGGCGGATAGGGGAATACCCTCACCGGCCTGTTTGCAGCTAGGCGGCGGGTAGGTGGGAAATAAAATACCACCCGCGGACCAACAGGTGGGGTAGATAGGAACTCCTAAGCCGTAGAGAAGGCAACTTATCTAAGAGAAGGATACTCTGATTTAAAACCCTGGTCCTCCAAGTTGGGGTGTTGAGGCATCGGCCAACTCCTCGATTACTCGGAAAAAATGATCAAAGTTAAAAAATTTCAGCAAAAGCCTTGGAATTCGGACGGAATCACTAGTACGGCTTCCATAAGAGAGGAAGAAATTATGCATACTTTTTATTGATTATGGACTTCGTTATCCAAGATCCGACAGGGAAGGAAGATCCCAACCACACCACGGGACCTCACAGGTCGTAAACCCACGAAAACCTTGTGTTGTGGAAGTCCACAAGATAGCTACGTCGAACGTCACAACTATGTTTGAAGGCGCGAAGTTACACAATATTCAGCTGGAAATGGCCAGACTAGACATTCTTATCCTAGGTATCTGCGAGACGAAATGGCTAGGGTCAAACATATTCGAGAGCAATGGATACATTGTTACCACTCGGGAAAGACAGAAGGATCCCAACGTAACGGAGTCGCTATTATTGTCAAAGAAGAAATTCGTAACTGTATTAGAAATTTTCTTTCTTTCAGTGATCGCATCATGATGATGCAGCTGCAAAATAAATTAATGAATATTAATATAATACAAGTCTATGCACCAACAGCTGACAAACCAGGTGAAGAAATTGAGCCATTCTACAACCAAATTAAACAAATTCTCCGGAGCACAAAAAAACATGAAGCTACAATTATTATGGGAGACTTCAACGCAAAAGTTGGTGCCGAAATAACACAAGATATAACTGGAAAGTATGGACTTGGAGAAAGGAACGAAAGAGGGCAGAGACTAATACAGTTCTGCCAAAAACCGAATTGCATTATAGCAAATACTTTGTTTCAGCAACCTAAAAGACGACTATATATCTAGAATCTCCAGCTGATCAAGAAATAAAGTTAGTCAGAAATCAAATCGACTACATTATCATTAACAGAAGGTTTAGAAACAGTATTACATCTGCAAAAACATTCCCAAGTGCAGACGCAGCAACTAATCATAATCTGCTTTGTGCTGGATTCAAACTAAAATTAAAAATAATAAAAACCCCAACAGCTCAGAAAAACATAACAATCGACTTCTAAGAAAATGCCGTAATAGCAGATGAGTTCGGAAATAAGATAAATCATGGAATTAAAAACAGCTAGAAAGATCTGAATACTATAGCAAACGAAGTTTTGAAATCGGAAAAAGAGTTAGTAAAGAAAAAGTATTGGATGATGATAACATACTAGACCTTATTCAGCAAAGAAAAATTGTAAAATTAAAGATGAGAGTCGATATAAAGAAATATATCGACAAATAAGATACGAGGTTAAGCAAATAAAAGAGGCCTGGATGGAACAGAGATGTAGTGAGATGGAAGAATTACAAAGAAAACATGACGAGTTTAATATACACAAAAAACTTAAAGAAATTACCTACACACAGAGAAAAAAAAACTCCTCACTTTATGAGAAACTTCTTCTTTTTCTTCTTGTAATGCCTATCCGTTTCGGATGTTGGCGACCATCATGGCAATCTGCACTTTGCACACTGCTGCTCTAAAAAGATTTGTGGTTGTTGTGTTGAACCACGTTCGTAGATTTTTCAGCCAGGAAATCCTTCGCCTTCCTGGTCCCCGTTTTCCTTCTACTTTTCCCTGCAAGATTAGTTGCAGCAGTCCATATCTCTCGCTGTTCCTCATGATGTGACCGAGGTATTCGATTTTGGCTGTTTTTATTGTGGTTAACACTTCTTTTTCTTTTTTCATTCTCAACAGAACACCCTCATTAGTAACGTGGTTGGTATACGATATCTTCAGGATGCGACGATAAAGCCACATTTCAAAATCCTCAATTTTCTTGCAGGTGGCGTCTGTGAGAGTCCATGACTCAACTCCGTACAACAGTATAGTAAAGATGTAACATCGTAGTAACCTGATTTTTATGGGCATTGATAAATCATGACATTTGAATAACTTAGCCATTTTTTGAAATGCAGATCTTGCTTTCTCTATTCTACATTTGATTTCTATGGAATGGTCCCAATTTTCATTGACGTTCGTACCAAGGTAGGTGTATGGTTTTTACTCTTTCTATTTGTTGACCGTTTACACTGATTTGTCCAAATTGCTGTTCCTTCTTAGAGATCATCATGCATTTTGTTTTCTTAGTGTTTAGTGAAAGTCCGTATCTCTGACTGACCTCTGTGATTCTGTTCATTTACTCCTGGAGGGTTTCAGAACTGTCAGCGAATACTACCGTGTCGTCCGCGTATCTAATGTTATTGATAAATTCTCCGTTGATTCGAATTTCGGCTTTAACATCACCCACTGCTTCTTGCAGTGGGTGATGTTGAAGCAGCACTTTACGCGGAGGACAGACTGGGCGGGGAAGTCCTCAACCCCGACACGGCGCCGTCCCAATGGCTGATAGGGAACGATCCTGTAGATATGCAGGACAGGTATGAATACAGGCTTAGCCAAATAAATACCGCGGATTAACTGAGGACATGACACAGGTCAGCTGTGTTATTAGTGGCCCGTGGCTGAGGATTAAAATTCCTGACAGGTGCGAAACCACAGAGTCGCAGGCGGCAATCAGGTAGATTTAACCGGCTGTGATACTGCGAACACTCACCAACCCGTCTGGCAAGCGTGGTGTTTTAATGCCAACATACCCCTTAAAAACGCGATGTCAGTTTTTAAAACAAATACAGATCTACCCAGGTGAGTAGGATGCGTCCAGAATCTCACACTGATTTATCAGTCCGTCCCAAGGATTCTGGGGGGGACAAAAAAACTGACTATACGGAAACCCAAAAAACCATAACTCTCTACGTTAGTACATACAATGCCAGAAGTTCTACTGTCCGAGGAAAGATTCATTGAAATGGAAACTGAAATGAATAAAATAAATGGGAATGTCATAGGTATTAGCGAAGTTAGAATGAGAGGTGAAACTTTGAAAACACTCAAATCAGGGCATTATTATATTCAGATGGTCCTGAACTACATCAGTTGGAGGCATCGGTTTCTTTGGTCCATAAAAATCACGCGAACAAGATAATAAACATCAAAAGTATATCATCTAAAGTGGCATATCTTATTCTGAACGCTGAACAGTAGGTATCAACTCAAAATTATCCAAGTATTACGCTCCAACAACAGACCATACAGACGAAGAAATTGAAATGTTTTATGACGATGTATCCACTGCGCTTGATGATTCTCGTACTCAATTCACAATTTTATGTGGCGATTTCAACGCAAAAATAGGGGTAAAAGAAGCAGATCTAGAAACATCTTTAGGACAATTCGGTTCCCAGGAAGAAATGATCGAGGAGAAAAGCTACTAGGATTCCTACTCCAGAATAACTTATTCAACATGAACAGCTTCTTTCACAAAAAGATGCACAGAAGATGGACTTGGGAAAGTCCAACGGTAGAACAAGGAACGAAATCGACTACATCATAAGTGATCAAAAACAAATAATTAAAGATGTAACAGTACTCAACAAGTTCACCACAACAGCGACCACAGGATGATACGAGCGAAAGTTCAAATCAATATAAAAAGAGAAAGAAATATAATGATTAAAAATAAATTTCATGGTATCTGGACACCCCATTAGATATCAACCAATATCAGACACATATCAATAATAAGCTTCTATTGCAGGAAACCTCCGCTAACGATATTAACGACTTGAATAACTGCATCATAAACGCCTTACAAGAAAGTCACCGAGTGCACTGTCCTAAAAGAAAATCAGATAGTAAAATAAGTCCATATACTGAAACGCTCTTGGATCAAAGAAGACAAATGAGAAGCGATAAGAATGTAAGATAGCAACACTTTAAGAAAAATGAACAAAACTGTTTCGAAAGCAATTAGGAGAGATTTAAGGAAATTTAATACCGATTATATTAAACGCACTATAGAGGAAAATAACAGCCTAAAAGTTCTACGTAGAAAGCTAACGAATGGAAATGCGAAATTCATAAATTAAGAAACAAGCAAAATGAAATAATATCACGTAGAGACGAGTTAATACAGTTTGTCGAGAGTTTTACGAGGACTTATATAGAAGTAGACGAGAAGATAAAACAGGAATACAAACAGCCATTTCAAAGAAGATCAAGAATCAAGGTTCCGAACTAATGCCAGAGATAAAGCTAGATGAGATTCGACAAGCATTAAGAAAAATGAAAAATAACAAAGCCCCAGGAGAGGATGGAATCGTAATAGAAGCTATCGTAAATGGAGGAGATATGCTATTAAATAAATTAAGGAAACTATTCAATCTATGTTTGCAGCAAAGAGAGGTGCCCAAAGAGTGGAACAATGCTACAACCATCCTTTTGCATAAAAAAGGAGATAGAACGGACCTAGAAAATTATAGACTATTAGCCTGTTGAAACACATATACAAGCTCTTCACTAGGGTAGTGACATCAAGATTGGAGAAAAAATTAGATTTCTACCAACCGAGAGAGCAGGCAGGATTCCGCTCAAATTATGGTACCAATGATCACCTCCACACAGTAAAGACACTCATTGAAAAATCTATAGAATATAACAACCTCTTGTTCTCACTTTCATAGATTTTCATAAAGCGTTCGACACGATCGAATTAGACAGCCTTATAGAAGCAATGAATGACAGCAGGATTGACCATAGGTATAGTGAGCTTATTTATAATATTTACAAAAATGCCACTATGACTGTTAAAATAGACAATAAAACCCGACCAATAAAAATAAATCGTGGAATAAGGCAAGGAGATACATTGTCGCCGAAATTATTCATAGCGGCATTAGAATATGCCTTTAAGATGATCAATTGGGACCACAGAGGAGTAACGATAGACGGCGAAAAGCTTAACCATCTCCGTTTCGCAGATGACATTGTCCTTATCACAGATAATTTAGGAGAAGCTACAGATATGTTAAACGAATTGGATTTTGCATGTTCGAAGGTGGGCCTGAGAATGAACTTGACCAAAACTAAGTTTATGACAAATTTGGTCCCCAATAACCATTTGACTATTCAAGACAAAGTGGTAGAACTGGTGGAGAAATATACGTATTTGGGTCCATGAAATAAGAATCAGCAGGGATAACCAAACATGTGAGATCCAAAGACGAATTACTTTAACATGGGCAGCCTTTGGAAAACTGCGAGACACACTTAGGGCCAACATACCAATCAGCCTCAAAAGAAAAGTGTTTGACCAATGCGTATTACCGGTCATGACCTATGGGGCGGAAACTATGACTTTAACCAAGACCACGGCTTCGAAACTGAGAGTGGCACAGAGACGAATGGAACGGTCTATGCTGGGAGTGACGTTGAGGGACCGAATAAGAAACGAAGATCTGCGAAGAAGGACGAGTATTACTGATGTTGTGGAACGCATAGCGGAACTAAAATGGAACTGGGCAGGCCATGTAGCGAGAATGCACGATTCACGATGGACGAGCAAAATTACAAATTGGAGGCCAAGAGCAGACAAACGCAGTAGAGGAAGACCACCTACACGTTGGGCCGACGACATCAGGCGTATCACAAAAATTGCACAAAGAGCACAAAATCGTGAGGAAGGGAGATGTTTTAAGGAGGCCTATGTCCAGCATGACGTGATAAATATAGGCTGGATGATGATGATGATGATGATGATAAAACGTAGGGAATATTAGCGGACACTCATGTCTTGCTTTTTCAACTTCTATTTTTAATATCTCGTGTGTTTTGGTGCCAACTCTTACCTTGGCAGTTTGATTCCAAGTACTGATTTATGTCCATGTATTTCTGGGCCAGCATATTCAAGCCGAACAAAGCATCTCTTTTACCTCTTGTGGACTGGCCTAACAATATTATTTTCCTCGCTATGGAATTCATCACTAGTGCAAACTTGTATGCAGTACTTAAGTTATTATCTAAAAAGTCGCATCAACATTTTTTGATATAATAATATTAACAGATCTATATAGAGAGTATTTAATTGAATCACTCAGATTTTCGTATTCGTTAAAATTATATATCGTTAAATACAAATCAAATCTTATTACAATTTATTCTAGTACAGTACACTTTCACAAAATAAATGTCAGTTGTTTTCTTTTAACTTCTCAATTACAACACAGACATTGAATGTTATGTAACTTAGACAATAAAATCTTGGCAATCCTGCTGAACTACAGTTACGCCTGTTAATTCGTTCAAACTTTCCCGATACATTTAATTATAACTTTGGAAGCGAGTATTTTATATGTATTTTGTAAGAAATTATAACATAAAAATATATGTATATAAGGTTGTTTTTATGATAACTTATACAGCTGAGTTTCTGCAAATATAGAAATATAATATTTTTAATTAAAATGCGTTATGAGTTACAATATTTACGCAAATTATTACCTTTTTGCGCAAATAGAGAAATGACTTTTAATGTCATCAATAAATTTTCTCCATTATCCACTTTGATGTACAAGCTGAGTGTGTTCCGAGCTGATGTATTGACGCTCGTAAGAGCGAGGCAATAGTTATAACTATTATTATTAGCGTAAACTGGTATTACCGCTAAATAAGGTAGCAAATACTGGAGGTCAGATATTCTTATTATCACTTGAACATAGACACATTACCAAGCATGTCATTAAATAAAATCAGAAAGCAAATGAACAGCAAAGCAAACGGACCTTTTTTAGCACCTTAGGACTAGAATACTCGGATCCATAATCCAAATCGGTTATTAAGTGAAGAAGGTAGGAAGCTATTATAAAATCCAGTACTGGGTGCCATGTATCATCGATCATACTGTGCAGCAATGTACGTTAAACACCACAAAGTACCAAATCATCCACGAACATCCTCTCCCTTCGATATACGTGGTGAAAGATAACAACAGCGACTATAATCAGTGAAAATATAAAGACTGCAACGACTTCGGAACGAACCAATAACATGGGCGGACGAACATCTCCCATTCAAGTTTTATCATACCTAGTGATCTAGATTATGGAGAAATAATATTGATCAAGCAATATTTTAACCGAAGAGACTTGCATACCTTAAGTATGACATTGAGGTGATACACTCCCCTCCCCTAATAGCGCTCTGATGCGCTATAGTCTAATTAGAAAAGTGCTTGTCATGTGTGGGAGTTCTGGTACAAGGCCTCCTACACGAAATCCTACCCCGATAGAGCAAGCACTCTGTTCTCGCTATCTCTAGTGACTTATCCTCGATCTGTATTGCTTGCTCGCGCCTCGAGTTTTCGCCCTGTTCGGTCACTCAGCGTTCGAGGATGTGGGCCCCTCTTTGCACATTCTTGGGTTTTGTTAATATTTTTTTTTTGTTGCTGAAGCCGTTTTTTGTAGATTTTGTGAAGGCTGTTTCAAAAATATAAAATGAACATTAATAAATACATTACAATGCCGAAGGTGAGCGCGTTTTTTTCTTTTGATGGAGCTAAGATTATCAAGACAAAACCAAGTACATGTTGGTTACAAAGGATCCGATAGCAAATGAGGAACGAGAAACAGTCTTTGGAAGTCATACCTTTGGACGTGTTGACAACTTCACATACCTTGGGTCGCTATTGACTGCAACCAATAAAACAAGCGAAGAAATCAAAAGACGAATAAATCTTACAAATAGGGCATACTATGGACTCCAAAAGCATTTCCACTCAAGAAACATTCAAAGAAGAACTAAAATTATTATATACAAAACATTGCTGAGGCCGGTCCTCACATATGGAGCAGAAACATGGACTCTAACGCAGACAGATGAAAGACTTTTGGGAATATTAAGCGTAAAATACTCCGCAAAATATTTGAAGCTGTAAACGACCAAGGGCAGTGGCGCAGAAGATATAATTTTGAATTGTATCAGCTCTTTGATGAGCCAGATGTCATAACGTTCATTAAAACACAGCGACTTAGATGGCTGGACACATAATACGAATGCCAGAAAATACCATTGCTAAAAAGCTAACCACAGAACACCTGTAGGAAAAAGAAGCAAAGGCCGACCGCGAATTAGGTGGTTAGATGGAGTAGAAACCGACTTACGAATATTAAAAATCAGAAGATGGCAACATGTTGCCAAAAACCGAACAGAATGGCGACGAATCTTAGAGCAGGCCAAGATCCACAGAGGATTGTCGAGTCAAAGATGATGATGAAGATTATCAAGACTTTATTACATGTTTGCTGTTTGGGTCTTCTCTGTTTCCCTCTATGGTACATATCATACTTTAATATCTCTCGCAAGATTCAGTTTGGGTGGTTTTCTAACTCACCGAATTTTGTTCGGGCTTTTTCTTCCATCATATCCAATACACTTATTTGTTTTGCGTCTCTGAATAAAAACCGTTCAGCAACGTATCTGGGCACGTTTGCGCCTTCTCTAAAGTAGTTGTTATGTGCTGCTTGAATCTTTTGTTGCTGTGACTTGTGTGTCCCCATGCAAGAGATGCATATGTAATTATTGGTAGTATTAAGCTGCTGATCAGTCTTAATTTTGTTTTCATAGCTAATTTGCTTCTCCTTCCTGTGAGTTTTCTTATTGCGGCTCTGGCCATTGCTGTTTTCTAGGCTATCGTGTTAACATATGGTGTGATTGTTACACCTTGGTCCATTATGACTTCTAGGTATTTAGCTTTGTTTTGTCACTCGATGGGTCTGTCTTGCAGTGTTAGCTGTTCTCTTGGTTATCATTTCTCTTTTGACGATATCTTGGGTATTTTCTGGGTTAATTGCTATTTTCCATTGGATACTCCATTTGTCTATCGTATCCAGGAATAGTCTCTAGATTTCTTACAGCCATATCCAGTATCCTATATTCGTAGTGTCGTCTGCATAAAGGCTGATCAGTGTTCCAGGTGTTCTTAGAACGTCTGCTATGTATATGATATACAGGAGGTATGATAATACTGCCCCTGGGTCTTCAGCTTCCGACATTCCGTGTTTATATAGAATTGGTCCTATCTGGACTCTGAATCTCCGGTCACTTACGTACGAGGAGATTAATTTTCATCATGGCACCGTTGTATCCATAATTTTTTATTTTATATGTCAGTCCTTAATGTCACACTCTGTCAAAGACTTTGCTTACATAAAAAAGGCTGATTCTGTATATTGCTTGTCATTGAATCTAGCTGCTTTGTATTCTGTAAGTCTGGGTACTTGTAGTTCGCTGAAATGTTGAGCTCTGAATACGAGTTTTGCTTCTGGGATTAACACTAGCCTGTCTGCTCTGATTGGAGTCTGGTTTATATGACTCGCTCTACCATCTTACTGGCTGCTGGAAGTAAGCTAATCGGCCTGTAATTTCGCGGAAATATGTGGTTCTTTCCTGGCTTTGGTATCATGATTACATGGGCTTCCTTCCATTGATTTAAAAAGAGCCGGTGTATTGGTGTAATACACAGCAGAATATTATACGCTGTTAGAGGACAGAATTAGCAATACTCAATTTGGGTTTAGGAGTGGATTGGGTACAAGAGAAGCTTGTTTAGTAAACAGGTGCGAGTACAGAGATGCAGATATTTAAATCAAAATGTGTATTATTTGTGCAATCAATTTTGAAAAGCTTTTGACAAAGTTCGACATAACAAAATGCTAGAAATATTGGAAACAGCTGGATTGGACGATAAAGATCTACGAATAATTACAAATCTATCCTGCGCTTCAAGTGGTCAACGCAGAAGAGTATAAGGTTGAACAAGAACTGGTCGGATGAACATAAATATATAAAAGAGAGAGTGAGACAATGGTTGTATATTTGTCGCCTTTACTTTTTTATCTTATATTTCTGGTAAGTGGGGAAATAGTCTTAAGGATAGCCTTAATAGGGGAGACAAACCGAAATGGTATATTACTTGTGAATAGAGTAAACCGTCCAATCAATATTAGATATGCCGACGCTTACCTTAGTCCTTGCCATATTGCGGAGAAGGACCTCTTCAAAATCTAATGACACAATAAAACAGACTTGTGATCAGTATGGATTAAAACTCAACGTTATGAAAACTAAATATATGATAGTTAGCAAACAAAATTATATACATGATGACGGTATAAAAGTCTGAGATGCCACACTGGACAGAGTAGAGAAACTCGTGTATCTCGGCATGTAATATCAATGAGGTTGGGATCCAACCGCAGAAATTAAAAGCCGAATAGAACAAGCCCGAGCTCCTTTGTAAAAATGAGAGAAACGTACTTTGCAGTCATGATCTTAGCATTGACCTTAGAGTTCGTATGATTCTTGCTACATCTTTCCTGTCCTGCTGTATGGAGTAGAAGCGTGGACCCTAACTGAGGCTATGCTTAAACGCTTGACAAGCCTTTGAGATGTGGGTATACAGACGACTACTGAAAATAAGCTGGTCGACAGAGTTAGAAATGAGGAGGGTTCTTAGACGGTGCTGAACCAAACAACACAACTGGTCAATATAATAAAGAAACGCAAGCTGGAATACTTCGGTCATATTATGAGACACCTGAAAATATATGATCTTTTACATCTGATCATTCAGGGAAAGATCCAAGGTAATCGTGGTCCTGGTAGAAGGAAGAACATCATGGCTGGAAAATCTAAGGCAATGGTATGGAAAATCAACTACATCGTTATTTAGACCTGCTGTCAATAAAGTACGATAGCGAATATGGTAGCCAACATGATATCCAACGATCGATAACGGTCATGGAACTAGAAGAAGAAGATGGTTGTATTAGTATTGCGTTTGGTATGTTTTTCAGATATACAATTCTTTCGAAGAAAGATACTTCAGGGCTCTGTTAGTAATTTCGTCTGGACCAGGTGCTTTCTTTGGTGAATTGGTAATGTGGGATTTATTATTTGTTCTTGTTCTTTGGACATTTATAGTTGTGTTTCTTCGTCTTAGTGATAATTTAGTGTACCTACTCTCTCTTCTCTCTCTCCTTATGAAAAGAGTCTTTTTCATCAACTAGGCTTTCTCTTTTACAGATTAGATGATTACCGTTTTCTTCATATAGTGAAGGAATGGTTTTCTATCGTTTTTAAAGTTTTTTTAAAGCTTCTTGAAATAAATCTTAAAACACAGGTACACAATAGGCTTGAAGGTTCCGTTGCTCAGTACTGGTACATCATGGGTGGGGTCGTTTATAGAGGTGAGTAGCACAAGAAAGAATATATAGAAAACAACAAAAGAAAACAGAGAAGAGAACAACTCTTTAAAAGAAAAGGGCACCACTGAATTTAAATGTTCACTATATTCAAAAATACACACAGATCATACATACTACAAAATAATCCAATAACATAATCAGACAACGTGTCATATATCGTCATATTAATTATATTAAGTAGCATAACTATATAAAATAATCAGATAAAATATACGGGATTAAATATTCAAATATATCACATACCGATAAATTTATATCAAATGAAATATGAGAACTAACCTAATGTGCTCTATGTAATGGATTAACTGTGCAAATAAAGCAATATTACTCGTATATTGGAGCATATATTATAAGTAAAAGAGAAATAAAATAATTGATTGGTTCGTTAATACATTCTGATTAAAACATGTATAAATGAGTGACCTGTACTAGAATAGAATAGAATAGAATAGAAATATGCTTTATTGTCACTGAAAATTATTGAACAATTTTATGGACAAAGCTAAAAAATAAATCAGTCAAATAGTACAAAAAGTATAAAACAAAAACAAATATAGTAAAAAACAGAATAACACAATTTTAAATTAGTAAAATTATTGTATAACCTACATAATTTGTACAGACAACAACAAATGAGACAAATTGTAGCCACTGCTTGAGACACCCAAATGTAATTATAAACAATACTAATTTTGTTTCTTTGTTATACATTAAGAAACTCGTCAACTGAATAATATGGTCTTTCTGAGAGATAGATTTTTGTCACCTTACGAAACTTAATGAAGGATGTTGCGGATTTAATTTCTCTTGGAAGGTGATTATAAAGTTTCTTTGCACGATATAGAATAGAATTCTTTACTAGCTGAGTGGACGGGATCGGCAAATAAACGTTACAATCCGAATTTCTAATGGAGTAGCCATGGTCAGGTCTATCGGGAAAAATGTTTAGATGCTTTCGAATCAAACAAACCGTTTCCAAAATAAATAAAGAGGGAAGCGTCAAAATTCCGTGATTTTTGAAGTAGGTCTTGCAATGAGTTGTTTGTTTGAGACCAAATAGATAACGGATTGCTCTTTTTTGCAACTTAAAAATAGTATCAAATTGGGCCGCTGTACTAGAACCCCAAAATGGAAGCCCATATCGAAGATGGGACTCGAACAATGAGAAATATGCCATTTTGGCAGAAGATAAATTTAGTTCCTTCGAAACAGATCTTATTGCAAAGCAAGCTGAGGCTAGTTTCTTCCTTAAGGAGTCAGTATGCAAGGACCATTTGAGATCACTGTCAATGAGAATACCTAGAAATTTCACGGAATTTACGATATTGATTTGGCTCTCATTCAAAAGCAAGGGTTGCATGACTCCTTTATAAGATAATGCTACAGTCTTATCCACGTTAAAGCTAAGTAAGTTGGAGTCTGACCAAGCCTTGATTATAAGTAAATCAGCGGTTATAATTGAATGAAGCGTTGAAATATCAGAGCTGCTCCAAGTAATACTGGTATCATCAGCAAATAGAAAAATTTTCCCTTTAATTTTCAAGTAAGTGATGTCATTAATGAAAAGTAAAAAAAGAATGGGACCTAATACTGAACCTTGCGGTACTCCACACTCAATATCTTTACAACTAGAGTCGGTGTCATTTATTCTAACCAATTGTTTCCTACCTACCAAGTAAGTTTTGAACCAGTTCAAAGACACACCCCGAATTCCATAGAAAGTTAATTTTTTTAATAGAATGTCGTGATTTACGCAGTCAAAGGCTTTGGAATAGTCGCAGAAAACGGTGGCGGAGGAGAGGTTACTGTTTAGTGATAGATATACATCATGTAACACAGAAAATATGGCATCACTAGTGCATTTATTAGACAAAAAGCCGAACTGATTTTGCGATAAAATATTATATTTAAGGAGAAAGGGCATAAGTCGAACTTTTATAAGTCTTTCAATAATTTTTGATAGTGCTGGTAACAAGGCAATAGGTCTATAGTTGCAGGCATCAGATTTTTCTCCACCTTTATGAAGAGGAATGACGATGGCAGTCTTTAGGCAGTTAGGGAATGTACCTTTTTCAAGGGAATCATTTACTAGCGAGACCATGACCTCCAAAACATTATGCGGTAGATTTGAGAAAATTTTAATAGATAATCCATCTGTACTACAGGACGATGTGCTTTTTATACTACGAATTGTTGAAATGAGTTCCGTCTTATCAACTGGTCTTAAAAAGAAGGTATCAGCAATGTTTTTTGAATTAGAGAGATAGGAAACTGGATCTTGTTGTGGCGAAATAGTTGAGGTTATATTTTTACTCACATTAACAAAGTAATCATTTAGATTTTCGGGGTTAGGAAAAGAAAAGGTTTGATTCGCTGTACTGGTTTTATTTCGAAAATCGTTTATTATTGACCAAGTTTCTTTTGAAATATTTTTGGAGCTTGTTAAGCGATTATGAAAGTAGGATTTTTTGGCTACTTTGAGTAGTTTTATATAGCATTTTCTGTACTTGTTGATATAATCAGAGATGGGGATACTGTCATTAAATTTTTTAATATATAGCAGAGAACGCATATTTTTCGCAGATATGCGAATGCCTTTGGTAATCCAAGGTTTGTTATGTTTTGGCCTGATGTTTAATAGAGGAAATGCTTTATTAAAAATAGATACAAGTCTATTTAGAAAATCACTAACATTACAGTCAATGTCCCCAGAAGAAAAACTCCAGTCAGAAGTCAAGCATGAATTATAGAATTTACGAAAGTTTTGAGTGGAAAAAATCCTACCTAATCGTCGGGTTTTTGAGTGAGGTGTTTGTAAACTGCTAAACTTGGTATATACCGCTTCATGATCAGAAAGCCCCCCACTAATAACTGTAGAATGGACGTCAGCGGGTGGAAAATCGGAAACCACATAATCAATTGTCGAGGATGATGTTTTTGAGATTCTTGTTGGAGAATTAACGTGCATTGTGAGACCATATGATTCAAAAATAGTTACCAAAGACAGTTGGGTCGCACAAACAGCAGCGTAGTCAATATTAAAATCACCACATAAAATTTTTCTGCTTTTAATGGGCAGAATATCTAACAAATTTAGCAGGCTCTGAAAAAATAGTTCAGTATCAGAGCTAGGTGATCTATAAATGCAAATAATGTATAGATTAAATTTCTTATTATAAATCAAAGAAAATTCGAAGTAGTTTTCACCCAGCAAATAGTCATATTTCGAAACTGAAGAAAAATCATTGGTATTTGAAAGAATCAGAGTGCCACCATGAGCTGAACTTGGACGATCATACCTAGCAATTGTGGTATATTCTTGAATGAAAATTGGCTCATTAACTTCAAGCCAGTGTTCCGTCACTGCAACTAACTGGGGAAACCCTAATTCTTCCAGAAACAAAAATAATTCGTCTGTCTTATTTCTAATCGATCGAATATTAATAAGAACCATGCCAAACTTGCTAGCAGTTAAATTTGAGGATTCTAGACCCTCAGAACACGTCGAAACATTTAAAAATTTCGTCTTGGAGAAGCAGGTGGAAAAGTAATTTTGATGACATTCCCTTGATCTCTGCAGATGGATAATTCTTTCAGCAGCGATAAAGGACCTAAACGCAGCTAGATCTTCGTCTACCTCAGCTGGACCAATTCCATAGGCATCATGAAATTTCAAATAAATTTTTCGCAGATCTTCTGTAGTCATGGAAAGTCCCTCAGAAGCAAAGAATAGTTTGATGCTTGTTTTCGTAAAACCACCATAACAAACCGAAGCAGGTTGGTCGTACAGAAAGGCAAGATGCAGTTTGATGGCTTTTAATATCTCTGGTTCTCTTAATCTTGCTAGAAGATATCGATTGTTGGAAGGGTCCGTGTTCATGGTTAATCTAACCTTCGGTGGGGTCATAGGGTCCAGATTTACAGTAGGCGTTGAAATATTTTCTTTAACAAAATTAAATTTAATTAATTTTAATTATTAATACTAAAAGTATTAATAATTAAAATTAAATTTGTAGTAAAAAAATCATTGTTTAATATTAACACATACATATATCGAGGCAATTTAAAAATAGAATGTCTATACCCAGTCTATCCTTTTATTTGTAACTACTTAAATCGGCGAAAAAAATAAGGATATGTATTGTTTTTACATTATCTAAGATTGGGCAATAAAATGAATAGACTGCATCTTGAGTTTTTGTGCGTCCAATCCCTGGATAAAGGAGGGATTTCATATTCAGCTGGGCATATTTTAACTACGGAATTAACTGAGACTAGACTTGAAATACTTAGCATTCGTCGGACACTGGATTGACTGTGGGTCAACAGGAAAATTATACTTAAGATTGGCTTTGGTTCCACATTGGAATAACGGTCGACCAACATCGGATGATGTAGGGACGTAATGTATCGGGATGTAATGGGATAGTGAAGCGCAACAAATAGCCACTCCTATTCAAATGTCAACCTCACCTGCTCGTATGATGATCTAGATCATGGTCTTCTGGTACATCCTGCTAGATAACTAACGAGGCTCTGACGTCCGAGTGTTTGCCGGGATAAGCAATCAACCATTTACTGGCCAACGGCTTAGGGCGGATGAGCTAGTAAGTGGAAGGACACTCTGTTGTCCTGAGACTGAGAAATTGGTCTCGAAGGCGGAAGAACCAAGAAAGTGGTCAACGGCATCAGAATGCAGAAGGCAACGAGAAACCACTGCATTAAAGGTCCCTGATGACATATCTAGTATAAATTATAATGGCTAGCACTATTTGCGCAAGAAAACATTATTGATTATGGTAATCGGAGACCAAAATCCGGCAGGGGAGGACAACCATCAGAACGCAAGGCCTCCTCGGTCGTCAACATGCGAAACCCTTGCACAAAATACCACAAAAAAAAATACTCAACCCTCTCAGATAAAAATAGCTACCTGGAATGTAAGAAGTATGTATCAGCCTGGAAAACTACACAATGTTATTAAAGAGAAGGAGAGGCTAAATATAGATATACTTGGGGTTAGCGATGTACAGTGGTCAGGAAATGGAGAGATATCAATAAATAACCACAATATTTATTACACTGGAGGAGACAAAACTGATCATCGATACGGAGTAGCTTTTATCATAAGCAACACTATTAAAAAATCAGTGTTAGGTGTGATTCAAATCTCAGAAAGAATAATAATGCTAAAAATTCAAGCACGGAACTGTAATATTAATATGATCCAAGTTTACGCTCCCACTGCTGATAAGACCGAAGATGAGATCGAAAACTTTTATTTAGAATTGCACAATACAATCAAGTTAACAAAATCTAGAGATATTACTTACATTTTAGGAGATTTTAATGCAAAAATTGGAGTAGGTACAGTTGAAAATATAGTTGGACAGTTCGGACTAGGAACTAGAAACGAGAGAGGAGAAAGGCTCATAGAATTCTGCCAAGAAAAGAATATGGTAATTGCCAATACTTGGTTTCAGCTTCCTAAAAGAAGACTATATACATGGACGTCTCCTTCACATACAGAAAACCACATTGTCAGAAACCAGATAGACTTTATACTCGTAAATAGCAGATATAAAAACTCTATAACCTCAGTTAAAACTTATCCTGGAGCAGATGTTAACTCAGACCACAATCCGCTAGTGGCTGACGTGAAAATAAAATTAAAAAGAATTGAACTCAGAAAACAACAACCAAAAATTAACGTAAGAATGCTACAAAACGAAGAAATAAAAAACGAAATAAAAAATAATGTGAATGTTAATATGCAAAAAACACTAACTGACAACAAACAAATTATGGATGTAAATAAAAAGTGGTGTAATATAAAAAACACATTACTGAAACCAGCTCAAGAAAGTTTAATAGAACATAAATCAGAGGCTAAAAAACACTGGATGACAGAAGAAATACTATTACTGATGGAAGAAAGAAGGAAATATAAAGGAAAAGATCTACAGAAGTATAAAGAAATACAACGAATAATTAAGGAAAAAATCAAAACAGCTAAGGAAATCTATTTGATGAAGCAATGTAAAGAGATAGAAGAACTAGAAACAAAATATGATATGAGAAATATGCACAAAAAAATTAGAGAAGTGACTGGAATGGGTCGAAATAGACAGCAAGGACACATAAAAGACAAAAAAGGAGTACTACTAGTAGATTTACCAGAGAAGTTAAGGCGATGGGAGGAGTACGTTAGAGAACTTTTCCAAGATGAAAGAGGTGAAATGCAGAAAATACAAGAATTAAATCCTTTAGAGATACAGAAGATCACGATAGATGAAATCAAATATGCTATCAAAAACTCTAAAGACAATAAGGCAGCTGGATTAGATGAAATACCAGTAGAACTCTTAAAACTAGTGGAAGAGGACAACTTGGAAGTATTGGCAGATTTATTCAACACGGTGTACGATACGGGAATAATACCACAGGAGTGGCTAAAGTCAGCATTTATAACCATCCCTAAAAAACAAGCAGCAAAAGAGTGCTCTGATTATCGAACACTGAGCCTCATGAGTCATACTTTAAAAGTTCTGCTAAAAATAATACATAAGAGAATATACGAAAGGCTAGAGGAGGATATTAGCGAGACGCAGTTCGGGTTCCGAAATGGAATGGGTACTCGAGAAGGACTATTTGCCATCAACATATTAATTCAGCGATGTCGGGATGTAAATGTTGATCTACACTTGTGCTTCGTTGACTACGAAAAAGCTTTCGATAAAGTAAGACATGAAAAACTAATATCAATACTTATGAACAAGCGCATTGACAGTAAAATCATAAATATAGTGCAAACATTATATTGGAACCAAAGTGCCATAGTTCAAATTGATGGGCAACACTCAGAAGAAATGAGGATCTGTAGAGGAGTTAGACAGGGATGTGTGTTATCACCACTTTTGTTTAACTTATATTCTGAAGAAATTTTCCAAAACACGCTCAATAATATCGAAGCGGGAGTCACCGTTAACGGAAAATTAATTAATAATTTAAGATATGCAGACGACACTGTGATCATAGCAACGAGTATAGAGGATCTACAACATCTTATCGAAAGCTTGAGTATAAATAGTGCTGAGATGGGAATTACTATAAACGCTAAAAAAACGAAGTACATGCTGATTACAAAAAGGCCACAAAATATACATCACCTATTGACAATAAATGGTAACGTGATAGAACAAGTAGAAAAATATCAGTATTTGGGAACTTTGATCAATGAAACCAATGATCATACTGTAGAAATAAACAGACGAATAGAGATTGCCAGATCAGCATTTATACGAATGAAGCCACTCCTAACGTGCAAAAATCTAAATTTGGAGATCAGACTACGTACCATTCGCTGTTATATATTTTCAATATTATTATATGGAGCTGAGACTTGGACATTAAAAAAATGTAATTTAAAAAGAATCGAGGCCTTCGAACTCTGGTTATACCGCAGAGTATTGAAAATATCATGGACTGATAGAATTACAAATAAAAGAACTCATGGTTAAAGAATCTACGTGATTGGTACCAATGCAGATCGATTGATTTGTTATTGAGCAGCAAGTTCTAAAATAAAAATAGCCATTATGATTGCCAACCTCCGTAGGGAGACGGCACTCTAAAGAAGAAGAAGAACATCGACCATACTTGAACCGACACTAACTTAGGAATCAACTTCGGAATAAACTTTTGGCCCAAATTAAATGAGAAAATAACAATTTCAAATAGGCGGAATAATAAGTAGATAAAGAATTACGGAAGATATAAAAAAAATAGCTTACATTTTATCAGGAGTCTAAAGACATAACACTCGTTGACCTTCAAATACATACTTTAACTGCCCAGTGGAAAATAAAATTTGGATCTAGAAAAATAATTTTTTATCGAAAAATATCCAAATAGCAAAATACCGTTGACTTGGTGTGAGGTCTAATTCAGAAGAAAAGCCGAATATTTCTGTGAAGATTACTGTGGATGTTTTATTACGATATTCTTATTACGAAGTACTTCGGCCTAAAATTATTTCATAAGAAAGAAGTTAAAACTATATACGGAATAACAAGATGTAAGACTTTTAACACCTCACGAAGTTTGATGCTAAAGACAGGCCTACTGTATGCTAAGCAGTATGAAGCCAGCGATATAGCTCTCATTTATATTTTGTATCTATTAATAATAGCGGACAAACTATAACAGAAATTTATTGTATTTTTTATAGTTTTGGTTGTCAGTCAGATTTTTGTTTTGGTTAAATTATTCTTTCTACTTGTTCTTCAGTTTCATTTTTTTTTTACTTTTATCTTTTTCTTGATATTTGTTTTATTTCTGAATAATCTATCGTCAGTCTTTTTTTTATTGAACAAGGGTTGTTGGTTCTTCGTTAATGTTCTTGTGCTTTGTTAGATCCATTACTATTTTTTCCTTTCTTGATTCAGATTAAATATCCTATAATAATGTTATAAAAGTGTAAGTGTACTTCTACAACAATTTTTACCTATTCATTAAAGTATACATGTAAATACATGTGACTATTCTGCTGTTAATTGTTTGTTAAATTTAATTATATGTCTTATAAAAGTAAGGATAAAGTGTAATTGCCATAAAACATGTGATCATATGACAAATACCAACGGCTCAAAACATGATACATACATACCTATTGGATGTATAAACGTCTAGCAATTTTATATTTCAGATTAGTTTGGATCTCTCAAACGGGATACTTGTATCCTCTCTACTTTAGTTTTAGCCACAAGCTTTTTTAGATTAATTCTAAACCTCCCTACAACTGGGTTGTGATCTGATCTCACATCAGCTCCGTGGTATGATTTTACTGATTTTATGGAATTTCGGTATCGTTTACAGATGAGAAGGTAGTCAATTTGGTTTCTGATGACGTTATGTTGGTTGTCTGCTGGAGATTTCCATGGTCTGGGCAGATCATAGTAAGTATTCGCGACAATAAAATCGGTTTCTTGGCAAAATTGAGCCAATCTGTCTCCTCCCTCGTTACGGGTGCCCAATCCAAAGTTTTCCAATAAAATTACCTTGACTTCCTCTACTGATTTTTGCATTTAGATCTCCCATGACTATTATAACGTCTCTAGACTTGGTTACTTCTAAAGCTAGTTGTAATTCATTATAAAGCTGTTGGAGCTCTTCATCCGACTTTTCTGCTATGGGAGTATATACTTGAATTATATTGATTCTAGATTGAGCTGTTTTTGGTGTTACCATCATAACTCTATCTGAAATGGGTAAGAACCCAGTTACAAATTTCTGGGTAGTTTTGTCAACTAATATCACCAGAGTAGCATATCTTTGTTTGGCCTACTGATATGTCCCCTGAATTGGGCCATCTGGTCTCACTTAGTCCTAATATTTTTATGTCAATCAATCATTTAAATGTCTATCTATTATACATTCTAGTTAATGTTTTTTGTACTAATTATTGTATGTATTGAATGTACTATTTGTAAGTATGTATTATTTATAGCTAGTTCTTATTAAATTAATATTTTATTGTCTTGAAAATTTTGTTAAATATTGTTCTGAAGCTATTTTCTTGTGCATTTTAAATTAATTACTATTTAACTGGGAATAAGCCACATTTAAAGATAAAAATACGTTTATTGACGTTTCAATTTCCACTTCGGAAATCGTTCTCAAAATACAAACAGTAAATTAAACAAATTTTGTTTTTTTGTTACATAGTGAAAAAATTTTCTAATAATTTAATTTTATCTGACTCATTTGTATTGACAATTCAGACATACATTATGCATTTTTAAGTAGACGACTTTAAAATGATATTGCCAATATTGTTGAGTTGCGCTCCTGGGACGACTTTACTTATAAGATAGTTCATTCGATTACATGAAATCAACTTTAACTTGAGAATATCCGTCAGAAAAAAATCATAGCATGTAATTCGTCTTTAAAAAGACAAACACATGACATGATGACAGTTAAAATTCTCCTGTTAGTGATTCCATAGTAAATTATGAGGGAAAAACCAGGAAAAAAACCTCATAATACTATCCCGACATGGTAAGTATTTGTTCGTGCATTTAGTTTACCTTCAATAAACACCAAAATTCTGATTTTGTATGTTTCGTTATTTAAAAAACATAAATGATGTATCCTCTATATGTTACTGACTTACTTATACTGGTATTTTCTTATTAATAACTTCCTCTTTCAATATTGGTAACCAGATCCTACTACATTCTGCCGAGGAATTTGCGACACAGTTGGCCTCATTTAGCATAATTAGAGCCGCTTCTTTGATTTTTCTTTTTTTACCATCCGTTTCTTTTAGGACTACATTTGAATTATTCCATTGAACCCTATGTTCATTATCCCATGCGTGTTTACATATTTGAGATCTATCAAATTCTCTATTTTTAATATAAGATTGATGTTCACTTATTATAACATTTAATGGCCTTGATGTTTTACCTAAATAAAAACTGATCGCATTCACAAGGTATTTTATAAATGCAATTCTTTGTACTTTCTTGTTCATTGTTAGGTTTGGTTTTGGACATAATAGATCTCAATGTGTTTGTTGTTTTGGATGTTGTTAAAATGTTGAATTTATTTCCTATCCTTTTTTTTCTGATAATCGATCGAATAGAACAAAACAACTTAGAACGAGATTCTACAGCATAACCAAGGATCAAATAATACGAGGAAAATAACAATACCGTACATAAAAGGATTATCAGAAAAGCTTAAAAGGATAGGAAATAAATTCAACATTTTAACAACATTCAAAACAACAAACACATTGAGATTTATTATGTCTAAAACCAAACCTAACAATGAACAAGAAAGGACAAATAATTGCATTTATAAAATACCTTGTGAATGCGATCAGTTTTATTTAGGTGAAACATCAAGGCCATTTAATGTTAGAATAAGTGAAAATCAATCTTATATTAAAAATAGAGAATTTGATAGATCTCAAATATGTAAACACGCATGGGATAATGAACATAGGGTTCAATGGAATAATTCAAATGTAGTCCTAAAAGAAACGGATGGTAAAAAAAGAAAAATCAAAGAAGCGGCTCTAATTATGCTAAATGAGGCCAACTGTGTCGCAAATCCTCGGCAGAATGTAGTAGGATCTGGTTACCAATATTGAAAGAGGAAGTTATTAATAAGAAAATACCAGTATTAGTAAGTCAGTAACATATAGAGGATACATCATTTATGTTTTTTAAATAACGAAACATATAAAATCAGAATTTTGGTGTTTATTGAAGGTAAACTTAATGCACGAACAAATACTTACCATGTCGGGATAGTATTATGAGGTTTTTTCCTGGTTTTTCCCTCATAATTTACTATGGAATCACTAACAGGAGAATTTTACTGTCATCATGTCATGTGTTTGTCTTTTTAAAGACGAACTACATGCTATAATTTTTTTCTGACGGATATTCTCAAGTTAAAGTTGATTTCATGTAATCGAATGAACTATCTTATAAGTAAAGTCGTCCCAGGAGCGCAACTCAACAATATTTGCAATATCATTTTAAAGTCGTCTACTTTAAAATGCATAATGTATGTCTGAATTGTCAATATAAATGAGTCAGATAAAATTAAATTATTAGAAGAGTTTTTCACTATGTAACAAAAAAACAAAATTTGTTTAATTTACTGTTTGTATTTTGAGAACAATTTCCGAAGTGGAAATTGAAACGTCAATAAACGTATTTTTATCTTTAAATGTGGCTTATTCCCAGTTAAATAGTAATTAATTTTGTTAAATGTTATTAAAAATATTTTTTGTTTAAACTGTTATATCTTTTTGTATAATCTTAGACAAATTGATGCCCTATTAGAGAGATACTCGATGTCCTAAAGAGATGTATTTCCACGTCCAATATGTGTTACGGTCTTTTCACATGTTATTATTAAAAGTTAGAAATGTCACGTCAATATTATTGTAAACATTGTAATCATGTCTGATGTTAGTTTGACTATCATGTAAAGATAGCAACTACAAATTATGTGAAAACACACTAGATACAACAATAATGGATAAGTTTTTCACGTTTTAGGATACTGCTAAAGCAATTACAAATCTCTTGTCACGTTTTACCATCAATAGAGCTACATCGATTAAGAATTTTAAGTCCACGCGATGACATTGAAACTGACAACATCGGTTTTATATTACCACACTGCAATTACATTTTTTATATAATGTACTTTTGTATACATATTATGTTGTGATAATTGGAATGTTTGCTGGTTAATAAAAGATACCATATAAATAATCTGATCAATTTCCGTATCGTATTGTTTTAGTTTTTGCGTCTAGTCCTTAAACGGTCCAGGATATTAAGAAAATATTTTTTTAGTTTACATGGGTTGGCAATTATTAATGATTTTGTTAGGAGGAAATATAAAGCAAGGTTGTGGTAGTCAATAAATAAAAAAATTAAAACTTAGAAACAATGGCGGATTTTGAAAGCTCTAAATCTTGTGGTTGCGTTTGTCTGAGTAGTTTAGTGGCTGGTCCATATATAAAAAATATACAATTATTAAATAAACTATTATGCGAAACATTCCATTTCCTTATGGGGACTGACTTCAAATATGCAACAGGCTTGGAAAGGCAAATGTGTTATTTTCTGTTTTTTTTTACATTGACAAGTCGTCGGCTTAATGACACAAATATGTATCTCAAAAATTACTACTTTTCAGGAGAGCTTAAAAAATTTATTTGTATTTTGTAATGACCTGTAGTTTATTCTCAACTTTTTTGTTCCGAATTATTAATCTTAGAAATGTATTCTTTACGGTAATACAATCATACGCATCAATGGATAAATTTTGTTTTACGAAATATCAACAATTAGATAAAGTAGCGGATATACATTTTTGTATCCCTAAATGAAAAGTCTATTATTATAGAGACTTTACGTAGGTATTTTAACATTTTATTTTAGAAAAGCTTAATCTTAATTCTATTACAAAGTCATTTGTATTGGAGTGATATCGATAAATTTCGAGAGATGAACATACTGAGTGGCAGGTATAATAATTAAAAGTACAATAGATTAAAATTTATTAATCTCTACCTGGTCCGAAAACTTAACCACGCCTTTTAAATACAAATGACTTTGTAGTACAGTATTGTGCGAATTAATGGAATCATAGGCTGTTTTAATAAAAAAAACAGTTTATTTGGTAAAAAATTATATTTTGACAAAACTATAAAGGTAAACTTACATCATTCAGTAGGAAAGATGTCCCCCTTTGGCAGCAATTACTGCTTTAACCCGTTTTGGCATAGATTCTATGAGTTTCTGGCAGTTGTCAGATATCCTTTCATCTCGATACCAAACCTGAATGGCCGCTTATATCATTTTTGTTTTAGTGGTACAGTCGATTTTTCGCAGTCTAGCTTTGCAAATGGCCCATAAATTTTCAATGGGGTTGAGGTCGGGTGAATTACCGGGCCAATCTAAAACATTAATCTTCTTATTTTTGAAAAATGCCATCATTTCCTTTGATTTGTGACAGGGAGCAGAGTCCTGTTGAAGAATCGCTCCTCCTTGGGGTTGACATTTTTGGAGTTGTTTATCCAAATACTTTTCCAACATGGATTTGTATTTTTGGCTGTTCATCATGCCTTCAAGTGGCACCAAAGATCCAACCCCCATGTATGAAAAATATCCCCAAAACATTTTTTTGTAAATATTGAAAAAATGAAAAAAAATTCACAGTGATTCCATTAATTCGCACAATACTGTAGGATTAAAACTAAGCTTTTTCTAAAGGCCCGTTTTCACGCTACGTCTTATTGTACGTTTTGTTGGATAGGACAAATCCTATACAATAAAACGTTGCATGTAAACAGCAAAACGTACGTCTTGTCGGAAGGAAACACATAGTGTGTATACACTGGACAAAACGTACGTTTTGTCGTACGTTTTATATGACCAACAAAAGCGTGAAAACGGGCGTGAAATGGAACCTACTTCTTTGTTGCTGTAGCGTTATAATCTAATTTCCATTTCCCATAATTGAGGGTTTACCCATTTTAATAATAAAAATAATAATCATAGTTTATTTTATAACTTTATATTGCTCTGAAGCTACTTTCTTGTTTTTTGTGGCATTAAATACTATTTAAACGTCTCGATGGGAATAACCACAATATATTTATTAAAAAAAACGTTTTTAAAATGTTTAGACAACGATTTCTGAATTAGAAGTCGAAACGTCAATAAAGTTTCTTTTTTTAATAAATATATTGTCGTTATTCCAACTTTATTTAAAATCATTAAATAAAATATTTTTTTTAATTAAACCTAAACCTAAACCTGAAACATTTCCAAACAATAAATTTAATTATGTCAATCACTTTGCACATCTGATTGATTATCCTTATTGTTGATAAGCGACGACTTCTAGAATAGATAATACTGGGAAGGAATAATGCCTTTATTGCACAGCTCTTTTATATCCTTATATTTTTCCTCTTTTATTGGTCCTTGTCGTTCATATGCTGTTGTTAAATTTAGCATGGAAAATTTCCTAGTTTCGTTTCGGATAACCTCAAAAGTCCCGATATTTTCATTTTCCTGTTTTATTTAAAAAATATATGTTTATTATCGTCTTTTCTGTATTGCAGCCATGCTAATTTTAGCCAATTTATACTACTACCATTGATGTCCATTTTTTTGTTTTTTATTAGAATTGTGGCAAAAGCTTTGAAGTCATAAATTTCTTCCTCTCCAATCTCGTGTATTTTGATTTCTTGGCGCCATTCTTACAATGGAGTACCACCCATTGGGTCAAATATATCCACATTTTTTATGCTTTTTCAATATGACCATGGACCAAGTCACACTCTTATATCGAATGCCCAGATTCAAAAAAAGCAATGGTCAATTTTTGGAATCTCTAATGTCTGAACAGCGTAAAGCAACATAGCAGATACATTTACGTTGCGGTTTTCGGCCGCCCACACGTGTCATTAACACGTACTATTCTTAATCGTCGCCAAAAAATGTATCCTCACATTGTTCATATCCTGATACATTAGGTTCACTGGTAGAAACATGGGAGGCACTATCTGAATATGTCACTTGTGACGAGAGTGGTAAATTATGACTATGCGTTTTATCATCTCGTACCGATTTGTTAAAAGCTAACAAAACTAACTTCTTTCCTCTTGAATCTATTATTGTGTAATATTAAAATTATAAAACAGTATTATAACGATTATTATAACAATATCTACAACAATTAACTTAAAACTGATTCACGTATTTACGTTTTCACAGTTGTAACAGAACTGGAAATGCAACGGACCACCCTGATAAATATAATAAACAAATTATCAACTGATTCACGTGTTTCACAACTGTAACAGAACTGCAAATACAACGGATCACAAATTATCAAATCCACAGTTGCTACAGAGATATGAACAAAGACGTGTACATATGCTTTATAGATTACGCAAAAGCATTCGATAACGTAAAGCACGGAAAGATAATTGAAGTTCTCCATAAGATCGGAGTCGACTACAAAGACATTCGAACAATAGCGAGTCTCTATTGGGGTCAAACAGCTAAAGTGAAAGTAGGATCTACATTAACCAATAAAATTGAGATCAAGAAAGGGGTACGACAGGGCTGTATCTTGTCTCCAATTCTCTTTAATATATACTCAGAAGAAGTATTTAAGACAGCGCTGGAGGAAAGCACAGAAGGCATAAAGATAAATGGAGAAATAATTAATAACATAAGGTATGATGATGACACTGTGATTCTAGCAAGTAGCATATAGGAACTGAGTTGCCTAATGAGTAAGATACAAAAAACAAGTGCACAATACGGACTCAGACTAAATATCACAAAAACCAAATGGATGTTAGTAAGCAAAACCCAACAACCACCACAGCAACTGATATTAGACAATGAAAGAATTGAACACGTGGATTCGTACATCTACTTGGGAACAACAGTTAACTCAAATTGGGATCAAGCGAAGGAAATACGTATAAGAGTAAAAAAGGCAAGAGCATCGTTCACTAGCATGAAGCAAATTTTTACCTCTAAAAGCCTCACCCTACCTCTCAAAATTCGACTTCTGAAATGTTATGTATTCCCGGTTTTGTTATATGGAATGGAGGCGTGGACAATCACCGCAACATTGATGAAAAAAGTACCCGACGTATATTACGTATAACCTGGACTGAGCACGTGACCAACGAAGAGGTACTACGCCGGATAGGTAAAGAGAGAGAGGTAGGAATAAGTATAAAGAAAAGAAAGTTGGAATACTTGGGTCACGTTATGAGACATAATAAATATAGAGTACTACACCTGATCGTTCAAGGGAAAATAGACAGCAGAAGGGGTCCAGGGAGGAGAAAGACACTCGTGGCTCCAAAACTTGCGGCAATGGTTCGGATTGTTATCTGCTGAACTAATCAGATCTGCTGTAAACAAAGTCAGAATAGCCATGTTGATTGCCAACGTTCGGAACGGACAAGGCACATGAAGAAGAAGACAGTTGCTACCTGCAATCACCATTCAGTGCAATAAAATTATTGCCACAAAAAATGTAACTCATTATTAGATTACTTATAGTACGAAAACATAGTATCACAGAAATGTAACAGCAGTTACATTGGTAACAGCCACCCCTTCTTAGGAAAAAGCCATACGTTCCAAATAAGTCCAAAAATATATAAACTGACTAATTCTAAGCAAGCTTTATACTATACACTTTTTTAACTAAGTTAATACTTAAGTGAAAATGTTCATTTTTCAAAATAAAAACACGTTTTTAGACGGTGTTTCACAAATAACTTATAAAGTAAGCATTTATCGAAAAAAATATGCATAGCAAAAATGTAGCTTATATAAAATTTTAAAAAAAGAGGTGAACTTATTAAGTCTGTAAACCCAGTAGAAGCAGCGTTTTAAATCATGAAAAGAAATTTCTTATTTGTCAAAATTTAAATAATATTTCAACATAAAATAACTATAAAATGAAGCAGTTTTTCGAGAAAACTAAACAAAACTTTTTAAATGTGTTTTAAAAAAGCTTTATTTTTGATTTTTTTAATATTCTAGCATTAATAATTACGCTCAAAATAAAGTTGGTACCTTTTTTTGGTAAAGACATCGTGAAAATCACGCCCTAATTACCATTCCAAATGAAATTAATCATAATCGCTTTATATTTTACTTTATTTATGTATTGCTTTTAGGATATGTGAGTTTGCCCAGTTTGTGTGCTTATTTTTAAAAAAATTTGATTTTAAAGTAAAAGAAAAGTTTTTGAAATTAATTTTTTTTAATAACTTATAAAGTATTAGTTATACGAAAAATTTTAAAGTGTATAAAAATATAGATTCTGCTTTTTTGAATATTTTGGACTTTTTTGGATGGAAAAAATTTGGAATTTTTCGGTAAGACAAAAATTGGTTGAAATATTGCTATTCAAAGTTTGCATACACTCGTAATTAGTGACTTCTTCAAGCTCTTTTAACCTACATCCTTTTAAAAATAAGGGTTAAAAAAATTGTTAAAATAATCTTATTATCTTTAAAAAAAACCACAAAATGGATTTTAGCTTATAAACTAATTAACATGACGAGGTATGGGTATAATCAGAAACTAATGTAATAATTATAAATGTAAAATTTTTGTAATAGTAATATAAATAGTAATTTTATATTGACAAAAAATTACATTATTTCTGACTATACCCAAAAATCGACTACTAAAGTAGGATCATTTTAGCCTGTCGCATAAGTAATCAAAGTGTCTGTTCAGATTTGCCCCAGGTAGTCAGCGATTCTCAAATTAAAAATGTAAGGTTTTCTTAATTTGATAATACCACATTAGGGATTTTTTTAATAAATTAACTTAGGGATTATTATTATGTTTTATAATAATTAGCTATTATAATGTAAATTGATAAACATTGAGTATGAAATATACAGGGTCATTCACGCAACATGTTGGTTAAAAGTTTTCAAAGTTCTGGTCGTCTCTGATTTCTGAAAACTTGGAATAATGGGTTATGCAAAGCATTCTTCATTTTTTAAATATTTCCATTCTTCTAGCACTTCCGGTTGTACCGGAAGTCGCCATTAAGTTTCTTATTTTAAATAGAAACTGTGCTTTTTGTTACTTTTTTTTTAGAATCTACGTAACATTCTGGATCGATTTTTATTGGGATACCATTCTCGAAAAAATAGCAGTTTTTGAGATATTTAAAGTTTTTGAAAAATTTTTCATATTACACATGCAACTTCAAAAATTAATATTGTGGTTAATATTTATGATGAAAAAACAAAAATTCTTTTTCAGCGTGTACTAAACTCTATTTTTAGTAGAGCATAAAAAATTTCCCAATGTTAATTAGATTTTTATTTTTATATATTTTATAAATATATTTATAAAAATATATATCTATCTAAAACAAAGACTTATTCCTACTTTCCACACACACCTTCCCAAACCCACCGAGGTAGGTTGTCCTCCTGCGGTACAACCAGCCCCGGCTTTCCTCCGCCCACTGGTCTTTGGAGCCAGGTCTCGACTATTTCGCGGTATCCCCCGTCAGGCAATGGGAGATTTCCGTGTATTTACATTTAAGTGGTAGTGTTAGCCCATTTGGCTTTATCACTACTGGTCAAAGCAATTGTTCGGCGATCTAATGATGGTTGTGTGTGCCGATACTTGCTTTCCCTTTTCGGCACCAAGTGCAGTAGAGAGCGAGCAAGCATCGAATCCTTTCATCCGTCGTCTAATACCCAGTCATTCATCCAGTCATATCCTTAGTCTACCTTACTTGCTAATCTAATTTCTTTTGGTGCTTGCATTCAAGAGCGGCGTGCGGCGTGCCTCCGGCACGCCGCACGACTTCGTGACGGAATCTTCATCTGTTCGAATAATTAAAGGTCTTACATCATCAATAACTTGTTCTATTTCATATGACTCTAAATTTTTTTTTTCAGTATGCTCAATACATTTCCGCCATTGTTCCTAATTGTCTTGGTTTAGTGCATCTTGCCAGAGTTGTAAAACGCTGGCTTCGTCAGTGTTCTTACATGCATGTTTATCATAGTAGTTTTTAGTGATGCCTCACACCAATTCAATTGGATTATACTGGCAGTGATATTGTGATAGTCTTAGGACCTCATGACCATATTTTAGTGCCATTTGGTCATCGACAAATTTTTTCTCAGTAATGTGTTCTTTGCACTTATTTAATATTTCAGCTTTTAAAATTAGATGTTCGTGTTCTATATTTTTCTCCGACAGCCACTTTCTTAAGTCTTCTTTTTTCCAGCTGCTTGTGGGAAACTTTTCCTCCTCTCTGATGTGATACGAAGCATTGTCTAAGACTACTAATGACGGATTTTCCAGATTTTTTAATAATCTTTCCTCAAACCAATGTTCAAAAATATCGGCGTCCATATTTCCGTGGTAATCATTAGTTTTTTCTTATCGAAGAAAATATAAGACTAGCATTGGGTATAAAACCTTCCGTATTTCCTGCGTGCAATATAATATATCTTTTGTCATTACTCGCACTATACCCTGTCTACCCAACAGACGGAGTTATCACGTGAATACCATGTAAACTCATGAAATATTATAATCATTCCTACAAACTGTCAAACTAGTCAGAATTCGTGGCAAACAGTTGGTCAGTGAGAGAACAATAATACTGTCATTAGTGCTATCCTCCTTACTGCGCTGGTCGACTATTCGTTCATAGTTTTGGACGGTTCGGCCACTTGTTGGGAAGAAACCTATTATACGAATACGTTCCCATTGAACCAGTGACGTACCAGAAAAATAAAATAAAAAGTTATTATACAGACAAAAATTGAAATAAACGATTTTATAACAACATGTTATGTACATTGTAATGAAAAAAAAAACCGTAAATTTCAATAGGATGATTTGGAGCGTTATAAAAGCTTGAGATACCGCTAAAATGTAAATAACGCATGCTTGACTGTACGGGAAATATATATAGTGTTAATTTTAAACAATTTTTAGCATTTGGCGTAGAAGTGGACAATACAATTTTAAAATATAACTTTAAAATATAACCTCAATCTGACACTATAACTTAAAAATTTTTAATGCAATACAAAAATAATAGAAGTTCCTTAAAAAGTAAACAATAAAACCTGGAAGTGTCTTTAACAAATGGGGAGAAATGGCAATCAAAATACTATAGGCTAACTTTAGGCAATGTGGACATTATACACATGTAAACTTAAATGTGTATGTAATGGTAGCTTACCCCACTGATGCTTTAAAGTGTGCACCAGGTCTTACGTGATAGGTCAAATTCAGGAGGTGTCCCCGTGATGAAAGGTATAACTGTATTTGGTTCAGGTTCCGACCATTCATAGATTCATTTGGTGGTCATGTTGAACTCGGTAGCTGCAGCTAATTCTGCGGTTTGTATTGGAGATTTTCTGGAGGGCAGTTGACCTTGGTTTGCATTTTTTATATAGTTGTGAATCGGCAGCGCCGTGTTGCTAAGGATCTTGTTATATACTTTGGTCAGCAGATTGATTCGGCGAAGGTGTAATAGTGTAATGTCGCTCAGCATTGGTACTAAATGGGTTGGTGTAGGTTTGGGTGAGCTGGATATCAATCCTTTGAACATCAGTACTGTTGATCCATATTGGTATGCAATATTCAGCTAGAGAATAAACAATAGCTAAGCCTGAGTCTAGATACCGGTACCTCCATTTTGTGCCGCAGAGCTTCTGATATATGTTATTTTTGGTTTTTAGCTTCTTAGCAACTATACTTAAATGTTCTCTAAAGCTTTCCGTTCTGTCCAAAACTACGTCTAGGTATTTTGGATGTTTATTGTGGTTGAGTCATGTGTTATCAAAAGAACGTTAAGTAGTGTTCTTGACTCCAGATTGTTGTTTAGGTGAAAGTAAGTTACTTCAGTTTTAGAGTCATTGGGGCGAAGTCTCCATTTTTGAAAGTAATGTCCTATATACGCTAGGTCTTCCGTCAGAATCTCTTCAGCTTCTTTTGTGATTTTGTTGGTGTTAATAAAGCCCAGTCATCAGCATAGCTAAACTTTGTTGATGTTATCGGTATGTCTGCGATATAAAGGCTATAAAACAATATTTCGAGTAACGAGCCTTGCGGTAGACTATTTTTGAGTTTTCTGGGGGTGCTTATTTCGAATCCCATAGTTACTTGAAATACTTTGACGGTGATGTTCTATTAGTCTAGCGGTGAATTTGCAAGGCAGAGTACGTAAGAGTCTATGTATCATTCCTTCTGGTCAGACTGTGTTGAAAGCTGCAGATCATTGGGCTGATTCTTTTAAACATTAATCTTTCAAGTAGTTTATACTATAAGATTTATATTATAAGAAATTGGTCGATAGTTTTTTGGGTGATCAACTGGTTTTTTTGATTCTAGTATTGCTATGAATTTTGAACGTTTAAATTCCCGTGGGATTCTGAATGCAATTGAGTATGCATTCGGGGTGGATGCCGTCGAAACCTAGGTCTTTTTCCGGTGAAACGTTTTTAAGTGCGATCTCCATTTCTTCACTTGTCAAAGAGCAAGAATGTTTGGTCTCAATTGATTGCGATTTTAAGGAATTTTATTCGCTGTCGGAAGTGGAAGTTTCGGAATCATCATTAAGATTAATAATTAATGGTTCGACGGTGATTTACATTATTCTATCAGTTTCCCACATTTTTGATTCCTCTTTTTTAACGTGCTTAATTGCCTTCTGCCAATTATGTGCTGTTACATTTTGCACTGCTTCATAAAAACACTGTTTGACATCAGCAATTTTAAAAGAGGTGTTGTTTCTTGCCACTTTTCCCTTGATTTGGGTCCACATCAACTCAATTGGGTTAAACTCACCATGGTAAGGTGGCAAACGTAAAACATAATGTTCTTTTCTTGCAGCCATTTCGTCTGTAACATATCGGTCAGCTGGTTTATTGGTCTTTACTAATGTTAGCAATTCGGCTTTAACCATATCTTCCGTAAAGGCTATGCCGTGTCTATTCAACCAAGCTTGTATTCCTGAGTTTTTTGCTAATTGTGGCAAAATATTTCTGAACCAGTTTTCGAACACCTCAGCATTCATATCTGCATGGTAATCGCCATCCTTTTTTGATTCAAAGACCAACAAACCATTATTTGCTACAAATCCATCCTCTGATCCAATATGTAATATAATTAGACGTTTACCTTTACCAGAGGGAGATTTTAACCCAGTTGACAGACCCTCCAAAAAGGCTTGTCTGGGATTTTTAATATTTTCATCCACCCATATTTTGCTAGTAGTTTGACCTGCATTTACCCAGGTTTCGTCTAGATAATAAATCTTCCGCCCTTCCTCTCTCATCTTTTTGATTTCGCGTAGATACCTACGTCTCCAGGAGATTATTTCATCTTTTTCTGTTAAGATGCTATTCTTTTTTCTGGTTATAAAACTAAAACAAAAAACGTTATGTAATTGATATTGTAATTCATTTGTAACACATTTTTACTTACTGAAAGTTAATTTCCTTAACCAATTTAGCAAATGTTGCTCGTTTGAAATTTGGCAAATTGTCGTCGTTATTAATTTCAGTCAACATTTTATTTATGTGTTCATTTCTGAAAAAAAACTCATGAATTTTCCTCCGAATTGATGTTTTAGTAGCATCTGAAATATTATCTAATATTTTTCTTGTCCTATGATATTTTTTTGGAGGAGAAAAAAACACGAGTTTGTCTATATTCCGCCAACACTTTAAAAACTGTGCTCACTGCTACCCCTAGAACAAATACGCAATAAAGTATAACAATATATGAAATAGTTTATATGAAAATAACTACAATATAATAAAAAAAAATAAAAAAACTTAACATCTTACCCGCTGCACTTGAAACAAAATTCACAGATTCTGTCTGATTCGTGTTTGGACGAGTTTGTCTATCAGTTTTAAAAATATTTAAAATTGTTTCTTTCTCTGACACCGATAAATGTGTTTGTCTTCGTTTTCTGGGTGGAGATTCTGGAACGAATTGTTCAACTTGCGCATTATTTTGCTGTTGGTTATCCATATCTAAAATAAGGCAGTGATATAGATATTTATTTTACAAATTATTTTTACGCTTTGACTAACTTGTTTTTTAATATATATTCTCAGGTTCAGAAATAATTTATACATTTTTATACTGCGTGATTACATCCACAATAGTTTTTTGACCAATATCTGTATTAGTGTATGTACTTACCTAATTTCTTTACAAAACACAAAAATGTACAATACACAATATAAGTCTTAACATATAAAATAAATACAATTAACACAATAACACAATACACAGCACAATATTTCTTCAAAATACCTTAACGTACGCCCTTGTATGCAATACCGATAACTGACCGATACAACTTCTGCGAAGTAAGTAATTTGACTGTCGCTTTTCAACAATCACGTGCAGATCACGCATTTTTATTACTCCGTCTGTTCGGTAGACGAATTATAGTACTCGAATAGCATTTAGTAGGTAGAATCATCTTGTCAGGATAATTTGGTATTATTTCCTTTCGCAAAAATCCATGTTTCGTCAAGAAACACAAATTGTCAAACCCATATCACAAAGTTCTCTGTCCTTTATTTTTTAATAAGTGTCTTTCTTGTAACATGTTCTTTTGCTTTGTACATGCCATAAATGATATTTCTGATTGAAATTTTAATACCTTGTCGCAAGTCGAGGGTTTTCGGATGCAAAAGAATTCTTTTATTTTCCTTACTTAATTCCTCCTCCCTCATTTTTCGAACTCTGTGCAAGGTCCGTTCTGAAATACTACAAGCTGCACTTGTCCTTTTTTGAACTGCCAGTACTGATGTAATTGGTCCCATGTTGGTTATTTCCAAAGTAAAATAATTTTCGACTTTCAACACAATTCGACGCTCACTCGTAGATAAAAACTTATATTTAGGTGTTCTATCGTTTTCTTGTACGTTATCCATTGTCACTATTGAAAACCGGCGATCGGATCATTGAATACTAGCGAGATTTTTCGGAGCTCTCTGAATATATACACGATGGGGCGGTGGCAGGGCGCGTCGGTCATTGGCCGATGAGTCTGGTCAATGGAGAGCCTCGACTCCGCAGACTGTATACTATTTTTGCAAATATAACAACTAAAATTATCCAGTTATGCGACCGCAAGGAATGGATGCACTCCTCGAGACAATTATATTTGAAATAAAATTATAAAAGTTTTTTCAATAAATTATCATCACAAAGCATTCAATTTGCGTTTTTTCACGATTTATAAAAAAATTGTTTTGGTAGCGCTGATTTATCCTCAAGTACCTACTACAGCTGACCAATAGGAGGTTCGGTACCACAAAGCAGGTAGAAAAGGGAAAGCATAACAGAGTTGCTGTAACTAGAGTCATAAATTATTTTTCGAGCGTTAATCCGAAATACGACAGGGTTAAACGACTTCACTTTACCTTGTTATGTTAATGCTGTCTTCCTGAATTTTACTTCCTGTCACCTCAGCCAGTTAGTATGTGTCGTTTTAACTGACAAGAACCAAGTGTTCGAGCCGAGCAAAGAATCATGTTGCTCTTTACGTATTAAAATCTTCAACCATTGTCGTCGACCTAGGGTCGGATTGCAATTTAAATTTAAATATGTAAAACAATATATTGATGTCTCCGCTACATAGTGTTAGCTTCAAGTTCCAAATGAAGGCAGTGATAATGATCTGAGCTAGATCAAAAACGTTATGCATCTGCATCTATAAATTTTGGACGGCACTTTTAACAAGTTTTAAATTAAATGTTTTATACCAAGATACATTTTTTTACTTCTTACTTTTTTTACTTACAATTTATTTTTGTATTTGTCGCTTATAACATCGTTCAAATGCTGGTTGATAGAAAGAGAAGTATCTTTATAGGCTTCTGACGTTTCACGTAAGACAGAAGAGTAACTGTTAAGTTTCCGGACTTTGGATCATAAAATGCAAACATTATTGAATACAATTGTTTCCTTCCGTTTCCTCAAGTACTTCCGGTATATACCTGCGATTTTGTTGGAGAGAGGAGAGAGTAAAGTCAGACCAAAGTCTTTGTAGAGATGTTTTGCAAACTTCACAGAAGTGTAATATCTGTCGGTCGTTAGGTTACGTCTAGAGTTTCAAATCGAAGACAGCAATCTTTTTAATATTCCCCGTGGACCCCTAGATGCTAGTGTACTGCCTTCATATTTGCCTGCATAAACCTCCATACGCAAAATCTAACGAGTTGAACAATCTCGGTCGAACAAATGAAGTATTCGTATAAGAACACCATATTTACCAGTCTTTTCCTTCATGAAAACTTTGAACGGACATCTGCCCGGAAATAAAGATAACATTTCGTCTATTACGACGTTCAGACCTGATATAAAATATTTCAAAAGTGTATCGTTCAGCAAATCAAACATTTTACGTACGGATACAAACTTATGTTTCCTGCCTGTTTCCTCTCAGTTCTGGTGGTTTTGTCGTCAAATTTAAAATTTTTGTCACTTCTCGGAATCTGCTTCGACTAATCGGGGCAACATACGATGGTACGCCGAATTTTTTAGACCACAAATCTTGATAATCTAAGTTGGTGTCATCATCAGCTCCCGTTAAAATGAATTTTCCAAGTAAAGCTTAAATCTCGGTATTATCTGTTTTTGGCAAGTTTTTATGTTCAGAGTAGAGAATTTTTGGAACGGCTGCAATATATTTTCTAATTTGCCTTCGTGTCTAAGTCCTGGTTGCTCACGAAAAATGTTTGGTACAGCTCACTGCATAGGGCGTCGTGGGTTGTATAAGTAGATTCTTCTTGACTTTGATTTATAATCGTGTGGTGTATCACAGTTTTCATCAATTGTGTCGAAACTGGACACACCACATGTATAATCTTCAGTTCAATGTCTTCGTTGAAGTCTTCGTCAAAGACCATATTGAACTCTTCGTTGAAGATTTCAATGTGGCTTTGTTTTCACTCACGTCTGAGTACTGTTGCCGAAACTAATGTCTAACCCAATCTCAAAATCAGAGAGGTTTGCCGCTATTTGTTCCAATTCTTTTTCGTTAAATATTTTTTCATTTCAGTTTTCTTTACACAAACATACTAGTACGAAAAATGGTACAAACTGCGCTAAACCAATGGCTCGGCTAAACGAAATAGAAGCGCAGACAACAACCTTAACACGAAAGAGGCAGTTCAAATACTGCAATGCAAAATATAATTTTAACATAACTGTTTACTCGTATTTACGATGTTGTCAGTCGTAAACTACTGAGCAGTCCATAATAGATAACTCTCAGCTCCATAAGGGACCAAGGTGGGTTATTTATAGTCTACCTTAAAGTTTTAATAAATGTAAGAGGAAATGAATTAAATTATAAAAATGCTAATTATGGGATCTTACAGGCCAGTAGAATGTTAAAAACCGAAGAATCTTAAAAATCTCCTGGAAGGATAAGATAACTAACCAAGTTGTATTAGACAGGATGAACAAACAAAAGGAGGTCGTATTGGACTGTTAAAATGAGGAAACTACAATACCTGGGACATATTACTCGTGGGAATAAATATCAACTGTTACAACTAATTATGCAAGGAAAGATTGAAGGTAGGCGCAGCATAGGTAGGAGAAGAATGTCATGGTTGAGAAACCTCAGGGAGTGGTTTGCTTGCACTTCCATACAATTGTTCCGAGCGGCAGCCTCCAGGGTCAAAATTGCCATGGTGATAGCCAACCTTCGTAGCGGAGATGGCACGTGAAGAAGAAGAACAGGCCAGTAGTATACCGACAATTACTAATTATATGAGTTTTTAAGGAACAGACGTATTTAGAAAACCGTATTTAATGCAATGTTGTGGATATTTTTTACACACTCTTGGTCCTTCTAGGATTAAGACACAAACATTCTTTCACCCATCCTTGCAAACTAATAAGGGTTGTTTTTTTAAAGTAAAATAAATTCATTTTGACTTAAAAAAATATATGTTTATTAACTTTATTTTTATTTTGACACAAATTAAACTGCTACCCGCCAAGCTGCTAAACGTTCTTTGAGAAAAATTTGCTCTAAGAATAAATTGAGCTATAGGAGATGTGAATTTGAAATCTAGTTTCTACATAAATTTACATCTTTTAAATTTTGTAGAAGTTTTACTGAATAACTAATAAAAAATAATGATAAACGAAAGTTGTTCTAATCGATAGATGACATCATGCTATTTTATATCTGATGAACTACATAAATATATTAGAAACTACCATCAACATACTGCGTAGTTTACGGGTTAAGAGATCGAATACTTTTCGCATTTCATAATAGGAACCGATTAATCTTAGGTAATATTTGTATTGGTGATACTTCTCGTGTCCTTAAAAAGACAATAAAGAAACACTTAAACTAATTGATTTTAATATGGTAGAACTGGTAAATCTCCGAAAATATCTAGAAATCATTGTTTAAAAAATTCCAAGATTGTTATTTTTCAATAATTTTTATAGAAAGGTAAATATTTGTTTTAGTTACAATAAATTGTTAGGAATTACCGGTACTTGAATATACATTTCTTAAAAATTTTAATATATATGATGTTAAGTAGGTATAAGTAGGTATAGTTCAAAGGTATAGTTTCCGTCAAGATATAAGAAATTTTGCCTGAAGCTGGTGGGATCACCCTACCGATTTAGTATTATTATAATAACAAACAACAGATCCTCCAGGAAAGGAATCGCTAAAATTAACAAAAAGTTCAAGTACATAGAATATTTTAATAGGGTTGAAATAATAAATATAAAATTAAATATCATATCATATATTTAATACGTATTTATATCTGTAGTTATAGGTATGTTATTATGTACCGGGTGGTCCAATAAGCCGATCTCTCGGCTATATATCAGAAACTATTCGTGTTTTAACTTTGGGAGAAAAAATTTCTTTGTAAAAGTGGCCAATAGAAATTGCTGGAAATAACTTTCAAGTTTCTGGGTTAATCGCTAGGGGGCGTAACCTGTGAAGAAAAATTTGAAAACCAGTTTTTTGTGAAATATACCCAATGATCCCAAGTGTTAAATAAGTAAACTACAAAGAGGCCTAAATTCCGCACAAAGTTGTTCAAGTACTTTTTTTTATTTTTCAAATAAAGGGTAGGGGTGAGTGGGAAGGTATTTGTGGATAAATACCTATAACTTTGGTTTGGATCAACCGATTTAACAAAATTAGTGTCATCAGAAAGAGTGTGGATGAATTAATTTACATCTACTATAAAATAATTGCATTTAGTTTTAATTGTCATAGGTAGAGGTTACTTTCGAATAGAAAAAATTAAAATTTGTTTTTCTTTAAAATTTTTAATGGAAACACCTATTTATTGTAAATTATAATGGAACTAGATTAAATTCGTAACAAAATCGCGCAAACAGCATGTTAATAGCTTTAGTCGTGTGTTAATAGGTCGAACTCGAGATATGAATAAAAACGTATAAACATAAGTAAGTATAGTATTAACTCACCCTGTATTGTAAATTATTAAAAAATTAGTCAGTAGGTACTTTCAAATTTTTTTTATAGCAGAATGTTGATACCTATTTTGACCATTGTCATTTCATATGATTAAAAATAGTTTTTTCGAAACTAAGTAGGCTACGACAATGAATTTGACGTGGAGTTCATATTGTTTATATATTGACAGCAGTTAAAACATTGTTAAGAAGTGTTATATTATAATTCGAATTGAAGATTGCACTTTTTTCAATAGATGTTAATATTGGTAATATTAGTAATTAACTATCAGTACTAATAATTCGTGATGAGTATATCAAATGCAGAATTGTATGATACGATTGGAGCTTATTTCGAATGTCACCAAAATGCCGTTATTGTCTCACATATATATTCTGTAAGATATCCTGACAGGAGACATTATAGCAAAGAAGTATTTGAAAGAAAAGATCTCTATAGAATTAAAAATACCCAAGTTGGTTTTTCATATTATAAAGTGAACGTTTAGGTCAGAAACTTGGAATTCCCTTTAGACTCAACTGTTATTTTAATATTCCGATAAAAACGGCAACAAGGCGCCTTTATCCTTTTACGCGTTTCTTAAAAACACTTATGCACGATTTATCTTGTGAAACAATTGTGGATTTTTTAAGATTTTTTGAGTTTTACTAAATACAGTGGTTTCTTTTTCACCAATATTTGTTGTTCTGTTTTTTAGACTGCATCCTTATCATGTAGTTCTCCACCAAGCTTTACATGAGAGAGATTTTGATGCAAGGCTGGATTACTGTAATTGGATGTTAGGTCTGCTAGAAGAACAACCGCATATCATGTCAAAGATTCTGTGGACAGACGAGGCTACGTTTAATAGTGCGGGTGGTGTTAATCTGCATAATACGCATTATTTGGCTGAAGAAAATCCGCACTGGATGCATGAGGTGCAGGTTCAAGGTAGATGGAGTCTTAATGTTTTGTGTGGTATAGTTGATGGAAAGATCATAGGTCCATATTTCTTTGATAGAACTTTAAATGGCGAAACATATTTGGATTTTCTGGAAAATCAGTTGCCTGTTTTATTGGAAGATATTTCCTTAAAAACAAGAAGAGATATGACATTACAACATGACGGGTGTCCTGCGCACTTTTCCAGATGAGTTCGAGATTATTTGTATGCAAGTTATCCAAATAAATGTATTGGAAGGGGAAGTATATTTTCATGGCCAGCTAGATCTTCAGACTTAATAAATCTGGACTTTTATCTGTGGGGAAGATTGAAGGACTTAGTGTACCAAATTCTACCAACCACGCGAGACGACATGAAACAGCGCATTATAAACACAATAAATAGTATATCAACAGCTGAGATTGAAGCAGCTGTTGTGTATACGCGCGAAAGATTACATCTTTGTGTGGACAACGATGGAAAACAATTTGAACATTTAATTGGACATTCAGTTTTAATGATCGAGATATTTGTATGATCTTTCACATATTTAATTTAAAGTTATACTAAAGGGTGAGTCAATACTATACTTACTTATGTTTATGCGTTTTTAATCATATCTCGAGTTTGACAAAAGCTATCAACATGCGGTTTGCACCTTTTTGTTACCAATTTAATCCAGTTCCATTATAATTTACAATAAATAGGTGTTTTCATTAAACATTTTGAAGAAAAACAAATTTTAATTTTTTCTATTCGGAAGTACCCTCTAGCCACGAGAATTAAAACTAAATGCAATTGTTTTATATAAGATGTAAATTAAATCATTCACACTCTTTCTAATGACACTAATTTCGTTAAAATCGGTTGATCCAAACCAAAGTTATAGGTATTTATCTACCAATACTTTCCCACTCTCCCCCACCCTTTATTTAAAAAATTTTTTAAAAAAGTACTTGAACAACTTTGTGCAGAATTTAGGCCTATTTCTAGTATACTTATTTTACGCTTGGTATAATTGGGCATATTTCCCAAAAAACTGGTTTTCAAAGTTTTCTTCACAGGTTACGCCCCCTAGCGGTTAACCCAGAAACTTAAAGTTATTTCCAGCGATTTCTCTTGCCACTTTTACTAGCGAATTTTTTCTCCTAAAGTTATAACATGAACAGTTTCTGATATATAGCCGAGAGATCGGCTTATTGGACCACCCGGAAGAATGAAATAAGAGAAATGAACCAATTAAAGAAATAACATGTGTTATTGGTCCATAATGGTCCAAATATGGTGGTATTTATCCTTCATTTTCCATGTTTTTATTTGACTGAGGTACTTGTGTCTCCAGGATGTGACATCTTTTCTTATTATCATTATCGACCTCTTTTTCCAGCTTTTTCAAAAACCACATTTCGTAGGCTACTAAATGGCATCAGTTTTGAATAGAGTAAAAGAGGTCGATAATGATAAAAAGAAAAGATATCATATCCTGGAGACACAAGTACCTCAGACAAATAAAAACATGGAGGATGAAGGATAATTCAGTCAAAAAGGAATCAACTATCAAGAATCCACGAGATGCCTACATAAATGGACTCTCTAGTGAACGGAAAGCTCCAACCAAAGATATCCTTGGTTTGTTCTTCTTCACGCTGGAAGCAAAACTGGTTTTGTAGCATGGGCTAAATGAAGTTTTTTGACCAAGAAGGGAACGGGATTATTATCCCGACAAAATGGACAAGGATCTTATAAAGAATTGTTTGAGAAGACGTTATTTCCAAACTTGCCGAAAGGCAAAGAAAACGTTGTCGTTTTGGATAACGCGTCATACTGCTCCCGCAAAGTTGATTTTCCAAAAAAATCAAAAGGCAAATCAAGGATTGGCTAATCGAAAAAACATTTTCTTTTAGGAAGATTGAGGTGAGGAAGATAAAAAGTAAATTACTGGATACTGCGACCGAATTTAGAGACGATTATAAGTACAAAATTGAAACAATAATTGTAGAAAAATATGGCGTTAAGATTTTGAAAATGCTTCTGAGGTATGTGGCTTCAAACAACGTCGAGTTTAACAACAACGAGTTTAAAGAAAAAACAGTAGAATGGTTAATAAAAAGTTGAAGAAAAAATGTTTGCGGTGGACAATTTGCAGGAAGATATTGAACCGGCGATAATTAATATAGATGATTTAGAGGATGAGGACGATTTAGATATGGATTGCGATTAGTATTAATTAGCGAGAAATATCTCAGATTTAATGCTCATTTGTTTTGTTAGTACTGTACGTACAGTACATTTCAGTCATCATCTTCTTGTGTATTTTTGTAGGTATTTTTTATAGAAATAATTTGTTTTTTTTTTGTTTATTCTCTATTTAACTCAGTTAAATTAATAAGTAAAGATTTTTGAAACGAATCGCTGATTTCTCAGTATATCGCCAAACTACCACACATATACAACTGTACCGACATGAGCGGCATTTACCTTAAAACAAAGGTCATTATCCAAAATATCTTTGACAATGAAATGCAGAGTAACCCTGTTATTTTTTTAAATTTCATTATTTGTGTGTAGTTTGTAAATTATTTGTGCATTTGCTTCTTAAGGATTTGGCATGAATTTTATTTTACATTGATTGCTATGGATTTCAAAACTATAATTGTCACAGATAAATACGCGTCAAAGTTGTTTTGAGCAAAGTTTAAATCCAATAAAAAATGAGTGAATGTATTTTAATAAATACAATAGACAATTTTTAATGACTTTTGTCTAAAATCGTTTTTGAACAAAGTTGTAAGTGTAAGAAAAAATTGTAGAAACAAAACAAAATATCTCAATATTCTCACAGTACCGTAATGTAAATCAATAAGCTTCAAAATAATATCTATTTATTCGTTTCTGCTCAAATTAGTTTTATTGTTGTTTTATCGCCAAAACGATCGTAAATATTTATTGAATGTATAAATATCGAAAAAGATTCTTTTTCGCTTCATATTAAATGCATAAAATAGTTTTTAGAAATGCTCCACGTTTTATTCGAAACAGGTACGTAGATCCCGTGCCAAAGTATGCATATTCAATAATCCCGTATAGTACAGTCACTGGAGGTTTTCACTCCGATTTCGTTGAACCTCCATCGATTTTTCATGAAAATTGGTGAGTAGTTAGAGGATATCAGAATAGAGCCATATCCTCTTTTGATATGTAGGCCGGACGATGCCCGGTTGGGTGGCTACGATCATCACGTAACCAACCCCCGTCATCCGAAAACCGACCTAGTCCTGCTGGTCTGTTCCTCCCCGTTTCGATCCGGAAAGTAACAGATCATCAGCATATGGCCCTTTTATGGCCCGATCTTTGACCAGATATTAATCTTACGAGCCGACCATCCGCCCCCCTCCTCATAGCAAAAACTCAGCCAAACGCGCTATCGCGGGCTTGTAAAAATTAGTCAAATAGCCAATAAATTAAAAAAGTTTCAAGTTTCCAATCAGTAAAACCCTAACTAGACGATCGTAGGTCCCACGATAGGAAGAAGCCGATATAAGATACTCGAAAATGATAGCTCATAAGTCATTTATGTTAGGACCTCATAAAATGACTATGAATATGGATGCTACCCATAATTGCCTTTGTGATGAAATTGAGGACGTCGAACCTGAAGAGGTTAAAAATTCTCATGACACTAGAATTCGAATGACACTATGTTTCGCGAGCTCCCACGATTAGAAGTGCCATGAAAATTTGTTTCCCTGGAAATCGGGTCTGCATGGTCTGAAGGAATTGAGGGTCAGTATATAGCGCCGTTTTATTGGCAGCGACTGTACTAAGGGGTTCAGGACCCTCCCAGCTGACGGCAACGTTCACGACAATTACCCGCTCACCCAGATCCGCGACAAGATCAGGTATCTTAGGAATCCCGTCGGCGCATCTTATTCGCGGCTCAACCTCGCATGTCCACCCTTTATTTTCAGCTGCCTTTCGTAAATACATAAGGAGTTGATCGTGTCTTTTGATGCGGTGCCAATGAGATGCGGGGCACTTCTGGAGAACGTGACTAAGGCTCTCGTTACGTTCGCATCCCTTTCGGCACCTTTGTTCATGTGGTGGATTTGAAGGGATGCCTCTAGTTGGCAGTAGATTTCCTCGCAGCTGGATTGCCTTGACAAAATCTCTCCCCGACCAGTAGGGCGGTGGATTGCTTATCCAGGCTCAGCTTTCAGAGTGTGAAGAGCCCTGGCGAAGTCCATTTCCACTATAGCCGTCCTCAAGTTGTTTCTGGCTCAATTCACGTGCGATAGATGCGGAATTGCCTGATGATGATCTTGTCCATTTAAGGATTTTCTCCCAGAGACGTGACATATATGGTAGACTTAGGGTTAAGTACGTCGAATCAGTAGCTGAGGCTCGTAATTTAGTCAGTCTCCTTCTCATAATAGCCGGGACGTGCATGGCCATGGCCATGACGTCCATGATAAGAAATCGTGATTTCATGATAAGAAATAAAAGTGACATGGTATCAACTTGCGCTTTTAACCTGGGGGTGGGTGGCACCCCTTCTGTTTTTATGAAAAAGTTGCCATTACCAAAATTGAAGCCAATAAAAAATTGAATAAATTGCTTGCTTGAAAAACCTTTTAATATTAATTCAAAGTGAGTTATAGGTAATTAAATTAATTTTTTTAACGAGTACTCAAATCTGGAATTCAAGCTTAAATAACGGGAAAAAAATGCATTTTATAAAATTACTTATTAAACAATTTTCAAAGTTCTCAGAAATACCTATAAAATAAGCTCTAGAAGAAGTTGATAGCATCAAAATTAAGCAAGTTATGATAGAAATAAGAGGATCCCTTCGAATTGTTTTGGAAAAAGTGAAAAATAAAACATACGCCATTTGCACAAAAATTTAAATTTATAGTAATCCCTATAAGACTTTCTTTATTTTAGCATGAGTAATGACCTCAACAATTTTGACCGGTTAAGAATGCATATTTTTGAAAAAAAATTTGCATTCTTAATATATACTCAATATGTCACATAAGCACTGAAAAAATTGTTCAGCAGATGTGGAAAGAATAATATTAATTCAGTTTGGAGTATATTAATAAAGTTTATCATAAACCAATAAAAAAGTTTCTAAATGATTAAAGCCATTAAAGCCAATTAAAAACATTTTCCAATATTTTTATGACAATGGGTAATTTTTAAGGGTGCAAAATTACGCAATAAATAAATAAATACCTTAATACTCAATAAATGAGATTTTAATTCAGTAATGTCTTGTAAAATAATTAAAGTTTCTTGAAATTATTTTTTTGAATGATTCTGCTTTAAGGGGTGGTTTTTAAGGGTTGAAATTTGACAGTCAATCAAAAATTATATCATAAATATTAAAGAAACTATTTGGGTAATATTAATATGGGATTTGATATTTCAGAAATATAAAAAATGATTTTTTCATTATTTTCGATTTAAGGGATAGTTGCTAAAAAGAGTTGAAAAATTAATTAAAATCATAAATCATGCTTATAAATGTTGTAAAATATTTATTTATTTAATTAATCTGGATTACTTATGACAGAGCTAATCTGTATTTTTTACCATTTTTAACAAAAGGGGTGGATTTCACCTTTAAATGCAAAAAACGCAAGTTAAGCATATGTCACTTTTGAAGTTGAGGGTAAAATATACTCAATCTCAAAATTTCATGCAAATCGATTGAGGTTCACCGAAATTGGAGGTAATAGTTGATTTTTACCTTTATTCACTGTACTATATTTTATTTTACTATGTATGATACATACATGTCGCTATTTTCGTAAAAAATTCATTTTCATTAATGATATAAGTGCACAGATTGCAACTATGTAGTGTAATGATTTTATATTTTAATATTTGTGAAATACACTGCCTAAAATATTATATGAAGTATGTATTTAACCAACAAAAGCTATCAAATCAAATCAAATAAATCATGTACTGATTGATGGGAATATAGTTAAGTATTAAAATTGTAGATACTAAATTCCGAGAAATGATAATTTAGCTTTAGCGATAACACTGATATAAAGTTGTGAATATAGATCATTTATCAACTTCGATATTAATAATTCACATACAGTCAAATAGTCATAGAATAAAGGACTTGGTAAAGCATCTTATAAAAGATGACAACGCTGATCAATAGAATAGAACGATAAATAATCGAAGTTTGAAGTTAGAGAGAGATATATCACTCAGTCTTGTCATAGCATGGTTGAAATTGAACTGAGCGGGCCATGTGGCCAGAATGAATGACGGGCGGTTGACCCAAAAAATATCACTGTGGAGACCACGAGCTGACAAAACAAGTAGAGATAGACCACCTATATGATCGATAGACGAAGTCCAAATAATGGCTAGGAATTGGCTGCAGGAATTTTTAAGACCCTCAGAACTGAAAGAAATTAGGGGAGGCCTTTGTTCAACTAGACGCTAAAGGCTATATGATGATGATGATGATTATTGAATGCCAACTTTTATTATTATTGCACTGCCTCCTTTTTCTATATTGTCAGGATGTATAATTTGGTATAACCTGTATCCTCTAAACTTTATCAAAGATTATTTATTAAAATGAGAAACAAATCAACTTCTATATCTATAGTCCATTTCCATCATATTGATAGCACATTATGTATGCAAATCCCTAAACTGATGATACGGGTGACTCAATGAAAAATAGATATTTGTCAACAAGTTTACAGAAGTATATAGGAAAACAATTTTAAATTAAAAAAAAAAAAAAAAAAAAAAAAGAGGTTAATCTTTGTAAATGGGTATATTTATTTAAAAAAACCCTTAAAAGGGCCACATCAATAAAACAAACGTTTTCGGACTACACAGTCCATCATCAGGTTATTAAAATCGAAAATGCCTAAAAATAAGTATAAACCATATTAGTTAAAACAAACGAGATTTTGAAATGTTGACTATGGTTGAAAAGCAAAAGATGGTTATACTTACTAGGTCATAATGCCTGAGCCACCAAAATATTAGGGTAAAAACCTTTAAATTACATTTACATTACTAAATGTAATTTAAAGGGTTTTTACCCTAATATTTTGGTGGCTCAGGCATTATGACCTAGTAAGTATAACCATCTTTTGCTTTTCAACCATAGTCAACATTTCAAAATCTCGTTTGTTTTAACTAATATGGTTTATACTTATTTTTAGGCATTTTCGATTTTAATAACCTGATGATGGACTGTGTAGTCCGAAAACGTTTGTTTTATTGATGTGGCCCTTTTAAGGGTTTTTTAAATAAATATACCCATTTACAAAGATTAACCTCTTTTTGTTATACGTGGTATACAGCCAGCTACAGGAATTTTTCCTTGTGGATTTTTTTAATTTTAAATTAAGTATGACCACCAGGTATAAAGGTTGAAGCATAATAGAATACAATAGTTTTGAGGGTTACTAATTTCTAAATAAAGTTGCCAGTGTCGGAGTGATGGACATTAACAGGTACTAATGAATTTGCAAGAAATGTAAGATGTTTATTTTATTGGTTTATATATAAAATAATTTGTGGTCGTAACAGGGGCCGATTTGTAAAAAAATGAATATTATTTTAATCAAATTCCATTTCAGATTCACTGCTTTCTTAGAATCTAAGGAATCTTCAACTCCAATGTTAATTATTACCGGTTCCAGCATTGCATCAGATCATATTATCCAAATTCCACATTTTATTTTCTTCCTTGTGAGCATGACTAACAGCATTTTTCCAATTTTCTGGAGTTACTTTTGATAAGGAATGTTCTAATAATTGTTGTAAGTCTTTTTTAAAGTTTTGTTGTTGCGTCCGATTTCACCCTTTACTTGAGACCATATATTCTATCGGATCGGATCACAGTGGTATGGGGGTAAACGTAAAATAATCTCACAGTGGATGGGGTAACGATCACGGTTTAATGCCATTTCATCAATTATATAATTTTTTATAAGCTGCTTTATGTTGCCTTACAATAGGTAATAATTCCTTTTTTTGTCGAAAATTGCGTGTTTATCCAACCATTCGATTATCTCTCCTTTTTTCCATGCCGTTGTTGGCAATTTTTCTGCTAGTCTTGAATGGTAACTAGCATTATCCATGACTATGACAAAATTTTTTGGAATTAAATCCAACATTTGCTCAAAATATTCTTCAAAAACGCCAGCAGTCATTTCCTCGTGGTAATCTTTGGTTGATTTTGAGGCAAAACTTAATAATCCATCATTGACAAAACCGTATTCGTTTCCAATATGGGTTATTATGAGTCTGCGTCATTTTCCAACGTGAATATTGTTTATTCCAGTAGATACACCTTCAAGGAATGCCTGACGGGAACTTTTCACATTTGTATCAACCCATAGATATGATACAGTATGACCTTCATTTAGCCAAGTCTCGTCCAAATAAAAAATTGTTTTCCCTTCTTCTCGGTACTTTTTAATAGTTCTTAGATAATCTCGTCTCCAACATACAATCTAATCTTTTTCAATTAAAACGGATTTTCTTCTATTCTTTTGCCAACGAAATCCCATCTCTCTCAATAGTCCCCATAATTTCTTGTTGCTTATGATTGGTAACTCTTCGTTTTCTCTAATTAATGTTAGGATTTTGTCCAATGTTGGAAATTCTTTGTTAAAAAAAAATGAGTGGACGCAATTTCCAAGGGTTTACTCCCTCCACTCTTCTTGGGAGATGAAACAGTTCCTCCTTTTCTTTCTTTTAGAAATCTATAAATTGTTGCTTCTCCAACCCCTGTCATATTTGAACACATGTTAACGATTTCACGAACATTATTTAAAGGGCGTTGATGTACAAGTGCATCGTGTACATTTAGTATTATATTTTTCTCTCTTAGACTGAAGGCACCTTTAACACTACACTTAACCGGGATAAAACCTGTTGTTCGACGTCATTTTTAAATGCAAATAACAAAATATCGACACCAAAAACGTAGGTAGGTAAGACATGAACAATGTACATCTACAAACTAAATGAAAGATGCAAACAATTTCTGATTTATATTATTGGCATAAGCTGTAATGTGGCATAAAAACTACTTAAACTATCACTAGTGAAGCCTTATCAGTAATTCCAGGTAATCGTTAAAGAAGGTGTTCTTTTTGTGTCAGGCGATAACTTGTATAGAAAACAATAATCACCTTTAAATTACTGTTTACATTAATTTATTTCGTGAAACATTGAATTCTCTCGTTAATCACCCGTGTATAATTAACAATAATGTGTGGCACATATACCGACGTTTTTTACGCACAAAAAAGGTATAGTGTGATTAGTGGACACTTATTTAACAAAAGATTTTTTAAAAGATAATGAATTGTTGACGGCATCTTAAAATATTAATTTTTTTTATTTATTTCAAAACAAGTATAGGGTGACGCCTATGGTTTTTTGACCTGCTCTGAGGATTTCCATACTAATGTGCTCTCAATATGATGGAAAAGGACTATAGGACTTCTGGCAGCTCATTTTAATGTAGCAATCCATTGGGATTCCATTTTATGATTAGTAGTTGCTTAGAAAAGATTTATTATATTGAGCAGTGTAAATCACTTCTAAATCAACGTTGTTTAAAGAGAGCTTACCGATTATAAGAATATTTTTGGATCCACGTGTGATTTTTAGGAGCAATTTATTTTCAGAAATTTTTGTTACAAATAATATTCCTAATTTACATAATAAAAAATAAAAATTGTAGTTGCAACTAACACCGTATATGTGTTTTTAATATAAATAAAACACCCTTCATCATTATCAGACTAAACTATAAAAAATAAAATGCTAACACTTTATTTTTGTGATTCAATGTGATTAAATTGTTTACAAATATCTTTTCATTTTTTCATAGCTGCACTTACCACAAGCCAAACAGTAAATTGCTGTTTTTATTTTTTGTGACCACTTCTATTAAAGTTATTATGAATACGAAAAACGTTTGCTGGTGTTGTTCCAGAATAAAAGAATTCGTAAAAGTATTCATATTTTCTTTAAAAGTGTTCAACCCACACGAAATACGAGAAACGTTTTCTAGGGCAGTATTGAAGTGGGTTTAGGAAAAATAAAATGGTTTCTAGTGCAGGTATGTATTTTTTAGTTTAATTTATCCGTCAAAATAGAATCAAATTAATATACTTAACACAATATTTGATATGTTGAAGCTGGTGTATAAATTCCGAAAAGTTAAGATTTTTTTATTTCTCTCCTCACTCATATTGCTGCCAAAATACATTAAGGTACAAAAATCCAATCCATTGTATACTTTTTATTTATTGTGACTTAAAAAACTTAAATCTTGTTATATGAAATCTTAGAAATTCAAATTAAATTGATTTTACATGTGCTCGATTTGAATTTAGTTTAATGCAAAAAGTGATATGAGAAATATAATTGGTAAACAAGAAAATGTATATCTAACCGTAATCCAATATATATTTACTGTTTCTCTAGCCTTATATAAGGATTGCAAGTCACAAACTTAAAAGCGAAGAAAGTAAATAGACACAGTTCATTTTTTAATTGAATTAGTAGTAATATTCGCCGTTCGTAATGTAGTTCGAGACCCGGCCGGGGTCAATTGTACTTGTGTCAAGTCTTATATTAAATTAAGAACTACCATACGTTTTTCTTTTGGGAAAATACAACATAAAAATTCAGTTGGACTAATGTAGCGAGACTCCAACGCCACGTGGCGATCGTTGCCTATAAAGAAAAGAATCTAATCTGAAAAAAGAAAATAAAATGCTAATCATAGAGTAAAAATGAAGTGTAAAAAATTTAATTTGAACTGGAAATTTAAATAGAAAATTGAGTAAAGACTCCATCCCCAAAACACTGAATGTTTTCTCAATAGCTGTTATATGGAACCTACTGTACATGCTTACTTACGACTAACTTTCTTAGAAGAAAGACTCGAATACATACCATCGGTGTCATACTTGGGAGTTCACTTTATTAAGTCTCTCAATTTGGACACAGATCTCCAACACACTATTGACAGAGTAAGGAAGAAAACTAATCTCCTGGGCGCGTTGTCTGGCAAAAGAGCTGGCGCCAGCTCCAAAATTCTTTTACATACCTATAAAACATTTATAAGGTCTATCATCGAGTATAAGGCGTGTGTCTATGCATCACTTAACAAAATACAGATTAAATAACTCCTGACTACCGAGAGAAAGATACTGCGGAAATGTATGAGTAAACAAGCTCATTACCATCAGTACTAATTCATCCACTTTTTAAGATGAATACAATTGACAACAGAAGCCATTCTCTTAAGCTTCTCTCTTTTTCCTCCAGCCAAACTTCTACATCTGACTGGTAACGAACTGACGTATGAGTATCACGACGACGTAGAAGCAAACCCCATTAAATATCGCAAATAAATAAGCCAAATATGCTAATCCAAGAGTCGTTTCTATCATATATCTAGTTACATGATACGCTTTTAACTTCGTTCCTTCAGGATCTTCAGGGTTATCTTCTTTTCCTCCTTCCTATGGAACTCCATTCGTTATTCTCTTAATCCTCCTGCTATCACAAGTTCTTCTTACATGTCCATGCCACTTTAGTCTTTTTTGTTCTATATATGTTAGTATGTCTGTTTCTATTGATGTTCTTTGCTTCATTTCGTTATTACTTCTCTTATCAATTCTGATTACTACTTAAGCTTCTAAATAGAGTTAAACTAAAAATTGCAGAAAATCTTGCATATTCATCACAGTTTTTTAACCTAATGCTTCAAATAACATCAGATATTTCTTCTTCACTTATATTAGCAGCATTTCCAATAAAATATCTAAACTTTTTACTTCTACAATTGATAACATCAAAATTTCCTTTAAGTCACACAACACTTTAAGTTCCTTCTTAATCAACACCAAAGATAGGATGAACACACTTAATAAAAGTGGTATTTACAAATTAAAATGTGATGATTGTGATGCTTCTTATGTAGGGAGAACCATTAGAAAGTTATCCACTAGAGTTTCTGAACATTTGAAAAGACCAAACTCTTTAAGTTTTGGTCAACACTTATTATCCAGCAAATACAATTTTAACATTAATTCTGGTTCATCTATCTTATATGACATTATTAGAAAGAAAAAACTATCTGGAGTTGGATTTATTAGAAGATTTGGAGATTACAAGGGAAACAAATGAAAACTCTCACTGTCTGAATACTCAAATTAATTTAAATTATACTAAATTTAAACTTATTTTTAAAAATTTTATTACAGCTTCACCTCGTAGAGGACCCAGCTCGGCTGTTTAGACTTGCTGCACTGAGTATTTCCATATTAATTTTATAGTTCTTCCATTGACTGTGGATTCAACTGAACTACTTGGATTTTTTTTTTGAACCTATTCTCTATCCTTCCATTGTTGGATATAGGTCTCCCCCAGTTCTCTCCATCTTTCCCTATCTTGAGCTGTTCTCTGCCATGTGGGACCTCCTTGTTTCCTGATGTCATCTTTCCACCTCATCTGTGGTCTGCCTCTTGATCTCTTTGCATTGTATGGACGCCACTTTCCGATGGCATTGTTCCATCGTCCGTCTTGGAGACGTTCATTGTGTCCAGCCCATTTCCACTTCAGTTTTGCTGCTTGTTCTATCGCGTCTACTGTCTTTGTTCTGGTTCTGATCCACTGGTTACGTTTTCTATCTCTAAGTGATACACCCAACATTTGTCTCTCCATCGCTCTTTGTGCCTTCCTTATCCTATCCAAATTTGCCTGTGTAAATGTCCATGTCTGTGCTCCGTAGGTGAGCACCGGTATGATACAGGAGTTATATACCTTACTTCGTAAGTATAGAGGGATTGTTTGATTTTTTAGAACGTAAGAAAGTTTGCCGAACGCTGCCCATCCCATTCTTACTCGTCTTGATATTTCGGCTGTTTGATTTTCTCTATTAGCTCTGATTGCTTGTCCTAGATAGATATACTCATTTACCTGTTCTATTTCTTCTGTTTTTATTTTAATTGCCTCTTGGTCTTCCGTGTTTGTCATTACTTTTGTTTTGTTGAAGTTAATTTTTAGTCCTTTTTGCACTGATTTTTCATGAAGTTCATTTAGTATTAATTCCAGTTCTTGTCGTTCAGAGGAGATCAGGAGTATATCATCCGCATATCTAAGGTGATTTAGGTATTTTCCGTTAATACATATTCCTCTGTTTTCCCAATCTGTTGATTTTATTATGTCTTCGAGGGTCAAGGTAAACAGTTTAGGTGAAATTATATCGCCTTGTCGGACTCCTCGTTTAACTTTTATATTATCGGTTATTAATTTGTCGTCCAGAATTACGGTCATGGTTGCTTTTGGTAAATATCATGTATTAATTGTCGGTATCTTATATCTATTCTACTATTGACCAGAGCTTCTTCAACCGCCCAGTGTTCAATGCTGTCGAAAGCCTTTTCATAATCTACGAATGCTAAGTACAGCGGAAGGTTGTATTCATTGGTTTTCTCAATTAAGATTTTAAGCGTATGTAGATGGTCGATTGTGCTGTATCCTTTTCTGAATCCGGCCTGTTCCACTGGTTGGTAGTTATCAGTTTATAGGTTAGTCGGTTGTTTATTATTCTTGTGAAGGTTTTATATAGTTGTGACAAAAGGGAAATAGGACGGTAGTTGTTTAGGTCTGTTCGGTCTCCTTTCTTATGTATTAAGATTGTGTTGGCATTTCTCCATTGTTTGGGTATTTTACCTTTAAACACACATTTGTTGAACAGTATTTTTAGCATTTTTTTTTATCGTGTCTCCTCCTTCTTTTAGCAGTTCCGCCAGTATTTTGTCCTCACCGGCCGCTTTATTTCTTTTCATGTCGTTTATGGATTTTTCGATTTCATCTTCAGTTATTACTGGTAATACCTCTGAGCCAACATTTTGTATTTTCCTCGTGAGATTCTGTTTAGATGATAGTGGTGGGTCATTTTTTAGAACTGTATAGGTCTGTGTAATATCTTTCTGTGATTTTTACTATTTCTCCTAGATCTCTTTCTTCATTGTTCTCAGCTTTAAGCATGATTAGTTTTCTTTTTCCTATATTTGTCTTCATTGTTTTTAAACTTTTGTTCTTCTCTATAATTTTCTTAATGCGGTCTTCTTGGTATTTCTTTAAATCTTCCTTTATCTGTTTTCTTATGGTTTTATTCAGTTCGGTATACTCCACTGTATTTCTTTTGTTATTATTCGTAAGAATTGGCTCTCAGTCCCCAGCAGCTCCGGAATCACCTTCCAAGGCAATGGTAGGATCGAGGAAAGAGCTGAGGGAGCTAAAATCCCTGGGTTTTAGAAGATTGCCAGAAAAAACGAAAACAAGCAACGAAACTGGATATTGCGACTTATAATGTCAGATCACTGATGAGAGACGAAAAGCTAGCTGAACTGGAAGAAGAAGTAAAAAAGATGAAATGGGATATATTAGGATTAAGTGAGATAAAAAGAAAAGGGGAATCCTGTATGAAGTTGGAATCCGGGAATGTACTATACTATAAAGGAACTCAAGAAGAATCATTAGCTGGTGTCGGTTTTCTTATTTCTAATCAGCATGTCCATAAGATAGACAATATATTGGAATTTCAGAAAGGATTGCGGCTCTAATAATGGACATAGATAAAAATATAAGTTTAAAGATCATACAAATTTACGCATCTACATCATCACATACGGAAGAAGAAGTGGATATATTCTACGAATCGTTGACACAAACAGTGAACAAATACAAAAGCACCTACACAATCATTATAGGCGACTTCAATGCCAAATTAGGGAGAAAACTAGAAGAATCAGAAAATAAAATCGGCAACTTTGGATATGGAACACGAAACGAAAGAGGAGAAACATTAATGAACTATATGGAAACGAACGGTCTATATGCGATGAATATCTTTTTCAATAAAAAACCACAGAGAAAATGGACGTGGGTCGCGCCCAATGGTTTAACAAAAAATGAGATTGATTACATCCTATCCAACGAAAAGAACATAGTACAAGACGTTACGGTCATAAACATGATTTTTGTAGGAAGTGATCACAGAATTGTTAGAGCCAAAATCAAAATTAACTCCACAACAGACAGACAAAAATTTAAACCATCTAAAAAAGAGATAGATACAGAACTTCATAAAGAACGCAAAGAACAATACATAAACCAGCTAAAAATAAGTGACATATCACAGCTAAGGGTCTGCAACTAGACGAATTAAACGATAAAATAACAACAGAACTACTAGAAGCAGGCCTGAAGATTGCTAATAAACAAAAGCGAAAAAAAAATTAGCACTCTATACAATACCTGTTTAAAATCTATGAACATCTGATGACTCTCACAATCAAACTTCCAGCATTTTTCCTGTATCTGTTTTATTGTGAATATATGGTCAATAAGATTGTCCCGATCTAAATCCGCATTGATCATCCCCAACAATTTCTTCTGTGTATGTTTTGGTTCTTTCTAACAGGATGTTTGGAAAGAGTTTGTAGGTGGTATTTAAGATCATCATTCCTCGGTAGTCAATAAAGTGATTTTTGTCTCCATTTTTGTTGGTTGGTACAATAACCTCCCCTTTACATTCTGAGATTGTTTTTGAGATATGACTGTAAAAACTTGTGGGGCACTCTATATCATGATTTCAATGTTCTAAATAAAATCCTGTAGATTTTGCAGTTCTTTCCTGGCTATTCAGACACATTTTACTAATTTCAGTGGACACAGCGTAAGAAGTTATCCGTTAAAAATATAAATTGATATATGATATATAGAATAAACATTCAGAGAAATATATAAATCAATTAAATAAAAAAATATAGCAAAGCTGGAGGTATATCTCGTGTCGGAGGATATAAAATAGAGAGCTTTAGGAAAATTCTGATATTTACAGACAAATTCAAGCACCACTAACAGGAACAAGTACTAGCCTATTATTTAAAATAGTGGAATAGAAATCGGAAAAAAAAGTATCATCTCTTGTACACCAAACCACACTTCATAACTTTAACCTGACTCATATTTTTAAATTAAAACAAATCACATATTAGGTACTTGTAAAGTAACCTTTCTCCAGGGACATGCTTACAATATAACTATAATATAAACAAACACAGTAACATTGGAAATAAATTGTTTTATAATTAGTATTTCCACAATCACTGATGTGAATAACAATTGAAGAGTATAGATATGATTTTATATTAGATTAAACTACAATTCATTGATGATGTAATGAGAATTGCGTTTTACATTTGTTTTGACGTTTCGATTTCCAGTGAGGAAATCGTTTTCAAAAAATTCCGAAAAAAAAATTATGAATGCCCTTAATCTGGAAATGTTTATATAATTAGCGATGTGTGGTAATGCAAATTTGACAGTAGACTTACTTGGTCTACATCTTAGACCATTAGCAATGTTTTGGTATGAAATTAGGAGAGCTTTTGCTGTCGTCTCGAATTGATATCAAATTTGAATATTTTTGTACCTGTTGTAGTTTATTATAAATGATCTGTTTCTGACCTAGTATTAACTCGTTATTGTTGGTATATTCTTACTGCTAACTTCGTCTTTTAGTATTGGCAACCAGATATTGCTTCATTCTGTTGATGTGTTTGCCACGCATTTTCCTTTATTTATTGAGATGAGGCAGCCCAAATAAAATAGACTCGGCAAAGTAAAGCTAACGAGATGGACAACCTATATAAAAAATTAATGGAAACTAAGCAATAAACGAATATAATATATTAGTAGAGACGTACTGTAAGACGAACTGACGAAAAATATAGATTAAAATACCTAGTAGCCGAATGCAAAAATAGATTTTCAGTAAAAATGATAAGTGATACTCAGTCATGCCTGGATTGGATGCCTGGATGCCTGGATCAACAGAAAGATGTTTACGTCTGTTTTATCGACTATGAGAAAGCATTCGATACTATCAAACATGACAAACTCATAGAACTATTACGTCTTTCAGGACTTGACACTAAGGACATCCAGATTATAAAAAATCTATATTGGAATCAAACAGCCCACATGAAGAACGGACATATGGTGAGTGAAAACATAACCATTTCTAGAGGGGTAAGACAGGGCTGTATTCTTTCGCCACTGCTTTTCAACCTGTACACGGAACAAATATTTCTAGAGGCACTAGGAGAGTACAATGAGGGCATCAAGATTAATGGCGTACCAATAAGTAATTTTCGATATGCAGATGATACTATTATACTGGCCAATAACATCGAAGATTTACAGATGATGCTACATAGAGTTAATACAACTGGCAGCCGATTTGGACTGAAGATCAATAGAAAGAAAACTAAATTTATGGTGATCAGTAAAAAAAATTTCAACATATCGACCTGCATATTGAAGACGAACGTATTGAAAGAGTACACCGATTTAAATATCTGGGATATACAGTAAATGACAAGTGGGACCCAGAAGTAGAGATTAAGATCCGAATTGAAATAGCAAGATCCAAATTCATTAAAATGAGAAAGCTTTTAAGCAACCGCAACCTAAGCATTAACCTCCGATGGGGCGCCACGAAATGCTACGTACTCTCTACGCTACTTTACGACGTAGAAGGGTGGACGTTAACAGCAGCAACTATAAAGAAGTTAGCGGCTCTAGAAATGAGGCTGTATCGACGCATACTGAGAATACCTTGGACAGACAGAGTGACCAACACAGAGGTATTAAGACGAATGGGTAAAGAGGTGGAATTGGTAACAACTGTTAAAATGAGGAAAGCGTCATACCTGGGCCATGTGTTCCGTAATGATAAGTACAGTCTACTACAGCTTATCGTGGAAGGCAAGATTGAAGGTAGAAGAGGTTTGGGCAGAAAGAAGAAATCCTGGCTGAGAAACTTGAGAGAATGGTTTCAAATACCAGAAGCTGCGAACATAATTCATGCGGCACAAAACAGAGAAACCTATCGTGTGATGGTCGCCAACCTTCGGTAGAAGACGGCACATAAAGAAGAAGATACTCAGTAAAACAGAGAATACGGTTAAAATAAATGGAACAAAAACAGATACAATTCACCCACGCTACCTGGGCGAACACTATGCCAAAACAAGGATATCGATCATCCGTAAGAAGAGAGTTATATTGAAACCTCAATACTCCGGAGTATTGGATTTTAGGAAGTCCAATTCAAATTCCAGAAGAACTGGAAGAGAGGTGATGAAAATACTAAAAATAGGGCTAAGCTCAGAGGAACAAATTTAAATGGCCAATATATTAGTAACAATTCAAGAATAGTCCGTATGATAGCCAAAGTCTTAACACAAAAAGGTAGTAATTTAACTTTAAATAGTTCTACTAATATGAGATACTAATGACAATATTGTAAAGATATCAAAAGTGATAAATCTGTTACAATTATTATATTATATCCAAAAAGTGAGTCTTCAATACTCTTTATATAATGTTTAAAAAAAAACATATGAAATTTATTTCCTTTCCCAAAATCAAATTGTATTATATCAAAAAAAATTATTATATCAAAAAAATGAGTTTGGTCAAACCCTTTACATCCTTAGTAAAAAAAACCTAATAAAAACATGAAAGGTATTTTCTTCTCTCCAATATTTTAGAATTAGATTATATCAAAAATTAAATTATCACAAAGGTATTTACCTTATCATATGCATATGAAGAGGGTATACTACTAAATAGGAAGTAACAAAAGTTAAACAATTAAACAACTTATCTTAAAATCACTACAAGTCCATAGGAAAACTCCTCTTGGCACGGCAAAATACTCTATGATGACAAATCCATGGGAGTACACGGTAGTAAACACCCGGCGCTGGTCTATCCGATCCGAGAAATCGGTAACTCCAGAGACAAGTTGCTAATTAGTTTAAGGATTCAAAGTTACTAATATCCTTGAGGGAATATTCTCAAGAGAATACTCTCAAGTGAAGTGACGGAATCTAAAATGATTATTTAATTTAATAAATATGTAATATAAATGTAGCAGCATGGATTGACTTCACCAGAACACAACATTAAACATTAGGTTAGGTCAACATCATGTCAAAATTTATGAAGTTATTTCCGTAGCATGACAGGCTTGAACATGCGCAGAATACAGAAGGCTGTAGAACCTTGTATATTCCACCAAAAAAAGTTAGGTAAAAAAAAGAACCAAAAAAACTTAATGATAACGACATGGACTAAAACAGAATTTAAGTTTAACTATATAAAAAAATGACCTTCTGTTCTTTGCAAGTAAATCATGGAAATTTCATATTTAAATTATTTCGGAACTCAAAAATAAATCTCTAAAGAAATACTAAATACAATGATAAATTTGATTGTATGATAAAGAGATAATACGTATAAAATGATTTACTTACATGGAGCCGCAGCACGCCAAAAAAATCTTCCTTTTATGTGGAACTCTTATAAATATTGATTTTTAAAATTTACTTATTATTATGAATATATCTATTTTATATATGAATTAATTTATTCTTCCCCAAATTATTTTTCTGCTCCAATTCCGTCACTTTGAAGGTGAAAAATTTCACCGGTTGACGTGGCTGCGTATGAGTTCTGACCAAAACTGAAACTTCTTTCGCACAACCTCGATCTTCCTTTCAAAGCGCTAACAGCGCGTGGGTGGAGAAATGTCGATTTAAAAATCGATCACAGGCGGGTTATAAGAAAATTTCTTGAGGGGTTTAAATTGGACTAGTCAGTAGCGTAAACGCTACAATATCTCGAAAAATGTCAATTTTTGTTTTTTTTATTTCAATGTACCTAAAATGTACTGTAGTTTTAAGGGAAAGAAGGGTACAAGTGAGTTTGCACGTAAACGCCACGAGATCGAAGTTGTAACTATACTAAATGTACATAGATGGCGCTACGATTCGCAAGAACAAGGTTCCATTTTAGTTTGTTACTGACTTTGACACTGTGCGGTTCACCAAGAAGGTTACATTTTGTGATATAACGAGCACCCGTGTACGCTGAAGATTAAAAAGGGTGCATTTGTGTTGTAACCATTTTAATAGAGTAGTAGACATTTTATAAGTTTTAAGTATAATGATTAAGTGACAAATTCGATATGGAACAAAACATGTAATTACATTCCGCTTCAAGAGGGTTACATCTGTAAATGTAACTTTCTTAAATACAATAATTTGTAACCTATTATTTTTTTTTTGGATTTTATATTATTGAGATTTGACCCTATTGACCAAAATATAGTTATGAAAAAATGGTAGTTTATTTAGATAAGTAATTTACTTATACAAATAAAATTGTATTCTTAAAAATTCTTAATTACTTTTATTTATTGCCACTCAGTATTCGTTAGTAAAAAAGTGGAACTATCAATTTTTACACTTTAATATAAACATTATTAAGGTCGATTTATTTTTAGGGTTTTTAACGACTATTGGAGTATGCAAGATATTGAAAAGCAAAGGGATTTTATATTATCCAATACGAAAACTGTAACACCGCGTTATAAATACACGAATGCACAGAATTCGGGAAAACCTGAATGAACTCTCTATACTTTTTTTTAAATTAATGATAAAGCAATTCGTGTTTGCAAACTTTTTTTCATGGCTACCTTAGCAATTAACTATAAAGTCATTAGTACAGTCTTCAAAAAGCAGAATTTATGTGACAGCGGCAGGGTATTGGAAAATGACAAAAGAGGAAGACATGGGAATAAAATTAAAATGTATAAGTTTGAAAAAAATCACCCTGGAATTTTTTTTATAAAACCTCCTTTAAGCATTTACCTCCATCTACCTCCGATTACAATGAGGTACAAATTATAAATTCAAGAAAACAAGTTAATGTTAATAAAATCGAGCTCCAGAAAACATTTTCTTTAAAACCTGGTATAACCGATGCAAAATAAAGGGATTGTTATCGTTAATTAAAAGAAAATCATTGCGTACCCCTTTATTATACTAATTTTTACAAAAAACTATGAACTATTTTTATGTTAATGAAAAATTCCTTTTGTTTCGAGCGTTATTCTGTTTATTTGTATGAATAGTTGTAAGCAAATTATATATATTTTTTTGCTTTTATGGTTTAATGTCAGATGGTTCCATAATTTGTCTACGATGCAACCACAAATTAGACAAAAAGGACCGTTCTTTTATGGGAAAGACAGTTACATCTTTCAAACTCTCCATAGCTTTTATTTTCTGGAAATATGTATATTTATCATCTTAAAGTACTTATAAAATCTTAACTACAAAATGAAAATGATAATGATTTACTTTTTGATACTTATATTGTGGTTTAAATAATAATTTAAATTCTGTTGATCTAGGTTGGTTTTCTGTAGACTTTAGTTACATATCCTTCGTAATTAACACATTCATAAATTATGCTTACTTGTTGTTTTTCTTTTCCATGGGGAATTTGATTAAATATTATTTTCAGTTAATCTCCATCAAAAATGTGTTCAGTGCTCCTGATCCATGGAGTCATATAGAGAACACATCATCTATAGCGTTCACCAATCTGTGAGTTTTTGGTCATATTTGTACACCATTATTTCCTTAAATTATTCTAGCATATCTGCTAATAATGGAGGTAATAAAAATTAGTCATTTTTAGTTAGGATACATACATGAAGAACAATCATCACACAATCATCAATACATATCTGCATCATGCTGGGTTTTTGGTCATATGTTTGGTAATAATAGAGACAATGAAAAACAGTTGCAGAACCTTCTTGAAGAGCCTAATTGAATAAGCGTCTAAACGTCGTTCACTGCTAAACATAGACCCTCAATTGTCTCTAGTGTTCCCGAAATTATCCCGTGTAAATCCAGTCTATTATAACGTTCTTTGTATCATTTGTCCACTTCCACTACACCATTATGGGTTTAGTAAAACTAGTGTTATTCATTCTTGCCACGTGTCTCAGGTGCATAAAGACGACGGCCTTAAAATATTTTAAAATAAATCCTATGTTTGACATAGGAAACCATGGAACAGAGGGACACTGTTTCAACTATGTTGCTGTAAGCAGACAACTGGACAGACATGTTTCATCATTTTGACAACAAAGATAATCTAGAAATTAAGAAAATCATAATAGAGCTCCCCCAAAAAAAACACAAAAGCTTTTAAAGAAACACTCAGAGAGAAGTATACTCAAGCAGGTGTGGCGTCGCTCGCACCGAAATACTGGGCATCCCGGTACCACCCAAATGTCCGCCCACACCGCCAAAATCAGACTGATCTTATTTTAAATTTAATGCGCAATTGAAAGAGAAAAGCAAAATAAAAGAAGGACAGTACATATATCGTTGAAGAATTCTGGCAGTACAAATAAATATTTAGATTATGCTGATCACTTTGAAGATTTTAAGACGCAATTCTCAAAGTGGTAAATAAAAACTTTATGAAATTTATATGATATACAATACAGAGTGGACAAGAAAAATGCTACAGCATCTATCCTTATACAGTATTTGTTTTTTTGTTGAGCAAGGTATATTTAGGATAATTGATAGGATATCCTTTTTATTTTATATTGTTGGTATGGTACTACTGATCCTCCACTGGTCTGATAAGAAGAGAATAAAAGTCTGAAAGTCCTGAGAAGACAGTTAAACAATGAAAAAGTGTGAAATACACAAACTAAAGAAGAAAGAAGGAGTCCCCATATCAAATACAGAAGAACTACTACACATAGTTAAAGACTTCTATCAAGAACTATACACAAGTCAAAGAGAATACCAAACGAACTTGGAAGCCGCCGCATCACGCAAAATCATCAACCAGGGTTCAGAGCTCATGCCAGAGATCACACTAAGCGAAATCCCAACACGCAATGAAAAATATGAAAAACAATAAAGTACCAGGAGAAGATGGAGTCGTAATAGAAGCTATTAAGATAGGCGAAAGGTGTCCTTCTCAACCAAATAAAAAATTTGTTTAACCTTTGTATGTTGCATACCGTAAACATGAAACAATACAGTAACAAGAACACAAGAAAGGAGACAAGTTTCACCTAGAAAACTATAGACCAATTAGCTTATTGAACCACATCTATAAAATATTTACCTAAATAATTACGGCAAGACTACAAAAAAAGTTGAATTTCTACCAGCCCCGAGATCAAGCAAATTTGGTTTCCCAGCGAACACCTAACCATCCCAAAATCAAATGGTAAAATTGACAAAAGTACATATATTACGGTCACGAAATCGGAATAAGCAAGGATAATCACTATACTATCACAGAATATATTTCACTAAGAGACATCTTCAAAGAAGACCAAGTCCTAAGGAAAAGAACAGGTGTCATTGATATAATTACTATTTAAATAGGTAATACGACTAATGTTTGTATTTTGAGAACGTATTACTTTAAAATACCACAAGAAAATAGCTTAAGAACAATATTAAGGTATCTAAGTGCCGTCGAACATATAACCAAGCTGAAATGGAATTGGGCAGGTCACATAATGAAACTAAAAGACACAAGATGGACCAGAAAACTAATTGACTGGCGCCCAAGAGAAAACAAACGCAGCAGAGGAAGATCACCAACACGCTGGATGGATGACATTAAACGAATATCCAAGACATATCAAAAAGAGGCACAGAACCGTGAAAAATGGCAACAAAATAGGAGAGACCTATGTCCAGCAGTGGACAGAAGAGGTTGCATGATGAAGATGATGACTGGTCTGATATTTGCTTGCTATTTAAAATTTTCTGAAAGCGTAGATTTATATTTTTAATTTAAATCTAAGATGTTAACATTAATCAGATCTTCAAGTAAGGCCGGATTTATACACATATATTTCTATCATCTAGATTAAATATAGGTTTAATAACATTCGCTGTAAACTACAATATTCGAATGTTACTAAAAACTATCCTTGATGCAGACTTGGTTCATTCCCTATACATATATATATATATATATATATATATATATATATATATATATATATATATTATTATATTTGTTCTGATATCTCGATTCGCTTTAAAGTTCTGAGTTTTTCTATAAAGCATTGCTTTTTGTTTATATGATTTTTTGTTTGGCAATAATAAGGAACAATTGAAAATTAAACGGTCTTTGCCTATAAAGAGCAAATATGGAACAATGTGTACCTTTCATTAATATTTCGGCCCGTTACACTTGCATCCTCTTTCATGATTCAAACGGTAGCTAAAAGTACAGTCCAAATATTTCACATGTTTAAAAACGTGACGACTATCATTTGGAAAATGTACACAAAAACACGATTTAATAAGCGAATTTAAATCGTGCCATCCCATGGCATCTAATCAACTTTGATCCACTAGCTGGTCTGCAAGCCATTATCAGCTTCGCTTAACCCTACACTGCCCAGTGAAACAGATATAACACTTCTAGATTTCAAAGCAGTTATTTTTAATTTAAATACGTTTAAAGCTACCCTGCGTAGTGTACATTCTGCTAGAACCTTATCTACAGTGAAAGCCAAATAAAGTTGCGTTCACGTCATCATTGTGAACATTTGCAGCGTTGTCAGATGGTTCATGAAGTATGAAAATTCACAGAAAAGAACTGAAGTAAACAAAAAAGGTGAAGGTAGCAAATCTCACACTATATTAAATGGAATTTGAAAATGAGTGTTTTTTTATTTGTTTTTTTGTTAATTACCTTCATGAATAGATTTCACAAAGTAAGTAATTCCACGATAAAAGTATTAAGGTTATTACTGAGTTACCAAACAATAAATATAATCAAAATAAAACCACAAGTAATAAAATAAATATTTTTTAATAATGTACGTATTTTCAAAGACAAAACATGACATTAAAAAAAGCAATATCAACAAACTAAACATTTTCTAAATCTGATTCCACATTAGTGTCACTCTCTTCACTATTAACATTTATTATTATTGGACTTATTTCTTGACGATCAAATATTCTTTCCCTCTCATACCATTTAAATATTTCTCTTTCGGTATGATTGATAGAGTTTGTCCACATATCAGGAGTAATTATGTAAAGTGCCTCATGCCACATGTTTAGGCAGTTGTTAGCGCTGTTACCATCTCTACCAATGTGCCTATTGTAATAATTTTTTACTATGCCCCAAATTAATTCAATGGGGTTACAGATACAAAGAAGGAAGACGTAAAACTTTGTGTCCATACCGTTCTATCATATCGTCCACTATATACTTGGCTTCTGGTTTATTTCTCAAAAAATGTTTAAAATAAATGACATTTACATGTAAGATTATATCTGTATATTTACTGAGAAACAATGCGCAACAGTTCTATTCCCAATATTATTATATGGAGCTGATACTTGGACATTAAAAAAATGTAATTTAAAAATAATCGAGACCTTCGAACTCTGGTTATACCGCAGAGTATTGAAAACTATCATGGACTGATAGAATTACAAATAAAGACGTACTTGAGAGGTTGGTAAAGTAACAGAACTAATCACCACTATACAAACCAGAAAACTGGAATACCTAGGCCACTTGATGAGGGGACCAAAATATGAAATTTTGAGACTGATAATACAGGGAAAGATTCAAGGAAGAAGATCTGTTGGCCGAAGGCAGAACTCATGGTTAAAGAATCAACTGCATATCGATTGATTTGTTTAGAGCAGCAAGTTCTAAAATAAAAATAGCCATTATGACTGCCAACCTCCGTAGGGAGACGGCACTCTAAGACGAAGAAGTCAGTATCCTTCATAAAATGTTCTAAATGTGGTGTACATCTCTGTTTAAACAAAAATAATATCTTCTTTGTCAACTTTTCCGAGAACTGAGTTTGTACCTTTGATACGCAATGTAACATATCTGTCACAAAAACATTTTTGTATATAATAAACTATATTTGCAAAGTTTTTTTTTATTTTTTCCTGATTTTGCAGACACAATTACATTGTCCAGTTTTTTTTTTGGAAACGAAATAGAAAAATTGGGCCGTGTAGGGTTATCTGTCTGTTTACTTGTTTCACAGGTAGTACAGGTAGTAATAACAAATAAATCTGTATGCAGTATTGAAACTTTTACATTTTCGATCCCTTGCAGACCATTATTTATTGTTGCCTGTTTTTTAAATCGGTACTTGATTCTTCGTGCAGTAGAATGACTGACACTTACTCTTTCGATTCATAATTATAATTTCGTCCCACTTATAAAAGAGCTAAGGCTTCCCACACAATCTTCTAACTTGCATAATCTTCATTGTTCCAAAAAAATTTAGGATGAATAAGAATTTTGTCAAACTTACACATTAAATAATTCATAACTTTAAAATGAATCGAGATGTCAAACTGAATAAAAAAAATGTACAGAAAATAAACAGAGTTTACAAAAGTTTACAGACAGCATCATTTTTAGAGGCATTCAAAAGCTACAATTTACCACAGGATGCTTTATAATATAGATGATAGACCCTTTTTACTCGGATTTCCAAATGATGTTTCTTATATACCCCCAAATTATTCCACCCGTTTATAAATAAGAAGTTTTGCTATCTCAGTAGAATTCTTTGATTCCGTATCTGTTTCATTTCACAGACAACAAAAAAGGTCCCAAGCATAGCTAGATATTTTAGAACTGTACTGTAGGAAGATGAATACAAATTCAGACTAAATGAATCCAATCTAGTGTACACGTGCCGAAGTCACAATACTTATCTGTGTGTTTTTGCTGTATGTGGGTTGAAAGAGATTCGCAAATTAATAGAAATATAAATGAACATGACTCAGTGTTCGTCTGACGGTTTGTGAGAAATATGTGAATTTTACAATATTATTTTATACTTTGAAGTTATTCTTCATAAAAAGCTCTGCATGGTCTAAAACCTAAGATGCAGCAATCATATATCAAATTTTCATAATCTTATACCTTGTATGAAGGTATGAAAAAAAAAAATTAAATTTCGCTCAAGAGTAAAATACCTTTATAATTCACAATATCTAAAATTGTTATTATGAAAAGTTGTTTGTAATTAAAAACTGTGTTTTAATATACAATTACATTCTTTTAATAAAAAAAATGCATTTTTTTTTTCAAATTATCGATACCGAATATTATTTTTATTTATTATAAGTACACAAGAGAAGTCAAAATCAGAGGAGAAAAATCCATCATAGACTATGTCTTAGTGGACATACCATCAAGGCACAGTATTAAAGACGTAAAAGTAAAATGAGGAGATGTGATAACTAGTGATAGCTGGGACCAGCTTGAGAGTGCGACCATAACCTTAACGACACAAAGAAAAGGAGTAAACCTTATAATACCCCCACTAAATAAGTAATAAAGTCATATAAATTAGCAGACAAGAAGGTAGCAAAGAAGTTTAAGAATCGCGTGGATAACTACGTAACAGAACACGCTGAATAGGATTGTGACTAGACCGAGCTTGGCAGAAACAGAAAGACGCACTACTAAGCGGTGGTAAACAAGTATGCGGAATAACAAGAGAGACGTGAGAAGTGTACAAACTGGTGAAACAATGAAATAATGAAATAAAAGCAAAAAATCAAAGTCAAAAGATGGTATGAGCAGCGAAACAGAAATGTTAAGAAAAATTTGGAAACAAGATGGAAGAAGACTACCATATTAACCAAAAGTTATTCTTTAAAACTCTGAAGAATATAAAAACCTACTGCATGACAGTGATGACATCTTAGATAGGTAGAAGTAATATTTGGAGAATCTGCTGAACACCCAAGTGATGTAGACAGCAACCAAGAAGAACCGACGAGTTAGAGCAACAAGAACAAAATCCAGGCAAAATAACTACGGCAGAAATGAAATAAATCATTACTTAAAAACTTAAGAAAGGTGAGGCGGCTGGATTTGATAAAATCACATTGAAAATGATGCAAAACATGGGCAACAAGGGCATTAAATTGCTAACAAAAGTTTGCCATAAGGAATGAATTGAGAGCAAAATACCAAAAGATTGGGAGGGAGGTTATTCTACATATCTTTAAAAATGGAGATAAGCGGCAATAGAGTAACTACAGAGGTATACTACCTCTGAGCATCCCATCCAAAGTGTACTAGAGAATATTAGAAAAACCTCATTTAGAAGAAGTTGATTCTAAAATAGAACAATCACAGAGTTGATTCGGAAACCACAAAATGCACGGAACTCAATGCTGACTTAGAAAAAGTATTTGATAGTATTCTAAAAACGGTGATAGTGAATACCAAACTCAGGGAAACCATTATGAGTGTATACAGGTGTATATAAGGAACAGGTTCAGAATCGATAATATGGAATCCGAAGAGTTTATAGTAAATGAGGGTTTACGTCTAGGGTTTACGTTTGGTATCGTCTTGGATGACATAATTAAAGAAACCAAAACAGAAATACTGAAACTATGTGTCTGAGAGTGCACATATTTAAACGATCTTGTGATATTTACACTAATGAAACGAAATTTGAGAATTAATGAAAAGAAAATGAAAGTAATGGTAAAGATAAAAAATTAACGGAAATGTACTAAAACAAGTCGAAACCTAGGAATGCAAATAGAGAACAAAGGAACTGAAGAAACTGAAACAAATTCGAGAATAGAATTGCTAATATAGAATAGAATAAGATGGTATTTGAGCCAATTTTAACTTTTGATAGTCAAAGTTGGACACTTAATGATAAATTAGCATCGAAAATACAAAGCATAGAAATAAGGTTTCTTAGCAGAATAATGGATATAACCAGATTGGACAGGATTAGAATAAGGCAGTTAGAGAATATCTTAAGGTCCAACAAATTATTAATAAAAGTGAAGAGTGGCAGCTAAGGTATAAACACATGATTATAATGAGCCAATAAAAACCAGTTAAACAAGTAAGGGAAGTGAAAAGACAAATTAAGAGACCAAAGGGCAGGCCAATGAAGACATGGGACAATAATGTAACTTTAATCCTAAGGACAAGAGCAATTAGCAAAGAACAAGCAAGAAACTAAAGAAAGAATGAGAGAAAAATGGTGCATGCAACTAACTAAAGACATTACACCCGACATGAATTTTAAATTACAATATATTACTTTAACAAACTTACCTATGATTCAGTGTCTCAGGCTATATTCCCGCCTCTTACTATCTCTGTTGTATTTGCAAGTAAGAAGGCGAAAAGGAAAAATAAAAATTCACATAAATAACAAAATGTAATTTTAATAATATATTCTATCTCAAATAAGATCAAAAATATATCAAATATATCAACCTGTATAAGGATATATTTGATATATCCTATAATACTTCCTATATAAAATGAATAAAAGATATCAAAATTATGACATCCAAATTGTAAAAATCCAAACATATAGATCATACTGATTTAGCCAAAGAAATTATCCCTTATCGAAATAAAATATTGACAATTAAATGCTGCTTACAACTCTCCAAATCTGGTGGCCTCTCAAAAAGACATCTACAGCCTTGCCTCAGATAGTTTGTTGTATTTAAAGAAAAATAAACTTACAATTGTTTAAAAATATGTGCTTTACACTTCTTGCCTACTACAACAAAAACTTCACGACTTTTCTCACTATTTACTTTTATATTCAACGGGCAAAAACACCAAAATTTATTTTTTTTTAATAATTTTACGAAGAAAATCAAAATAACCTTTCTCCTATTTAAAATTCTTTTCTTTTAAAAACAAACCTCTCGTTTTTCTTTCATGCCATTTCCTAAAATCTCCTCTTTGACCAATCAACACACTCCAATAAAAAACATATCTTTTCCACTTCTAGCTTGACAATAAAATATACGTCATACAATCATTTGGAATACGTCCAAGAAACTCTATGTTTGTCAGATGTCTTGAAAACCAATTTCTCTTTGTTTTTCCCAAACAAAGTATGCAAATTACTGCTTAAAATCCTCATCTTTATTACTATATTTAGATACAATCGCTCACAAATAAATTTTAATATTAGGAAAACTAATATTCATTGTTTCGTAAAACTCTTATACCTATATTTGCCCTTTCAACTAATTAAGGATTAACAGTTCTTGAAATCATTTTAAATACTATGACGCCCTTTTCACAGAGTACAAAATATTCTAATTTATATCTTACTTCTAAAACAGATGCCTGCATATACAGATTGAACGAATTTAAAACGGATCATACAATAATTTAATATATGTCTGTTTGAACTGCATTTGAAATAGTGGACCAATATAAAACTTGGACAAAATAAATCCATACCTGGGTTTAGACATTGCATAAAATATCGTTCAACTATCTGTCTCGCAACAAGTTGTTTGCGTAACAATGTTACTAATCGCCGTGTAATAATCCGATTTGCGGATCTTTTTGAGAGTTATATCTTCTTCGTATCTTTAAATAAATCGATATTTGCCTATATTTTTCATTGTATTTACCAATTTACTACAACAGACTAATAACAAAAATAAACTTAATGGTTTGTAGTTATTTTCTTTTTTCTTGTAAATATTTTATGGAGAACACCTTATTTGAGAAGCATCTAAAGGAATGACGTTGGCAACACCGCTCAAAGAAGGGCTTGTCTAAATAAGCGATAACTGGTTTGACAGCATAATAAAATCGTAGATTTATGTGTAGCTTTCAATTTTTATGATTTCAGAATCCAGCAGCCCGCTCAAGTATTGGATTTTTATAATATAATTATTTGACAACCTTTTGTTGGCCAACCACCTACAGCAAAATTGAGCCGAAATACATATTTCGTATGTTCCGAATTTATTTCGTTCAATCTGTATAACTGCTAACTATGATCTAATATGCAATTACATCCTTCTAATTAAAAAAATTGCAAATTGTCCTTAAATTACCGTTACCGAACAAAAAAATTTTATTTATTACAAATATGATAACTCTTCCGTCCCGATAGAGAAAAGATTATTAACTCTTCAATGCTGATTAGATTTTTAATGTATTTTGATTTGTGATCAGTAATCAGTATTAAAAATCAGTAAAAAATAATCATATTAGCAATAAATAAAAATCATGTTTTTAGTTCAGTTTATTTGACGTTTCGATATCCACTTCAAGAATCAAAACGACAAATAAACTTAATTTTAAAGTAAAATTATGGCTTATTCCCAACAAAAATAGTTAGTTTACAGAATTGATTAGCTCGGACCCTGGTATTTAAAATAACAACTTTGTATAACATCTGGTGTATAAACCAGTAAGTTCTTGATACCCCAGTGTCAGAAGAGCAGAAGAGTCATCATGCTCTAGACCTGAAACATCATATACGGATAATATCTTGAAACCACTTATAGAAAAAAGATAAATACCAATACGGAAATTACCTTATGTTTGCAAATCTACATCATCATCATTCTGGCCTTACAACCCTGTGTGGATCCATGGTACAACGAAAGGAAGGTATGATCGATAGCGTGCTAAATTTCGCCTATTCTGCGCAGTGACGTCATGCGGAGAGGTACATTCTTAAAATACATGGAAGGACTGCTTAATATCATCACTTCAATATTTTATTATTTATAATTTATTGTTTTTATTATTTTTTTTTTTGAGAATATTTTATCACTTTATGAGACATCTGATATTTCGTGCCGGATTAAGTGTTTTTGGGACCGAGAGCTAAATAGCAAATATTGTTAATCCGGTGCCAGGGATATTAATTAAAGGCTTTGGTCAATTTTAGTATTTAAAACTAATTAATGTAAGTCTGCTGAAATTAAAAATAAAAATTCTTTTATTTGTGGTTATAGCATGATTTTATTTCGTTTATAATACAAATAAAGAAGAGTAGTCTTTTGTATCATGTATTTACATTTCACTGATATTTAAAATTAGGCAGAAATTAAACATATCAATAATTTTAAATGGTACATAGTTTATTAAAATATGTCCATACAATTGACAAAAATAGGAGGGGTGAAAAACATATTATAAAGTTATAATCGGCCATTATTTTGATAAAATATTTTTATTGTTAAATACTTAAATGTTCAAATACTGTGTAAGTCACCAAATCTAGATGAAATCAATAGTTCTTCTTGTACTTAACAGTGTCAATTTTCATATTTTAATTTGTTTGTCTCATATGTAACAAGTCCAATCAAAAATATTGAGAATGATATTCAACGCGCCCTAGTACAGAGAACTACGAACATGTAAGTAATAAAACCCTACACTAGGCCTCAGCTACTTCGATGGACTGATAAATCATCCAAAAAATGAAGCAATACTGCTACATGCTCCTTCCGGATTTGCAAAATGATATACGGAATTACCCCCGTTACAAAAAAATATATATGTTAATTGAACAAAAAAGTGCCTATACCTAACGTCAAGCTTTTTATCCGATTTTTAAATGAAGCCAAGGAGAGACCAAATATTTCAATGCATACCATTATTTGTACGGTGAAAATGCATATAAAACAGATCAACATGTTTGAGATTTCTGGAGGGAACATATAAACTAATAGATTGGAGAAGTTCAGTGACAATAAATTAAAACATTTATTAATTTAAACACAAATACTAAGTCAGAGTTATCTCGTCAGGTTTTTAATAAATTCATGTGTTTTTAAAATATCTGTATAATTATGATTAATAATGTGTATGTTTAATTTATATGCACAATATGTGACAAATTTGTTCTGCAATCTCTCCAATGTAGTAGAATGGACTTGGTATTGTGGAGACCATACAGTAGACGCATATTCCACTTTAGATGCGACTAAAGCATAATAAAATTATTATTAAAACCCAAACAGATAGTCTCAGACAGTTGCGAATGATAAAGCCTAAAGTGTTTATTGAATTAACTGTTACATCATTTATATGTTGTACAAAACGCAACTGTTCATCAAATGTGACTCTTAACTATTTTTTTGTTTTTACACAAGACAATTCATTATCATTAATTTGTATAAGAAATATTATATTTTTTAATACATCTATCTATCTTTCTTGCTTTCCACTGGTTTCGCAAAAGGTAAATATAATGTAGGCACTGCATCTTCTTTTAAAAGACAGTGATTTTTAAAAGACACTCCCATAAGTTCAGATTTTAAATATCTATTGAAACTATCTGCACTAAAATGTTTTGAGCAAATCCTTCCATTTTTAGGAATAAAATAGTCCTTTCGTTTACATGTCTCTACCCAAATTTTTACAATCTTTGGATCGTTTGGGAACCGAAAAAACATAATATCTTTCTGAACCACATTACTTTGATTGTCGCTATTACACAGAGCTATTGAACACTTCATCTTTAAATAACGAAAAGAGTATATTTCGCTTACAAAAATTAAATGATAATTCTACACTTCACAACAATACAAATACTAGAGGTTGAGATTATGCTTTACCTCTCCACATTACGTCACACTATAAACGACAACTCCGCCCTCATGCGCAAGATCATATCTTTTCTTTTCTTTGTATCATAGTGATCTTTCTTTTCTTTGTATCATGGTGTGGATCCATGCCTCCTCAAGAATTTCTCTCCAGTCGTCCCTATCCATCGCGTTTCTCCGCCAAGCACGTATTCCCATTCCCATTCTTATGTTTTCTATGTTTGCGAATTTACATGATGTAAATCCCTTAAAAATTTCTATCTGTCAGCTTCAAAAATAAAAATTAGTAACAATATACAATATACAAAATTGCAACAAATAAACAGGAAAAAGGGTATTACTTTGTCTTTTCTTCGAGAGACAAAGAAAATTCTTAAAACCAAAATACATATATAAATAAATACCAATAAACAATCTCACAGTCTTTTTCCATATTTTTCGATTTAAATCTTGCTTTTAGTTTCTTTACAAGTCTATTATCTCCCACGTGACGTCTAACATCGGGTGGTTGTTATCCATTATCATCAGTTTTTCTTTGTCATTCTCTGTTTCTGGTACTTCACATAGTATATTTCTACATTTTTCAATATAGTATTTCCTTCTTTTATAAATTCATCAATTTTGTCCACTTAAAAATATCGTTTACTTATATTTTGGTTTGGTATTTTGGTACTGCATTCTCTACCGCTGGCTGATCAAGCTATACCATGTACCAATCATGCTTCCTTTTGGTGAGACTCAGTTTGCTCCAAAGGACAAAATTAGTAGTATCTGCGCTTCAAAATTTTTTAGTACCATTCTTACCTCTACTTGTGGGTCTCAGGCTGTAATTTAATTTTCTTTTCTGTCTCCCTATGAGGAACAGCGACAGATATAGGTTACTGCAATTAATTCTTCAAGGCAAAGTAGAAGGAAAACGAAGACCAGGAAGGCGAAGAATTTCCTGGCTGAAAAATCTACGTACGTCCTTCAACACAACAACCACAAATCTTTTCAGAGCAGCAGTTTGCAAAATACAGATTGTCATAATAGTCACCAACATCCAAAATGGATAGGCACTACAAAAACAAGAAGTCTCCCTAGGCTTTGTTTTTTCGACTTTCTTCTTTGATTCAGCTCTGGTTATAGCTAGAATGTGGGCTTTGTGTATATATAAATCTTGTAACTCTCTTCTGAAAAATTAAGATTTTGCTGGGTTTAGCTTCAAGGTAAATTTCCGACTTATCTCAAATGTCTTTGACCTCAGTTTGCCTAATTTCAATTAATCTCAGCACGGCCTTCCTTATACATGCAAAACAAAGTTGAGCGATCACGTCACAAGGCAAGGACTTTTATGAAAACGGAAAAATAAATTGAATTTTTACAACAAAAAACAAATTTGTTTAATTACGTTTTCATGTTTTTACAGTTACAGTTTATGTTACATTAGTTTTGAGTTGAGTTTAGAGTTATATAATCGGTAACTTAGATGTCGAAATGTAGACCTTGTTACAATGTCAACTTATATTCTTAAATTTGACTCAACTCAACTAAAGTTGACTCAACGTCAACTAAGTACTACTTAGAATATTAAAGTTTGATATGTAATAAGTGCGAGTATTTGTGTTCCTAAATAAAGATGGAAGTACCGATACGAGTAATCTTATATACTAAAACGCTAAGCCCTTTTCTTGTCCACTACTTTACTCAAAAACCATATTAGATAATTAAAATATTATTTCGGAATATTATTAGTATTACGTATGAGATTGTTAAGATATACTTTTGGTACAAAAATTCACTTCCGGTTTTGAGATGACCGGAAGTTAAAATTTACTTTAAGTTTTAGACCCCACAATGTATTGTCCTGAAGCTATTTTCTTGTGGCATTGTAAATTAATTACTATTAAACTGTGAATAAGCCACAATTAAAAATAAAAATGCGTTTATTGACGTTTCAATTTCCACTTCGGAAATCGTTCTCAAAATACAAACAGTAAATTAAACAAATTTTGTTTTTTGTTACATAGTGAAAAATTCTTCTAATAATTTAATTTTATCTGACTCATTTATATTGACAATTCAGACATACATTATGCATTTTAAAGTAGACGACTTTAAAATGATATTGCCAATATTGTTGAGTTGCGCTCCTGGGACGACTTTACTTATAAGATAGTTCATTCGATTACATGAAATCAACTTTAACTTGAGAATATCCGTCAGAAAAAAATCATAGCATGTAATTCGTCTTTAAAAAGCAACCATGACATGATGACAGTAAAATTCTCCTGTTAGTGATTCCATAGTAAATTATGAGGGAAAAACCAGGAAAAAAACCTCATAATACTATCCCGACATTGTAAGTATTTGTTCGTGAATTTAGTTTACCTTCAACAAACATCAAAATTCTGATTTTATATGTTACGTTATTTAAAAAACATAAATGATGTATCCTCTATATGTTACTGACTTACTAATACTGGTATTTTCTTATTAATAACTTCCTCTTTCAATATTGGTAACCAGATCCTACTACATTCTGCCGAGGAATTTGCGACACAATTGGCCTCATTTAGCATAATTAGAGCCGCTTCTTTGATTTTTCTTTTTTTACCATCCGTTTCTTTTAGGACTACATTTGAATTATTCCATTGAACCCTATGTTCATTATCCCATGCGTGTTTACAGATTTGAGATCTATCAAATTCTCTATTTTTAATATAAATTGATGTTCACTTATTCTAACATTTAATGGCCTTGATGATTCACCTAAATAAAACTGATCGCATTCACAAGGTATTTTATAAATGCAATTCTTTGTCCTTTCTTGTTCATTGTTAGGTTTGGTTTTGGACAAAATAGATCTCAACGTGTTTGTTGTTTTGAATGTTGTTGAAATGTTGAATTTATTTCCTATCCTTTTAAGTTTTTCTGATAGTCCTTTTATGTACGGTATTGTTATTTTCCTCATATTATTCCTTGTGTATGCTGTAGGATCTCGTTCTAAGTTGTTCTGTTCTATTCGATCGATTGTTGAAAATTCCTTATTTATAAACGATAAAGGATAATCATTTTTTAATAAAACAGATGTTAACAAATGTTTCTCCTCCAAGAACGAATTTTCGTTAGAACAAGTAATTTTGGCTCTATCGTATAAGGATTTAATTATTCCCTTTTTTACATTAATATTGTGATTTGATTTGAAATTTAAATATCTATTGGTGTGTGTTGGTTTTCTATACACCTGAGTCTCATATCTAGTATCGTTCTTAGAGATTAAAACATCCAGGAAAGGTAGCGTGTTATTATATTCCTTTTCCATGGTAAATGTTATTGTCTCTTCTTTATCGTTTATATCATTTATGAATGTGTCCAACAACTCTGATCCATGAGGCCATATTGAGAATACATCATCTACATACCTCCACCATACTGTGGGTTTGAAATTTTGTTGAGAAATGATATTTGTTTCAAAATCCTCCATAAATATATCGGCTAAGAATGGAGATAAACTAGAGCCCATTGCTAGACCAAAATTTTGTTTATAGAATTCATTATTTAGTTGAAAATATGTATTATCAGTACATAATGTTAATAACTCCATTATAGCCGATATGTTTAGTCTTGTTCTAGTTGCCAATGAATCATCACTCTCTAATTTTGTCTTGACTATACTTAAAGTCTTATTTAATGGCACATTCGTAAATAAACTATTTATGTCAAAACTTACCAAAGTATGATTTGAATTAAATTTGAATTAAATTAAATTTGGTCCACTGATTCCTCAAGATTTCATTCGGAAATGATTTCAAAAAAATTAATCATCGACATAGAGGCATCATTATCTATATTTGTTTCCACTTTTTAATTCTCATAGCAACAGTTTTTAATGTAAAAAATGATTCAATTTTGTTTCTTCCAATATACGATTTTAAGGCGCAGTTTGGGCTAAGGAAAGCAAAAATTTGGATGCTTAAATCTATTTCAACAGATACTTAAAGTGTTTTTTCTTCTAAGATTTGTAATAAGTATATTAAAACCTTACACAGAGTGGAATTTGAAAAGTGTGAATTAAAACTTTAACAAAACGCAGTTTAAAATGCTACAATATTAAAAAAATTCACAGGTATCAAACAATAAACAGTAAAATATGTTTCATAAATAGAAGATTTTATTTTGAAGTGGAAATATCTATATTTTACTGTTTCTTACGTAACCAGTATTTGGGATTGTAATCAGAGTTTATTAGAAATACGTGTAATGTATTGAAATAAAATTTGTCTCTCTTTTCTCAACAGGAGATAATCTGATATGAGAATCTTGTTTTTATGACACTGTGGAATCCGTCAAAAAAATCGATCCATTCCAATTTGGAGTAGCTATGCTGAAATACCCATTAAAATTTTTATAAGCGATGATAGAAAACATTCACGGAGGTATTTGGGTTAGCGTGGAATTCAGTTTTTGTTAGTTTTAGATAGTGACACACTTTAAAAATAGAATTTTCCGTTCTTTAAAACGAATTTCCTGAAAAGTTGTACCTGTTAGTAAAATATCTCAATCAATACTCTCAAATACTCAATCAATTTTTATTATTTCTGCCCAATTTTTTATAAAAATAAATTATTTAGTTATTGCCTGATTTTTAACTAACTTTGGGACTTTAGGAGTCAACTTTGTATAACAACATAATCTTCTATGTCAATTACGTGAATGAAAAATTAATTCCTGAATATTGTATGTAATGTCTGTGTTGTAAAAATATACGAATAAATACGCAAGAACGTATCCAAAAATTGATAAATTTAGATAATATGTGTGCAAAGAAATATAGAAATAAATCGAAGCTTTATATTATGTTTTATGTACTTTTTAAATTTAAATAATATTTTAAATAAAATTCAATAAAATAGTTTTATTATTTATTATTTATATTTTAAACAAGTTATATTATATTAAAATAATTTATTAAATTATTATGTTTGCTCTTAACGCCACCTGGTAACTTATTAACAAACCAACTTTTTTTATTTATTTTGACTTTTCATCCAATCATAGTGTCAGCCATTTTTTTTCGAACAGACATTTTGTAAACAATTAGGTTAGGTTAGTAATATAAATCTTCTTTTTATGTAGACATGGCTGTCTGTTTTTCAATGTGCCTCCTACTATTGTTTACTACTACTATTTGTTGTCTTTCGGCTTATATGATCGTTCCATTCTACTCTTCGATTTCTTACCCAGTTCTTGATATTCTCCACCTTACATCTACGTCATGTATCTATACTTATAGCTCTGTCCCATAGTGTGTTACCCTATGTGATGCCTAGATATTTAAACTTCATCACTTAAAACAATAGAGGATTTAGGGAATCTCCCTGTCTTATTTCATGAGACCTTCAATAAGGTCGGTTAGTTCTTCTTCTACTTTTACTTTTATTCTGTTGTTTTGGTAGATATTTTTGATCGTTTGATTAGTTCTATTAGACAGTTAGTTATATTCTAATAATTTCTCTTGCACTTGCCTTATTATAAATATAGCGTCGGTGCATGATCTTCCGAATCTAAAAGCTTGTTGTTCTTCTGCTAGTGTTGTAATTTCATTCAGTTTATTTGTTATCACTTTGGTTGTTAACTTTAGTATTGAGTTTAATAAACAACAAATGATCCAAGATTAAATTATAAACAATTGATCGTTATTTCACTTAGGGACGCAAAGATTACTTCAGAAAACATATCAAAGGATCATCAATACAAAACTATAAAAATCGACATATTTACTTATACGCTGAAAGAAAAATTATATACTTCCAAAAAGTTATATCTCTATAAAATATTGTTATTTAAATATAATAATAAGTCATAAAAATATGTTTAATAAATACTCAAAAAATATGAACAAATTATATGGTATTATCGAAAATACATATTGTATTATAAATAATAACAAACGTAAAGAGAGAAATAGTCAATAAAACTTATCTGCACTCTAGCAGAAAAGTCTCTAGCCTCTAAAGAGAGATATGTGCTAATGCCAAAAGAAGAAACAGGTCATTGGTTGCCAAAGCCCTAAAAACAGGTGGATTCTCCAGGTGTAGGTTAATGTATATGCACCGATGGAAGAGGCTGATCAAGACGAGGTTAAAAGATTCTATGAAGAACTTCAGGAAGTATGTGATAAAATCCAAAGACACGACGCTGTTATAACATTAGGCTGCTTTAATGCTAAGCTGGGAAAAGAATAAACTTTCGTTAATATATTTGGAAAACATAGTTTGCATAATAAAACCAGTCAAAATGGGCTTGGGGTTGTACAATTTACAACAACAAATAATTATGTAGTTGTCAGCACTAACTTCCAGAGAAGATGTATACATAAAGGAACATGGAAAATACCTACAAACAATAAAGCCAATCAAATTGACCACATCCTTATCTAAAAAAGATGGGCAACAGACATAACTAATATAAGAACGTATCGCAGAGAGAACTCTGACTCAGATCAATATCTTGTGGGGGCAAAATTGCGGCAGAAAATCGCGACAAACAGACAGTGGCAAAAGGGAAAAATAGCCAAATTAAAAAACGGAAAGTTGAAGAATTCAAAAGTCCAACAAAGACACAAGAATATCAAAATACTCTCCAAATAAAACTCAACGGAATCAGAGAGGAAGATACTGCAGAGGAAGAATGGAGACAATTAAACACAATCATAATGGAATCTGTAGAATATTCAGAAGAAGAAAAAAAGAGAGGCTTTGAAAAAACAAGTACAAGAAATCCTAGAACATAACAACAGACACGAGAGCAGAAAATTCTATAAAAGAATAAAATAAAGCAAACAGTCATTTAAAACAAAATTGACAATTTGCAAAGACAAGAACGGAGAACTACTAACAGAGAAAAAAATTATAATAAGATGAAAAGAATACTTTCTGAGAGGAAAACCTAAATGCAGAAAATGGAAATGATCAAAACGAGACAATATATTTTAAGGCGGAGCAGCACATTGAAAATCCTAGTTATGAAGAAGTAGTTCAAATAATAAAGAAACTAAAAAACAGTAAAGCGCCAGGGACGGACGGAGTTTCGGCAGAATTGTTGAAATATGCAGGACCCGAACTCTGCGGCAGAATCCATTGCCAGATAAAGTTGGTATGGACCAAGGAGCAAATGCCGGAGGAATGGGCAGTTGGTCTACTACACTCAATATATAAAAAAGCAGATAAGAGGGAACGCCAGAATTGCAGACCAATTACATTGCTAAATGTAATATACAAAATCTTTTATGGCATTATCTACACTAGATTGTCAGAATACTCCAAAAATATAATTGGTGATTATCAAAATGAATTCAGATCAAATAGAGCCTTATGAATACGACATCTTCTCCTTTTGTTGCCTATCCGTTACGGGTGTTAGCAACTCTAACTTTATGCATGGCATGGCAATTCTAACTTTATTGACCGCAGCTCGAAATAGTCCTGAAGTGGTCACGGAAAACCATTTTCGTAAATTCGCGAGCCATGATATTCTTCTCCTTCCTTACAGCAGGTTATATCTATGGTCGTTTCGCATTACATGTCCAAGATATTCTAATTTGTGCTGTTTTACTGTGAATATAATTTAACATGTCTTATCCATCCGGCGTAGAACCTCAATTTGTTTGTTTACTCGGTCCACCCATAAGATCCTCAGTATCCATCTATAACACCACATCTCAAACGCCTTGAGTTTTCCCATGGATGTCTCGGTTAGTGCATCTCAATAAACGGATTTTGTTTTTAAGGGTAGGTCGTGGCTCTTAAATATCTTACTCATTCTGATAAACGCTGACCTGGCTTTTTCAATTCTATAATATTTCAACTGAGTGGTCCCATTGGTCGTTTACGGTGATTCCTAAATAGTAGTAACGGGGCACTTGGAGTATTTGTTGCTGATCTACAAGTAATTGACTGGGTGAAATATGCTTCTTACTGATCACCACGTACTTTGTTTTCTTGACATTAAAATCTCCTGACTGATTCTCCACAACTGCGTTACTAGTGTCTGTAAACCTTCTAGACTGTCTGCAAAGAGGATGGTGTCGTCTGCATATATGATGTTATTCAAGCGTTCACCTATGAGAATACCCTCTTCGATATGCTCTAACGCCTTTGTTATCCAAAGGCCGTTATTCAAAGGTCGTTATCGTGCTTGATTCTGTCGAAAGCTTTCTGGTAGTCGATAAAGCATACATAAATATCGCAGTTGACGTCTCTGCACCTTTGAAAGAATACCTGAACCGCAAGCAAGGCTTCTCTTGTACCTAACGCATCCCTGAATCCAAACTGAGTTCGTGAGATCTGTGACTCGCATTTATACGACATAGAAACTATATAATATATATATATATATATATATATATATATATATATATATATATATATATATATAGATTTTAAGCAAGCTTTTGATATTTTAAAAAAAGATAAAATGCTGGAAGACCTCCGAAATCTAGGTATACCAAAAAAATATATCAGTCTCATAAAAATGACAGTTGCAGTATTCAAAAGCCGCAGTTAGAGTAGATGGAAAAATGTCTGTGGAGAAGAGGAACCCCAACTCAGGACATTCGAGAGAAAGATACTGAGAAAAGTATATGGCCCGGTGCAAGTGGAAGACGGCACATGGAGAATCAGGAGAAACGACGAGGTTAATGAACTGAATGAAGGGTACGACATTGTAAGATTTGTGAAAAGATAAAGACTGTCATGGCTAAGAATGTTCAGCGACAAGAAGATGTTACAGTGAAAGCCGGAAAAAAGATGGCTCAAGACGAGATGGTTGGATGACGTGGAAGACTACCTGAAAACCATGAATATAAGACAATGGAGGAGAACCCAAGAGATATCTGAATGGAAGGACATAGCCAGAGATGCAAAGACCCATTCAGGGTTATAATACCAAAAGAAGAAGAAAAAGAAGAAGTCGAAGAAGGTGATAAAAGAAGGTATTTTACCTTCTCCGGTAAAAATATTGACAAAGGAAGCTGACATCAAATGCATGTCGGCATTGAAAAAGGAATTTCAGTAGAACCCTGTTAAAGATGAAGAACCTTGTCTGACTCCTCGCTGTATGAGGATTTCATTGGTGTAGTTATCTCCAATTTTTACGATAGCAGTTTGATTCCAGTACAAATTTTTAATGACACGAATATCCTTGTCATCTATTCCGATATTTTTCAGTATTTGCATTAATTTTACATGCTGTACTTTATCGAATGCCTTTTCGAAGTCCACGAAACATGCAAATACATCTTTTCTTTGGTCACGGCATTTTTGTAATAGGATGTTTAGCCCAAAAAGTGCCTCCCTGGTTCCCATAGCATTTCTAAAACCAAACTGGGTATCTTCAAGATCTTCTTCGCATTTGCGTCTAATTCTGTTGTGAAGTATTCTGAGGAAAATTTTAAGAGTGTGGCTCATTAGGCTAATTAATCGATATTCTGAGCATTTTCTCGTATTGTGTTTTTTAGGTATTGTGATAAAGATGGATTTGAGCCAATCTGCGGGAATCACTCCGGTGTTATATATTGAATTAAAAAGTCTTACTACTACTTTTATGTTATCATTCTCTGTGTATCATCTGGACCACAAGCTTTTCTAATTTTAGCATTATCTATAGCATGTTCGTGTTTTCGATATTCTCATAAATTGCGTCTTCTTGGCATTCATTGTTAGACCGTACTCTTTTCCATACTCTGCTATTCTGGTCACCAGTCCCTGAAGATCTTTAATATTTTCGGCTATCACAGTGTCGTCCGCATATCTAATGCTGTTAATGGAAACTCCATTTACCTTTATTCCAGCTGTTTCACCGTCAAGAGCATTTTTCAGAATCTCTTCGGAGTAAGGATTAAAAATAATTGGCGACAATACGCATCCCAATCTTACTACACGGCTAATTTCAATTTTTTCTGACAGCTGTTCGTTAACACATACTTTTGCTCGATGTTTATAGTATAAATTTGATATGATCCTGAGGTAGTTGTAGTCAATATTCTTTGATTTCAGGACATTCATTAATTGTTTATGTCGTACTTTATCGAATGCTTTACTATAGTTAATAAAACATGCGTATACATCTTGATTGACGTCCAGTATATTAAGTGAAAAAAGAGCTTCACGCGTTCCTAGGCCTAGGGATGTTCAGTTGGGTTCACAGTGGAGTTTTGGTTTCATGGAAAAATCTAAACACTTTTAACTTTAATTACACCCAAAACTAATTTATTACGAAAAGCAGAACTTTCAAGTATTTCGCCGCTATTTCGTGACGCTACCCCGCTATTCCGCCTTCTCGTGGTGCTCGGGTACTCGTGCCGTTACCCGTGGCGCTGACTTCAGAATTTTACCACAGAGAAAAAAGTAATAAAACTTTAGTATAATAAATTCGCTTTAAAATTTAAAATCGATACCAATTGTTCAAAAACCATGTAAAGTTAAAATTAAGTATAACTGCTTCGAAATTGTTTAAGCGTTCCATATATTTGCCTCACATTGTATATTTTTGTAATTTTACGCCTATCGAGCGGTAATAACTATGTATTAATTAATAAATTTCGCACAACAATCTACACAACTACTATAGGATGCTATAAAGTTCTTTTTGTGTAAATATTAAACTGTTAATATGTATCTTAAATCTCTTTAAATGTAAATATCACGAGTTTCCCCTTCTGTATTGATACACGTGTACACTGTTAATAAGCATAATCACACCAAAATGCAAGATTACCAAAATCAAAATATTTATAATCGTATATAATAAATAGACCTTGTTCAACGATTTCCGCTAAAGCTGTTTGTCTCGAGTGCAAATACTGTGGAAGTTTAATCTACTTGTTGGATGCGGTTAGTTTAGCAGTTAATATTAAACCACCTACATGCAATTTTCCCACGGAAACATTGTTTGAAAACAAAAACTTATCTTGTCATCCAAACACGTAGAGAAGTTCATTGAGAATTTGTTTTCAAAACAGGTAGCGTCATGTAAGTACGTCATTCAACGCAAAGGATGAGATTGTCCTTATTTTTATCCTAGAAAGAATATTGTCCTGAAGCTATTATATTATATTAATAAGCCATAATTAAAGTTTAAAATACGTTTATTGACGCTTCAATTTCCACTTCGGAAATCGTTCTCAAAATACAAACATTAATAAATTAAACAACTTTTGTTTTCTGTTACTTGATGAAAAATTCTTCTAATTTAATTTTATATGACTTATTTATATTGCCAATTCAGACATATGCATATTATACATTTTAAAGTAGACGACTTAAAAATGATATTGCTGAGTTGCGTTGCTGGGACGACTTTATTGTAAGATAGTTTATTCGATTACATGAAATCAACTTTCTTGAGAATATCTGTCAAAAAAGTCATAGCATGTGATTCGTCTTTAAAGAGACAACCACATGTCATGATGACAGTAAAATTCTCTTGTTAGTGATTCCATAGTAAATCATGAGGAAAAAACCAGGAAAAAACATCATATTATTCCGGCATGGTAAGTATTTGGTCTTACATTTAGTTTACTCTCAATAAATACCAAATTCTTAATTTATATGAGAAGCGTGCCATATGCAAAAGGCGGTATATGTGTAATTTTAAAAATTTTACAGGAGGCGCATTAATTTGTTTTGTTTTAGCCTACTAAAAAGTACAAATATTTGTAGCTATTTCTGATATCATTTTAGATATAGGCAAGTAATAAAACTCATACTTTAATGAAAACATTGGTAATAAATTTGTTATTTGCCATTACTTATCAAAACGTAGTATGTGCCAATAAAGTTTCAAATGTATAATGGATGGTAAAAATCGTATTTTAAACAAACGATGAACATGTATTGTTTTTCTGACACCTTTACTATACAAAACAGTGTGTTTTAATACAATGTTAATATTATAATGGTAACAAAACATTTTATTATACTTATAAGTTAACGCACCAAATCCATAGGTACTTCAGGCTTAAGACCTTTTTTGCTTTTCAATGCAGCCAAAGTGCCGTTGATAGGAATATGTGGCCACTTTGTGGAAACTTATGCATCTCGTCGAAATGCCCTTTGGCTACAAGGGTAATATAAATAGCCAAAATACTCTGGTTTTTATTCTGCCCTCCGCATTTATCGGATCATAGAACAATTTTTCGCTTTGTAGTATTAAGCTGAGCTATCACGTAATCATACAAACAACTACCGATTTCGTTACAACCGCGTTTTCCAGCTGTTTCATTCCGTAGGTACATAAAGCCTTTTCCTTTATCTTCAAAATGTATTCCCAGATTAATACAAGTAAACTGTCAACTATAGTACATCTGCGTTTGAGTCAATGCTGGAATATATAGGCGGGATTCTTACTAACAGCTATAGAAATTTTGTACTGGCCGCAATTAGGACAGGTGTCCACTCTTGGAACTCCGAAGGCTAAACTGAATCCTTTATTGAAAATTTCATTAAACCATTGTCAGGAGACTGGGGGCTTCGTTCAAGCCGATGTTTTTCTGCCGAACATTTAAATCTTCAGACAGGTATCTTCGGTTTGTAACTTTTTCTCGACGGTAATGTTTTCTCTGTTAGGAATTGACGCAATAAAATCAATAATTTTTTGTTTCCATAGGGTTTTGTTTCTGGCAGGACGTTTATCACCTCGTCTATCTTGAACAAACATGCTGATGAAGAGTAATCGCTTACTAAGTATCTCCAATCTTCTTTGTGTAATAGTCAAAGTTGAACACAAAGTACTTTTACATACCTGAACTTCAGATTGTCCTGGAAGTAGTAGAAAATATTTAAATGAGTGTTGTCGTCTATTCTGGTTGGGATTATCGTAATTTCCATGTCTTCTACGTTTGATTTGTAGCAGTTAAAAATTGCTTACCTGGTTTTTACTATAAACACAATAAATATTAAGTAGTCATGAACATACTTTATTCATTTAAATAACTAGTGTACAGATATGGATGGAAGTATATATTTAATTTTATAGATTAAACTTCTAGTTTCTGGGTTCTGGTAGTTGAAATTTGATTTTTAGTAACAAAATATAATCCATCTTCACCAATCTGAAAATAAAGTTAATGTTAATTATGTAATGTCGAATATCATGTAATAAATGACTTACCTTTCTGCCTCTCTATTTTGTAGAAGGTGTACATAATTATTAATTTTCAACGAAAAGTTAAATTGTTTTATTCTTCTCGGCCAGCTGTTTTGACTTTGTGAAAAATGTCAACAAATGTATCGATCTGAAGTTAAACACCTGTTGTCTTCGGTTTATTGCTTCGAGTAAGGTCGTCTCACTGTTCGAGAATCTATGATTGTCTGCTTATAATTTAGGCGGTTTTTCAAGAAAGTCGTTGTTCTAAGGCCCAAATTTACCATAGACTGTTAATTAACCTAGGGAATTTTTCTCTATGAGATTGGTCTTCTGTTTGTCTCTGACATTAGTCATCAAATCATCACTTCCTATTTTTTGTAAAATTTTTGGCTTTATATTAAGCCATGGCCGAAATGAAAAGGCTTTTGCATTTTTGTCGGGTTTAGTTGCCTTGTGTCCCCTAAATTTCGAGAGGGTAAGTTTTTTTGTTGTCTTCACCTAGAAGTATTTTCTAAAATAATTTTATATAGGGACTAGCTGGAAGCCTATTCCTTTTCGAGGAATTACCATTTTCGGGGTAACTTATTCTGCTCCTGAATCCTGTGCAACCACACGTGGGTCCAACCACCAGTTACAGTCCCTGATGCCTCCAATTTGTCGGCGATAATAGGGCTGTGGAAAAATCAGTTAGTTACCACCAACATCACTTCAATCCCAAGAAGACTTCTCGATTTTTTGCTTCCTGAAAGCATGGCCATGTGTTCGTGTTCGAGCCATTGTTCTCTGCTCCAACTTTAAATTGCCTCCAGGACTCCTTCAAACTTCTCCAAATCAACCTCTACCACCTAAGCTGCTTTGGGAATAGTAGGCTTGAGAACAGGTTTTTTTTTGCAATTTTTATTTTTTTTAAAAGATAATATCTTACAGAAAGTTATTTTGTTTTATGATATACCGCAAATAGTGGCTTAAATATTTTTTCTTTAAGTATTTTTAATAAAATATTTCAATAAAGTGTAAACCCTTATAGCTATAAAAGGTACTAGGTATAATATAATTTTTTTTCAAGAATCAAAGTAATGAGTTATAATTTTTTTAATACTATACCACTAACTCACATAGTTAGGTATATATATTTAATTGTTTAAATATTAATATAATTTTCCAATTACTAAGTACATTTATAAAATGTTATTTTTTTTAAACTTTCAATCTGAAGGTCACTTTGCAATGTCATATTGACTATTATTTTTTTTTATGTACTTAACTTACGGCTCAATTAAATATTTGCTATTTTTCAATAATTTGTTAAATTTCTATTTAATTAAAATAAAATAAAACAAGCTTTTGTTAGTTGAATCTGTGTTTTGATTTTGGAGTCTACAATTTTGCAATTTTGGTAATATTAGTTTTTTTTGGTAAGTAAGAGTTAAATCATTTAATCGCAGTCTTCATTTTTCTTTGTTTGGTGAAGTATTACTTAACTGTATAAATAAAGTGGCGCTCTGGGCACGACTATTTTATAATTCAATTTCCACACATTAAATTTAAATTCAAATTTCACTTTTAATTTTAACATTTTTTTATAAACTAAAGCAACAGTATCTACGACCATTGCTCGCCGATGAACAGCTGCCGCTAGCATATGTAGCAAACAGATCAGTTGCTGACTTTCCATCATTAATTCTAAAATATTGCTACATATTAAAATGGCACCCTTGTCCGTGGGGCCTGAGAAATTTTTAGAGTCTCTTCTTTGAATTTATAAAATAGTCATTAACCAAAATTGTAGACCAGATTTAAACACAGAGGTTTGAAAATTATTTACATTTTTTGCAAGAGGAGGTTGAAGGTATTTGATATCATAATTTTAAATAAAATTTTTTTTTGCTGGTGATCAGTACACTGGGAGTTAAAGTGAATGAAGTATGAGGTTTGATGAAACTTATTTTGGTAAATTTTGATAAAATTTCTGAGAATTTTAGTACAAATATTGGGAATTAAGTTGAAGGTTTTGATAAAAGTTTTTGAGTTCAAATTTATGAGTATTTTGAGTTACAAATATATGCAGAAGTATTTGTATATTGGTAAATTTTGAGTATTTTTGAGTACTTGCCATAATTTATAGTATCGGTTTTAAACTTTGAGATAAATTAATAGTAATTTTAGACCTTGAATAGTTTTTAGTAATTTAATTTTGTCAGTACATCTAAAATGGATCCGCTTTGCAAACCAGTACATTTATTGTCCACAGAGTTAGACTATGAGTTAAAATTGAGGGGTATTGTTACAAATAGGCCTGTTGCTGATAAACGTAAGGCTCTTGCTAGACTTTTTGATAAAGAAAGGAAACAAGGTTCTGATATTTTGACTTTGGAAGATCCTGATTTTGATTTTGATAATGAAAAAGTTGATATAGAAACAACTATTAGTTCAATAGAAACTTTAATAAATGATTTTGAAGGTCCAAATACAGATTCAGTTTATAAGAGAATAGAGTCTAGGTTAGCCCATCTTGTAAATAGGATAAAACGTTTAAAAATTGATGCCAATGACTCAGACAGTTTAACTAAAACAGAATTTAAGAATGAATCTCTTGCTACAATTTTAGTTATGGAGGCAGATCTCCAAGAAAAGGTTACTAATGTAGAACCAAATGTTAATAGTAATGTCATGTTAAATTCAACACAGGTAAATCCTACACAAAGTCATATTAATTCCACAATGTTTCATTCACCACAGTATAAACATGTACCAGTTTACAAGTTAGGACTTAGCTTTGATGGTAATCCAAAAAATTTATTATCATTTATAGAAAATGTAGAAGAGATGGCTCACTCTAGGGATATATCAAAACAACAGTTATTTGAATCAGCTAGTGATTTGTTCTCACAAAAAGCTAAATTTTGGTTTAGACAGGTTAAAACTTTAGTTAACGATTGGGATAGTTTAGTGAATAAATTAAAGCAAGATTTTTTAAAGTCTGATATCGATGATGATCTTTGGGAAACCATTAAGAAACGTTTTCAAGCCAGAAATGAACCTGTAGTGTTGTATATTGCATGTATGGAAACATTGTTTTCCAGACTATCTCGTAAACCGTGTGAATCAACTAAAGTCAAACATATTAGGAATGGCCTTCAGCCTGAATATAGAAAAAGATTAGCACTACATGAAATACAATTGGTAGAAGAAATAAGTTCTTTATGTAAAAAACTAGAGGAGGCAGATATTTTGAGTTTATGTTCAAGTAGTAAGTCTGATAATTATTTTCTAGAATCAGAATTAGCATATGTATCTGAATCTTCTTCCTTAGGTCCTTCACAAACTGCCACCACTAGTAAAAATAATAAACCCCAATTTCAAGGTGATAATTTTGGAAAAAATAACTATAGAGGTAAAAATAAATATAGTGGATCTTTTTCGAATAAATCTAAAAATATAATTTGTTGGAAGTGTAATATGCCTAATCACACTCATGTAAATTGTAGGGCTCCTGCCCAAGGCAAATTTTGTTATAAATGTGGTAAGGAAAATGTGACTATTAAAGAATGCCCTGTTTGTTCAAAAAACGTAAAGTAGGTGTTCCAGCAGTTGGCTCTCGAGCACTTCAAAGTTTTAAGTTCAAAGCCAACAATAAATTTAATTTTAGTCATTTTAGTAAACCAGTAGTTTCATTTAATTCTAGTAAATTTATAAATTCATTTAATTCTAGTAAACCTGTAACTGCAAACAAATCTAGTAAAAACATAGTTTCATTTTTTGATCAACAAGATTGGGATATGTGGAAAATTAAAGTAAGGGATTTTTATAAAAGTAAATTTAATAATAATGAAATTTCACCTTTATGTATTAAAAAAGAAAAGGATAATCGACCTTACATACAAGTAAAGTTGTTGGAAATGCCTATCGTAGCTTTACTTGATAGCGGTGCTAATATTTCAGTAGTTGGGAGTCAAGGTATTAAACTTTTAGAAAAATTAGGGATTTTAATTGATAGTAATTGTGAAATAAAAAATATTTCCACAGCAGATGGAAATTCTCAGTTTGTTTCAGGTAAAGTTGACTTACCAATTTTAATTAATAATATTTATAAAATAGTACCCGCTGTAGTAGTTCCTACAATATCTCATTCTATAATATTTGGCATGAATTTTTGTGAAATTTTTCAAGTTAAAGTAGATTTTCAAAATTTTAAATGGGATATACAATGCAATCTAACTGAATCTGCTCTGTGTACAGTGTCGGATGTAAATTTAACAAAGCCTTCAGAAGGTATAAAAGATTTGAATCATTTAACCAAAACCCAAAAAGCAGTTGCAAAAAAGGTAGTCGATTCTTTTGAAAAAATAAGTAATGAGAAAAAGTTAGGCCGTACTGATAAAATTAAGTTGAATATTGAGACAGGCGATGCCAAACCATTCAAGGTACCCCAATACTTGATGTCACCCTATATGTTAGATATTTTAAACAAAGAACTTGATGAAATGTTAAAGCTAGGAGTTGTAGAACCTTCTTTTAGTCCTTGGAATAGCCCAGTTTTATTAGTAAAGAAAAAGACAGGTGAATATCGTTTTTGTTTCGATGGTCGAAAATTGAACGAAATAACAAAACATGATTCCTATCCATTACCTAGAATAGACCGTATACTTAGCATGTTAGGTAAGGCTAAATACATCTCTAGTATAGACTTGAGAAAAGCCTTTTGGCAAATCCCATTAGATGAAAAGTCTAAGGAAAAAACAGCGTTTAGTGTGCCAGGTAGAGGATTATTCCAATTTTCAGTAATGCCATTTGGTCTGTGTAATTCTGCACAAACACAACAACGATTGTGTGATTCTATCTTTGGTCCGAAGTATGAACCTTATCTTTTCTGTTACCTCGACGATATTATTCTAGTAACTGAGAATTTTGAGGATCATGTTAGGCTCTTAAACGAGGTTTTAGCAAAGTTATTAGAAGCTAACCTAACAATAAATTTAAAAAAGTGTGAATTTTTTAAGACATCACTTAAGTATCTTGGTTTTGTGGTTGACGTAGAAGGGTTGCGTACTGACCCTGATAAAATTTCAGTTATGGTTAATTATCCACGTCCAAGAACTTATACAGAAGTTAAAAGATTTTTAGGGTTATGTTCTTGGTATAGGCGCTTCATAAGTAACTTTTCCGCTTTAGTATCTCCTCTTAATGATCTTTTAAAAGGTAAACGTAAATCTCAAAACATAGTTTGGAATGATATAGCTGAAAAGTCTTTTTGTCAAATAAAAGAAGCCTTAGTTAGTGCACCTATTTTAGTTTCGCCTGACTTTACTAAAAAATTCACTATTCACTGTGATGCATCTCAATTTGCTTTAGGGGGAGCTTTGACCCAAGAAATTGATGGTCAGGAACGTGTCATAGCATATGCTTCTAGAACCTTGTCTAGAAGTGAACGTAATTATACTGTTACTGAAAAAGAACTTTTAGCTTTGTTATTTTTGATTAAAAAATTCAGAGGTTATATAGAGGGTAGTAGATTTTGCTGTATTACAGATCATTCTGCACTTTTATTTTTAAACAACCTGAAAGAACCTCAAGGTAGATTAGCTCGATGGGCGATTACTCTTAGGCAGTATGATTTTGAATTAATACATAAAAAAGGAAAAGCTAATGTATTACCAGATGCTCTAAGCAGAATACCAAATATTGTCAATTCAGATCACCCTGTAGAAAAGCCAAATTCAGATATTAAATTAGATCACCCTGTAGAAAATGCAATTTTAGAAATTCAACCTAAAGATTCAGATAATTGGTATCTTTCTCTAAGAACCAAAATTTTAGAAAAACCCAAGTCTTATCCACAGTGGAAAATAATAGATGGATTCATATACAAATACATACCTAACACATTGCCAGTTTCTTCAAACTGCCATGAATGGAAACGTTTAGTTCCACGTTCTCAGATTAAAGATGTCATTGCTAGTTGCCACAATCCTTCCACTGCAGGTCACTTTGGTTTTTACAAAACATTAGGTAGAGTCCAAGAATTATATTATTGGCCAAAACAGAGGGTAGATGTTTTAAAATTTGTTAAATCTTGTGAAGTTTGTCAATCTCAGAAAATGCCAAATAGTTCTAAAGTAGGGTTAATGGGTTCTCAAAAAACTGTAAACTTTCCTTTTGAAATTTTGTCTTTAGATCTTCAAGGACCTTTTCCAAGAAGTACAAAAGGAAATTGTTATTTATTAGTCATAGGGGATTGGTTTTCTAAATTTACTCTTTTATTTCCGCTTAAAGCAGCTATAGCCCCTACTATAACAAGAATAGTTGAAAATCAAGTATTTTTAAAGTTTGGTGTACCTAGGGTAATATTATGTGATAATGGGAGTCAGTTTGCCGGCAAAGTATTCAAAAAACTCATTGATAAATATGAAATTCAAAAAATTTGGTTTACTCCACGATATAGCCCACATTGCAATTTTGTTGAACGCAACAACAAAACTGTTGGTACAGTTATTCGTAGTTATGTTCAAGAGCATAAATATTGGGATACAGAAATAGATCAATTTCAGTTAGCGATTAATTCGGCTAAGCATGAGGTTCATGGCTATACGCCAAACTTCTTAGTTTTTGGGAGAAATATTCCTACCTCAGGAAAGTATTATGGGGAGCTCAAAAGCACTCAGAATTTTGAATTATCTCCAGGTAGTAGAGATAACTTTGTAAGAGATTTAGAAGGTTTAAGACCTATTTTTGAAGATGTTAAGAAAAAACTTGACACTGCTCATAAAAGATATGAGAAGAGTTATAATCTGCGTAGAAGAGATCACTTCTATAATGTAGGTGACAAGGTTTGGAAGAGGAATAAAGTCCTTTCCAACGCAGTATTGAAATTTTCTGCCAAGCTTGCACCCAAATATGTTTTGTGTACTGTACGACAAAGGATTTCGAGATTAGTATATGCACTAGACCACATTGATGGATCGAATGCTGGTAACTGGCATATTTCTGATCTTAAACCATATTATGGTTCGAATTCTGATGTTTCAGTAGGGTAAAAGCAACAGAAATTGGTTCATCAGTGATACTTTACGAAAAATTATCACTTAGTAATTTTGAACTAAAACGTTTTAGTATTTTTAGTATTTTTAGTATTTTTAGTATTTTTTTTATTAGTTTAATTTTCATCTGTAGATAAAATGTATTTACTTGACTATTCACAGTAAGTTCAAGAATGAACAAAATACTTGAGCAAAAATGATTTTTTCATTTTTAGTTTTATTGATAGACATACCTATTTTGACCTTACCCCATTGTGACTTTTATCGATATTGTCTCCTTTTAGGACGTGTGGTACGCGTAGATACCTCCTCAATAAAACAAGCTCAAATAATTTGAAAAGTTTAAAACTATAGACTTAAACTAAATTATACTTTTATGTTAATGCACTTGCACATCAATGCACGTTAAACATTTTGTGAAAAATTAAATAGTAGTTAAGGGTGAACTTAACTTAACGTAACTCAACTTATGACTTATAAAATGGTGTTGAATTTAAATTTGTTTTCATTTAGACTTGATAAAAAATATATTGACAAGTCAACATATTTTTTTTTGGAGGGAGAAAGGGAATTTGTAGCAGTTAAAAATTGCTTACCTGGTTTTTACTATAAACACAATAAATATTAAGTAGTCATGAACATACTATATTCATTTAAATAACTAGTGTACAGATATGGATGGAAGTATATATTTAATTTTATAGATTAAACTTCTAGTTTCTGGGTTCTGGTAGTTGAAATTTGATTTTTAGTAACAAAATATAATCCATCTTCACCAATCTGAAAATAAAGTTAATGTTAATTATGTAATGTCGAATATCATGTAATAAATGACTTACCTTTCTGCCTCTCTATTTTGTAGAAGGTGTACATAATTATTAATTTTCAACGAAAAGTTAAATTGTTTTATTCTTCTCGGCCAGCTGTTTTGACTTTGTGAAAAATGTCAACAAATGTATCGATCTGAAGTTAAACACCTGTTGTTTTCGGTTTATTGCTTCGAGTAAGGTCGTCTCACTGTTCGAGAATCTATGATTGTCTGCTTATAATTTAGGCGGTTTTTCAAGAAAGTCGTTGTTCTAAGGCCCAAATTTACCATAGACTGTTAATTAACCTAGGGAATTTTTCTCTATGAGATTGGTCTTCTGTTTGTCTCTGACATTAGTCGTCAAATCATCACTTCCTATTTTTTGTAAAATTTTTGGCTTTATATTAAGCCATGGCCGAAATGAAAAGGCTTTGGCATTTTTGTCGGGTTTAGTTGCCTTGTGTCCCCTAAATTTCGAGAGGGTAAGTTTTTTTTGTTGTCTTCACCTAGAAGTATTTTCTAAAATAATTTTATATAGGGACTAGCTGGAAGCCTATTCCTTTTCGAGGAATTACCATTTTCGGGGTAACTTATTCTGCTCCTGAATCCTGTGCAACCACACGTGGGTCCAACCACCAGTTACAGTCCCTGATGCCTCCAATTTGTCGGCGATAATAGGGCTGTGGAAAAATCAGTTAGTTACCACCAACATCACTTCAATCCCAAGAAGACTTCTCGATTTTTTGCTTCCTGAAAGCACGGCCATGTGTTCGTGTTCGAGCCATTGTTCTCTGCTCCAACTTTAAATTGCCTCCAGGACTCCTTCAAACTTCTCCAAATCAACCTCTACCACCTAAGCTGCTTTGGGAATAGTAGGCTTGAGAACAGGTTTTTTTTTTGCAATTTTTTATTTTTTTTAAAAGATAATATCTTACAGAAAGTTATTTTGTTTTATGATATACCGCAAATAGTGGCTTAAATATTTTTTCTTTAAGTATTTTTAATAAAATATTTCAATAAAGTGTAAACCCTTATAGCTATAAAAGGTACTAGGTATAATATAATTTTTTTCAAGAATCAAAGTAATGAGTTATAATTTTTTTAATACTATACCACTAACTCACATAGTTAGGTATATATATTTAATTGTTTAAATATTAATATAATTTTCCAATTACTAAGTACATTTATAAAATGTTATTTTTTTTTTAAACTTTCAATCTGAAGGTCATTTTGCAATGTCATATTGACTATTATTTTTTTTTTTTATGTACTTAACTTAGGGCTCAATTAAATATTTGCTATTTTTTCAATAATTTGTTAAATTTCTATTTAATTAAAATAAAATAAAACAAGCTTTTGTTAGTTGAATCTGTGTTTTGATTTTGGAGTCTACAATTTTGCAATTTTGGTAATATTAGTTTTTTTTGGTAAGTAAGAGTTAAATCATTTAATCTCAGTCTTCATTTTTCTTTGTTTGGTGAAGTATTACTTAACTGTATAAATAAAGTGGCGCTCTGGGCACGACTATTTTATAATTCAATTTCCACACATTAAATTTAAATTCAAATTTCACTTTTAATTTTAACATTTTTTTTATAAACTAAAGCAACAGTATCTACGACCATTGCTCACCGATGAACAGCTGCCGCTAGCATATGTAGCAAACAGATCAGTTGCTGACTTTCCATCATTAATTCTAAAATATTGCTACAGATTAAAGTAATTGCAATAATGGAACATAAAAAGTTCTGCTGCTCATTATAATCTGCCAGTTTCAAAAACTGCTCAAACACTCTTTTTCTTGCAACAACAATAATTAGCTTACAAGAGTACTGACAGCTGCACTTTACCTTTTTTTTAATTGCCGTATTGCCAGATTCCAGTAAGAGCCTAAGAAGGTATCCATTGATTCTGACAGACAACGGTTGGAGAAATCTTTTTTGGACATCTACGTGCCAGAATCTTTAGTGTCGGAATGACCGTGTTCCGGCTAAAACCCTAACCACCATTCCAAAGAGGTGGTCTTGCCACTCAATGAACAACTAAAATAAAAAAACTAAAAAGTTATAAATAGCCATACCTATAACCATAAATCAGAAAATGTTTTAGACTTTAGGCCATAAACTAATAAATAATATTAAGCATAAATTTCAGATCCCTGGCTCAATTTCCACCTCTGTCTTCCTGCTTCTTTGTCTTCATCACCCCAGAAATCAGACAATGTACTTGCCTCCATTATTTCACTCCTCTCAACATTATGGTTACAACGTTCCTTTCATTTAGCCCGAAACCCATTCGTCTCTGGAAATCTCCCCTCACATTTGCCGATCTCTGGCAGTTAAAAAATTGGACGGGAGCGTCCGGTAGCCCACAAACAGTACAGTCTGCCGAGCAGATTTGCTTATTCTATTTTTGAAGGTGCCAAAACTACCATGTCCAGTCAGAAACTGTGTCAGGAGGTAGTCTAGTTTCCTGAACTTACACTACGGCCTTAGATCGGGAATAAGCTATTTCGTCCACCTTGCCTTTCCGCTATCATTCGTCCATTCTCTGTGCCACTTTACTATCGTTCTTTCTCTCTCCATTCTCATCTATATTTTCATCCATCTTCCTCGCATATACCCTCGATCGCTCTTTGCACAACAAAACAATCGGTATCATTGCTCCAATGACATATAGAGCCTTATTTGAAACTGTCCTATATGCGCGAAGTCTCCATCAGCTTAGCGTATTTCGCAGTGTTTAGTACGCTACACCACACGGGGGCAGCGTAAAACTCCATTTAACACCTTTCTTTTGGTGCTACCTGGGCCTCCAATGTTTCATCATCAAGCATCAGTTTCAAGCATCAGCCGTATCAACGCCTCCAGATTCCAGTTTGCCTTCTCTACAGTCTTTTGGATATGTATCCCGTACAGTCCTTCCGACAACCAGACTCCCAGATACTTAAACGATTTAACTGGTGCAACCTCTATACCTTCCACTATATTGGAAAACAAAATGACTATTAGACAAGCTTGTTTTAATTTTCCTGTTCCAAAGAGCACGCTATCAGGTAGAGTCAAAAAGCTAAGAGAAAGTGAGGACGTGGATATAAAGCCACTTATGAGTCATTTTAAGAATACTAGAAACTAGAAACCAAATTAGTTGAGCATTTAATAGATTAAGACAACAAGAGGATGTTAGCTGAGTACTTCCACACTAATTTAATAAAGAAAAAAAGATTACTGGAGACAAGTTTTATTATGAATTTGTGAGCCCCAATCCCCAAACTTTATTGCAAAAACCACAGTCAACAAATATTCAAAGAGCTGTAGGTTTCAACAAACCACAAGTGGCAACCAACAAAGTCATCATAGCCAGATTGATCGCCAACATTTAGAACGGACAGGCACCCTAAGAAGAAGAGAATTGAACTTCTTCTTTAACAAATATGAAGCATTGCTATTAAAATTTAAATGTACTCCCTCAAAGGTATTGAACTACGATGATACGGGGGAGTTTTCTGATTTTTACCTGCATTATTGGTATTTGGTAGGAGTAAAATGGCAGAAGAGTTGAAAACGGATGATCCGAAGAGGAGTATTTTTGCTTGAGAATAAAGTGGTAGATCACGACCAATTCATTTTTGCTTTTGCTAAATATGTTTGTTGGTCGAGTAAATCCCACTAAAGAAAGTTTGGCTCTTCTGATACTTGACGACCACAGTTCTCGCAAGAAACTACAAGTTATTACATATACGATAGACCACAATGTTCACATGATAAGGCTATCCTCTCAAACCACATACAAACTTCGGCCTCTTGACCGAACAATAATGAGACCCTTTAAAGCTGCGTAAAATAAGGCTTATTTAAAGTAGATGAACCAATATCGCCCGCTTACAATAATCCAAGGAGATATTGCTAGATTGCAGCTTTCCAAGCTATTTTTAGAGTGGAATTGGTAAATTCTGGGTTTGCTTGTACTAGTTTGTACCCCCATTTTATAAATCTAGACTATCTTGTTTTAGCTCACTTTTCTGAAGACAATGGAGCCCATAGTGACACAGTCCTCTGCACAACAACGCCTTTATCTGGATCAGCATTACAGGTTTGACGTTTGACGTTTTATCTACCTCTTTTAAAAACCACTAGAATTCTGTTCCACATTTGCAGTTTTCGACCCTGCAAATCTTCGGCATTAAAAAGTTTTACTGTGACAGCTCTACCTTAGGCTACTGCCAGCACTTCTGCGATGAAGTTCAGAGCCCCAAGCCTTCCTAACCTTTGTGACGGACAAAGTTTCACCTGTAACAAACGAGAATAGGCAGAAAATTATTCAAAGAAAGAGTCGAAGTGAAAAGAGTAAGATTTTGACTGGATCTACTCATAAAACTATGTTGGAGCAAGGGTTTAAGGAATCACAAGACAAGATCAAGGCAGCAGTAAAAACGAAAAGAAAATGCAACCAGCCAGAAAAAAAAAACAACCAAACAACTTGAACAAAGAAAAAAAACAAAAGAAGGGTCTTGATGTGAATAGACAACTTTTCAGGTCAACGATACCAAGTAGTGGAAGTTTTGAAATGAACACTAAATAAGAAGAAACTACCGAGTGTCTCATCTGCGGAGAAACTACAAATGAATATTGCATACAGTGCACTACATGCAAGGGGTGTGAATATAGTGTCTTTTTATAAGTGTGAAATAAGTTGAAGATATCTTAAAAAAATATATTATAACCAGTATTTTACAACCCTCTAAATTAACAAAGACATTTTATTATCAAAAATCAATATAATTCCGATACCAATTCAAAACAAACTCAAACCATACCTATCAATATAATAATACGATGCATTAATGGATTCTATAAATAACTGCAAATGAGGTCCCAATATACTGAATTCGGAAGTCGAAAAGGCAATACAGCAAGCCAAAAACAATAAAGCACCTGGACCAGATCAAATCCCTGCCGAACTACTTAAACTTTTGGATGAGGAAAGCATTGCCTGCTTAACCACTTTCTTCAACAAAATTTACAACGAAGGAAAAATACCAGATGATTGGTTAGACTCACTGTTTATAACATTACCAAAGAAAAGCAGGCCCACCAAATGCAGCGATTTTAGACTAATCAGTTTGATGAGTCACACACTGAAGATACTCTTACGAATTATACAAAACCGAGTATTCCTTCTATGCGAAAGTAAGATGGGTGATAAGCAATTTGGATTTAGAAACGGTCTAGGAACTAGAGAGGCACTATTCTGTATGCGCGTTCTATTACAAAAAAGTTGTGAATTCCGAAAGAATGTTTATGTTTGTTTCATCGACTTCGAGAAGGCGTTCGACAGAGTCCAACACAGTACACTTTTCGACTGCCTACGGGCAGCAGGACTTGACCACTATGATATAAGACTGCTGAAATACTTATATTACAATCAAGTAGCCTCTATCCAAATTGGAGACAGTCCCACTGAAAAAATACCCATCAAACGTGGAGTACGGCAGGGTTGTGTTTTGTCACCCACTCTTTTTAATCTGTACTCTGAAGAAATCTTTAGGGAGGCTTTGGATGACAGACAAGAGGGAGTAAGACTAGGTGGAGAAGTAATCAACAATATTAGATACGCTGACGATACAGCCATTCTTGCAGAAAGTTTACAAGATCTCCAAACATTACTAAATCTAGTCAGTGAAGCAAGTTATCGGAGAGGCCTAAAAATCAACATTTCAAAGACAAAGTGGATGGCAGTTGGAAAGATCCATATAGATCAAGGTCTGCTTTCTCTTAATGGAGAAGAGATAGAAAGGGTAAATCATTTCAAATACCTTGGCAGCTGGTTAAATGTAAATTGTGACTCTGATGAAGAGATAATATCCAGGATCGAAATATCACGTAAGGCTTTTATGACCTGGAAACCAGTTTTATGCAACAGAAACCTGTCAATGAACATTCGTAAGAAGGTCCTGAAATGTTATGTGTGGTCGATCCTATTGTATGGTTGTGAGACATGGACGTTAAAAACCACAATGCTAAACAAGTTAGAAGCATTCGAAATGTGGTGCTATAGACGAATCCTAAAGATATCGTGGGTTTCGCACACTTCCAATGAAGATGTTCTTCAAATGATCAACTCAGAACGTCTGCTCATAAACATCATAAAGAGGAGAAAAACAGAATACTTCGGCCATATAATTAGAGGACCCAAATACCATTTACTTCGCCTTATAATACAAGGAAAAGTGGAAGGAAAGAGATGGATTGGTCGAAAGAAACTTTCATGGCTGCGTAATATTAGACAATGGTGTGGTTTCACAGTAGAAGAATTATTTCGCGCAGCAGCCGACAGAGAAAGGTTTCAGGAAATTGTAAGCATGATGACGGCCAACGTCTGAATACGGACACGGCACCCAAAGAAGAAGAAGATAAATAATTGTCGAAAATGGTATATTCATATAAAGATCAAAATGCTAATCAAAATCAAAATTCGGGTTATATCTTCTCACCTATGAACATCTATACAGCTGACTAAATTATTTTAACTCCAACTTTGAATATTTATTTTAAAACAACATGTCTTAAATCGAATGTGAATCTTTTTTATTTTTGAATCGTAAATGTATTTTCTGATTTCGCCATAAATCTAGAAAAAGTTTTTAATAACATTTTCTCAAAGGAATCTCTTGAGTTTGAGTTGAAGGTTCTTGGTTTAACTTATTGAAGAAGCATTAAAACTCTTACAAAAATATCTAACAGATAAAAATACGGTGTACATTTACCCCTTGAAGAAGTTTGGCCTTCGGTTGCAAATGGTAAATAAATGTTACAGTGCTGATGTGAAGTAAAACACGAGTATCTACCAGTGGCGTGTTTTCCACGCGAAGAACAGGAACAACTTTATCTGGCATTATATCGATATAGATTAAAAATTTATTTTTAAAAATATTTATAATTCAGCACAGAAATTAAGCAGATATCTTACATATATAAATACACGACATCGAATGATCTCCCATCTCAGTCGTGTATCCAACATTCCAGAATTCTGGAAGCCTTTACCAGTTAATACTAGGTCTGGTTATTATACTACTAATAATAAGATGGCTACCATATATTTTTGAAGTGACTTTGTTGTCGACAGAATGTGTTTATCATCTGTGATCTAATGTCTCAAAGTTATGCAAGATATAGTTAAAGATTTCAAGTTCTGTGCTACAAAGTCTGCAGCTTAAGTCTTCAAGCAACAGTCCCATTATATGCAGGTATCCCTTCACTTTTGCGTCTCCAGTAAGAAATTCTGATATGAAGCTGAACTGATTCCTCCAGTACTTTTCCGCAAGTTCCTTACGGAACCACTAGGACATGACATTATGATTTATTATTATTTTCTTTGATTTTAGAAAGACTGCATTTTGACGTCACTACTGACGACAGTACTCTTCTTCAGAATATATATATATTATATAATATATATATATATATATATATATATATATATATATATGTATATATATATATATATATATATATATATATATATATATATATAAGAGAGCGCAATAGCTGCAGTTAGAATGTATTATGGTTAGAATGTATTATGGCAACACAAATACATTTCCCTTCGAGAAGGGTATTAGACAAAGAGATATCATCTCTCCTAAGCTATTCACCGCTTTGTTGCAGAGTGATATGAGAAACAATAATTGGGAGAATGTAAGTCAAAGAGTCAACATAAATTGAGAATTTCTGAACAACTTGAGATTTGCAGACGACATAGTCCTTATTGCAGACCGTGTAGATCTTGCCTGCCAGCTTTTTCAAGATCTTCAGAGCTCGTGTACACGAGTTGGACTTAAAATTAATTTTTCCAAAACACAATATATGACCAACCTTGTACTGGCGCAAAACATCTCAACTAACGGCACGCAAATTGAACAGGTGTATAGCTATAAATATCTAACGGAGCTAAACAGGAGAATAGAACTGGCATATGCGGCATATCAGATATTTCCATGTGCTTGAAAAGTAAGGTCTTTGATCAATGTTTACTCCCAGTTCTAACATATGGAGCAGAAACATTGACCCTTACCAGAAAAGTAATCAATAAAATACAAGTGGCACAGAGAGCGATGGAGAGGGTCAATGCAGAATATCTCCCTCAGAGACAGAGTATCAAATACAATAATTAGGAGAAAAACTGGTGTTACTGACGCAGTTCAAAGGATTACAACATTGAAATGGAACTGGACGGGGCATGTTGTCAGATTAAAAGATGGAAGGTATACGAAGAAAATTCTGGATCGGAGACCTAGACATGATGCTTATCGTAATCGAGGACGTCCTCCAACAAGGTGGTTAGATGACATCAATCGCATTCAGCACAACTGGGTTCAAGGTGCTCAAGATAGAATGCATTGGAATTATTTACGGGAGGCCTATGTCCAGCAGTGGACTCAAAACGGCTGATGATGATGATGATGACTGGCGACAGATATACTTTATTAGATGATCTGCCATCAGACAGTTGATTATATACTTCAGATGCATCATCTAAAGATGAACTTGACGACGACATAGAATTAAATTTAATAGAATACAAACAAAGAGATCTGTTGTAGGTGATGTTCAGTTGGAGAGCGATGGCTCAGATCTGGAAGACCAGGCGCCGCCTGCATGTCTAGTAACTTGATGAAAATGTCATTATATTATCCGTCTAAAATTTAAAATTTTACACAACACAGTGGTCTAAATTTTTCCGATAATGTTGGTACACTGTTAGAAATGTTCTTGTGCTTGTACTGAATTTGTTTAAGAAAATAATTTTTGAAACCAACCGTTACACTACACAGCAATATGGGGATCGTTATATTCCAACAATATATGAAGAATTAAATATTTTTTTGGGGTAACTGTATAAAATACGACCGTTGATAGACATTTTGTCTTAAACATTTCTTAAGTATTATTTGCTGTCGCAAAATCAAGCCATTGACGAATCAATGGCAAAATTCAAAGGACAAATAAAATTTCGTCAATACATACCGCAAAAGTCGATCAAACGTGAATATAAAATTCGGATACGAGCAGACCAGTCAGGATATGTGTCACAGTTTCAAATTTATACCGAAAAGATTGACGATTGAGCTAAAACTAATCTTGGATTCTGTGTCGTGAAGATCTTAGCTGTTCTCTTATAGGAAAGCATCTTAGAGTAAAGGTTGACAATTTTTTATTGGCTTAGAATTACAGTAAGATTTACTAAATGTTAATATATATGCTAATGGTAACTGGAGCTAAAGGACACATAGGCTTCTCGATCTTCAGCAATATGGAATAATTGTCCTGCATTTGGTATCTGAGTCCATTCACGAATGTTTTTTAACCAAGAAACTTGTTTTCTTCCTACACCTCTACGGCCCCTGTATTTTGCCTTTAAAAATCAGTTATACTCGTTTTCATCGTTCTTGGCGTGTGCCTGAAATAAGCTACTACGGAATTTTTAATATTCGTCTCTCTCTGATACACAGATGCGTAATTCGATTGTGCGAGTCACGTTCGTCATGGTAAAGTGCGATGAGAAGGGAATGAAGAGACCACTCACGTCTCCCAGTATTGTAGCAATAACACCGATGCGTTTGGCCGATATGGTGTCGGTGATAAGTTCGTCCGCTTTACGAATACAGATAGCTGCCACTGGAGGAGGTAACCGAATCGAGCTTAGACAAGGAAAGACAGATGAAACAACTTATTGCAAGTGTTTTTACACGCACACGCCAAGAAAGATGAAAACGTCTATATAATATTTTATATGGACTTCCCCTTACTATATGTTCCAGATAAGACATTTTTCGCTGTTTAACAGTCTTTAGCAGTTCTCTATCTTTGTTGACGCTCCTTAGTACTTCTTCATTAGTTTTCCTTGCTGTCCAAGGTATCTTCATCATTCATCTATGAACTCACATTTCCAATGCTTCAATTTTGTTCATGATCGATACTTTTAGCGTCCACACTTCTGCACTATACAAAAGTACGGACCAAACATATCACTTAACCATTCCTTGCATTAGTTCTAAACTGAGATGGTTATTGCAAAGAAATGACTTCATTTTCATAAAAGTAGTTTTAGTCATAGCTATTCTACGTCTTATTTCTATGTCTGGTTGTAGTTGGTCCATTATCACAGTTTCCAAATATGTTATTTTGTGAACTTTCTCAACTTGGATTCCGTTTAATTGAAGCTTTGCATTGGGATATGGGTCACGACTAAACACTAAAAATTTGGTTTTGTTTGAGTTTATTTTAATGCCCATTTACTCTTCTACCTCGTGAATATGATCAAGCAGAATTTGAAGACCTTCAATATTATCTGATAGAATTACTGTATTGTCTGCATATCTAATCACATTAAGTTGTTAACCGTTGATTTTTATTCCGTATGGTTGTCTCTCAAATGCCTTTTTAAATAACTGGTCCTAGTAAATATTGAACAATGTTGGCGACAAAATGCAACCTTGTCTGACTCCTCGTTGTATAGATATTTCATCGATGTAGTTATCTCCAAGTTTTACGATAGCAGTTTGATTCCACTTCAAATTTTTAATGACACGAATACTCTTGTCATCTATTCCGATATTTTTGATTATTAGCATTAATTTTACATGCTGTACTTTATCGAATGCCTTTTCGAAGTCCACGAAACATGCAAATACATCTTTTCTTTGATCACGATATTTTTGTAATAGGATGTTAAGCGCAAAAAGTGCCTCCCTGGTTTCGATAGCATTTCTAAAACCAAATTGGGTATGTTCAAGATCTTCTTCGCATTTGCGTCTAATTCTGTTTTTTATTTTTTAAATTTTAAAATGTTAAGAGTGTGACTCATTAAGCTAATTAATCGATATTCTGAGCATTTTCTAGTATTGTGTTTTTTAAGTATTGCCACAAAGATGGATTTAAGCCAATCTGCGGGAATTACTCCGGTGTTATATATTGAATTAAAAAATCTTACTAAAATACTATTTTTATGTTATCATTTCTGTATTAGTTTCAGCAGCTTAGTTGGTGTATCATCTGGACCACAAGGTTTTCTAATTTTAGCATTATTTATAGCGTGTTTTACCTCCCATTTCATAATTTCTGTTCGTCAGTATAGTTTTGGTAGAATTCGGCAATATTATTCCTGCCATCTTCAAACGACTGTCATTCTTTTCTAATTTCGTGCTCATTTACAATAATTTTGTTATTATTGTCAACGAGTACAGAGGGAACTCGTTTTTTTTAAAATATGCTACTCATTTCGTTTATTTGTGTGCACATTACATAAGTCTTGTTTAGATATTACGTCCTCCATTTTGTTGCACCTTTCTCTCAATCATTTTTCTTTGGCTTATTTGATCTCCTTTTTGATTCTTCTCTACTGGTGTATAAATAAAGTTGTACACCAAGCTGGCTTATACCATCTCTAGCCGATCCTTGATTTAACGCTTTCCCGAATCCCGAAAGTTACCTACCAAATATATATATATATATATATATATATATATATATATATATATATATATATATATATATATATATATATATAAATACGCCTCGTATGCGAGCGATTTACCACTTTGCACGTTTAATATGACTCAGATTATTTCATTAAAACAAATCACATGTTTATTGTTAAATAACCTTTTCCCAGGGACATACTTTATTGTAGCTATAATATAATATACTGATATGGTAACATTGGAAATAAATCGTTTCAATCTTGAACTTGACCGTTTATACATGCATTTTTTTATATCAAACACAAACAATTCTATTTTTAGTATTACGCGCACATTAACATTACTCGGTTGGTGTTTAAATGCTCGTTTCGACTAAACAACTCATTTTTTATCATCTTTAATGGTCCCCGAGGGAAAATTGTTGGAGAATCGATTATGTAATAAAGGCACAGTGTTTCTGGGCACACGTTCCTAATGTGACAGTTAAAACGGAAAAAATATTGTTATCGACAAAAGTTGAAGTCTCGATCGCACTGACAACAAAGGGTTGGGGTTGAACTGGGTAAAATTATAGGTATTGGTCCTAAAATGGACTATAATAACAAAGTAATCAATAATAAGCGATTATGATTGAAAAAATATATTAAATGTATTTATGTTTCTGTATAACGTTCAAAAAATTCGATAGAATTTGAATTTTTGTTTAAATTATGACGGAATTATCTAAATTTTTGGAATTCTTTAATTTAATTTAAACTAACTTTGTGTCAAGTACCATACTGATAACTGTAATATTACCTGAGAACAAACTACAATAATTGTAATTAAAATTACATATTTTGAGGACTTAAGGGTTGTCACTCCCGAAGGCACTTTTTAAAAAGGCCCTTTTAGAGGTACAACTATTTTTTTATAACAGAGTAACAGTAATTGACGTTTCGGCTTCCAGTCTGAAAATAGTTTAATAAAATTATAGAAATATACAAAAATATCAATGTCCTCTAAACATATTTTTTTGCCAATTGGGGTAAATGAACTATTTGACAGTTTAGATTTAGTTGATATCGATCGTAGTGACATCAATTATGTACTATACTATACTTCTACAATAAACGATTCTGAAATGTGATATTCTATCTCAATAAATTCACACCACATCCTTATCTTTTTGTGCCTATTGTTAGATATGTTATATTATAATTATATTATTTATTTATTTATTTATTTATTTATTTAGACACCTTACAAACACTATAGTCTAATAGTAATTACATGTAAAGTGTTTAAGGCAAAAAAAATACAATAAATAAAAGAAACCAACATTAATAATACAATAAGAAAAAATACTGTAATAAATAAAGCTTCACTTGTGGTATCGTATGGTACATTTATTACTCACTACTTGTACAATCTTTCACTATTAATTAATCTTAAATATATCAGTACTTAATAGGTAAAGAAATAATAATAAGACTTACTCACAATCAATTTAATTTAACAATCTGATGACCGGTTTCGCTTTCTATAATTTGCAAAGCATCTTCAGGTCGAGATACAAAGTTAAACTAATGCTGCAATAAAATAAACCCAATTAGGGTGGTGTCTCATAAAGATAAAATAAACAAATAAATAAATTAGTTCATACAAATTATAGTAATTATGCCAATATTACATGTCTGTGGTTTTCAAAATGAATAATTTGAATATATAAAAGGTATTAACAGACAAGGTAAGGCCCACAATTGGTATAAAGTAGCAATCTTATGTTGTAATAAATTAATAAATGAGCAAATAAATAAAACAAAACAAAACAAACATTACTTACATGCCGGTACTCTATTAATTGATGGATGGTAGGTCATGGTTGCAAAAATCATGTATTGTTGATTGGAGAACTTTAATGAGCTATTGCAGTTGTTTTGACAATAAACGGGAAGTTCTTGAGGAGAACAGATTTGATCAAATGAATTAGAGATAGGTATATTGTTGTTGTTTGTCAGATGAAAGTGATGTTCCTTACTATTGTATTATTTAAATTATTTACACTTATAACAGAGATATATTTTTTGGAATGTGTGTTATTTATTGAGTATTTATGTAATGAAGGAGACAGTTTTATGACAATGAATAAGAGTAGCTGTACCGATTGTGTGGTTGTGCAATTTTTGACTTGCAATTATCAAGTCTATTGGCAAAATTATTAAATTATTGTAAAGTCAACTATGTAAAAAGGTATATAAAAAGTATATAAAATTATTATAACTTAAGAATGATCAGGGACAAATTAAACACACATTAACAGGAAACAGAAACACTAAATGACGGGACAAACATTGAATTTAAAACTTAAACTTGGGGATGGAAGAAACTGTAAGCACTACATCTCACTTGTTGGGAGAAATGAGTTTTTTCATATTTAATCTATTAGATTTAAGAGGTAAATTTGACATATGTAGGTTGAAGTGTGACAGTTCTTCTTCTCTTACTAAATACTGTAAGTTTAGTTATTCAGTATTATGGAGTATGTTGATATTAATGAATGTATCAAAATTTGTTTTAATTTAGAAATCAAAAGTAAATTGATGTTTTAATATTGGCATACTTATAACAATTTTAATTAGTAAGTTTCAAATTCAAAAAATTTTTTATGGTAACAATGTGAATAATTGAAATACATCATTTGTTATAACTAACCAATTTTAGTCTAAATATTTCAGAACAAATTAAAATGATTATTTAGTAAATAATCATGTATGTCAAGTTTGTTCATGACCTACGCCACGCATATGTGGTGATCGGCAATAGTGCTGATTTAACAATTCTAATTAGAGTATGTTATTTATGAATGTCCTCTATTCAAATTACTAAATATATTTATATAAACAAATGTTACACGAGTATGAATTATAATATTTTATATGTGAATTCTAACATTTAAGGAATAACACCACAATATAATAAATCCCTTAAACCTAGTGCTGATGAGCAAGCAATGTCTTAAGTTCACAGCTTTTTACATTAAATATATCCACATGAGTCAGTCTATTAAATACTTCATTACAAATTGTTTACATAGTCTTGAAACGGTGTGTCTACGAAGATTGCTCCCATACAGTCTTCGTAGATACACCGTCTCAAGACCAGCAACTTCAACGTGGAGTCATATGTCGCCATGTTACCTAATCCAACGGTAACTTTAACATCTTAAGTCATCATAAGAAATTTTGTAAACCAAATGTAATCAATTATTTGTTAACGGGTTTTTACCCATATATTTAGTGGCTACATTCATGTACTCTTAGACACTGATGATGGAATATGGATTCCGAAAACGTTTTGTATGTTTAACTTAGCCCGTTTGGGTTCTTAATATATACCTTTTACAAAGGATTTTTTAATAAATTTCTTGTACTGTTATTAATTATATATAAAGTAACACATGGCAAAATGATAATAAAATAAAGTAGTAAGTATACTCAGTTTACTAATCCCAGTGTAACTCTTATAAATTTATCAATTACTTTTTGGTGAAGTAAGTTAATTACATTTTGATAGACTGGAAATGTCTGCAAACTACAATTATTCACTACTAACATATGCAAAATAAAACTGCGTGAAACAGTAAATAAAAGATTTTATATTGCTATAGAATGTCTATTTAAAAATATAAAGATTACTATTTACAAAATAGTTTTTATGCCATTACCATTTGTTTGGTGTATACCTAGTAAAGAAATAACTAAATTAAATAATATTTAAAAACTAATTACCATTAATTTTTACCATAAAAGTCAATAAACGTACTTTAACCTTTAATTGTAGCTTATTCCCATTTAAATAGTAATTACGTTAAAATGCTACAAGAAAATAGCTTCAGAACAATATCATTTAGGATCATTACATTGAATTTGAGATGTTAATATTGAATAATATTGATATAAAATTTAAGATTATAGTATAAAACTATATAACACAACTAGAGGTAGTTTAAAGCTTTTAAGTAATCACTAAAAATAGAAAAAGAAATTAATTTAAAATTGCCATACATATTGAATAGATAGTGTCCTGCCTACGACAAAGCAATGAATACAAATTTTGAGACTGCATGAATTATATAACCCTAATTTGGGTTCAGTATGACGTAAAATAGGCCCATCTCAATGTGTTATATTTTGTTATATTATATATGTCAATGTATATATATATATATATATATATATATTATATATATATATATATATATGTGTGTGTGTGTGTGTGTGTGTGTATAGTAAACTCTTAAATATTGGGGAAATCTGCAAGAAAGACTCTAATGAGTATCAATTGTTTCGCCCAACGTTTTCGCCAAAGAGAATTAATTTGGCTTCTTCAGGGCTGAAAGAGAAGAAATTATAATTAGCTACCATATATTATCTATTTAAAAAACACTGGAGATCTTACCGTAACTTAGAATTAAGTTAGTTTGTTAAAAAAAACTTAACTAGTACCAACATAGTGGTTTTTTGTTACTATGTGAAAAAGTTACCGTTGGAAATGTATGGTAGCTTTGAACTTAAAACGTTAAGGTGTACCCGAGGTTACTCGAAAAACCCGATGTAACTACATTTAAAAGGAATTAATTCTTTGAGTTGTCGGCAATAACTAAATTTTTGATTGTTGGAAAGTTTAAATGTTAGGTTCTGTTTTACCAGAACTCATGCGCGGACAAGTCAAAGTAGTTCTTATGATTCTTTATGTCGTTAACGTTCATTGGTATAACAGAATGAAGTTAAATCCCTGTTTAGGGTAATATTATTATTTTAGATTTTTCCTTATTGAATTTTTTTTCCGTAAAATAGTTTCGAAACACAATTCAGATTTCTGCTTATAATCTGAGCCTTCTAAAAATTGCAAGGCAAACAGACGTTGTTAAAAGATGTTAAAAGGGACATGGGGAATCTAAAATTTGCATTCCACGACATGTCTTTACAACTAAGCAGAAATCCTTAGCGAATTGTGTTTCTCGTACTCACACAGAGTATATCCGAATAAAATGAAAAAGACAGCAAATATTTGATTTCACGCAAACAGTGCCTATGTATCTGTTGATACGTATTTCGACCTAATAGGTCTCATCATCTGAAAAATCAATATTTTCTGCCTTTTAAGAAGCAACACTAAAATGGCTTCAATACGGACGCGATAGCGACATCTAATAATAAAATCCGTAAAATAGTTTCGAATGAATGAATTTTTTTTATTATTATATTGTATTGTTCATGTATTATTATTATAATATATTATTGAGATGTATCTAAGAAAAGCAAGGGAATGTTATCTTTTTTAATTAATGAAAAATTATTATTTAAGTAGATTAGTTGTTATGGATATATCAGTCAAGTTAGTTATCTGTGACTAACTAGTATTGTTCTTGGTATCTGATTTAAGTAAAAGTGGTATATATCGCTTAGATTCTTAATGTCACTCTTAACATTGATGGAGAAATCGTTAAGGAAAGTATATGACATTTCAATGAACTCTCTTTTAGATTTATTGTTCTGACGGTGGAGAATTGTAGTGTTTGGATAGTCCATGAGATAACCAGTGGAATGGACATGTTTGGCTAATGCACAGCGGTTAGGGTGAAGTCGAGAATCGCTTTTGTGTAGTGTGATACATCATTTCAATAATTGAGATGTTTGGTCGATGTAGGAATTGTTGTAAGAGAGTTGCAAGTCTTATCTTTGATCTTAGAATAAAGATTATTAATTGTTAGGGCTGATCTACAAGCCACATTAAGTTTAATGTTGTTATTATTAATACCGAAAGCTATTTTCAACACTTTTCAGAATCCTTGTTAACCCCGAAGTGATATCTCTGAAGTATGGTAATAAAAAATATTTGTTGATAGGAGTATCCGAGACTGGGTTCCCACTTAAGACATCAGGATCAGCATTGTTAGACGCGACTTCACTTTACCTTCCTTCGCAGAAGTTTTGCTTATTTACTTAATCTGAAACGTATATAAGTTTAAAGGATATACTATAGTAAGTTCATGTCTCTTTCCAGCAGATAATCACGTATTCCATGTTCCAAAAAATGTCTGTATACTTCCATGTATGTCCGAAATAATCCTCTCTTTCTTTTTTCTGGAAGCCAAATTTTCTATACCAATTATACACAGGTCATAAAGACTTGTACAAATCTGCTGCATAGAGGTTTTCTGCTAACAACCTTTTATTTGGCCCTGGTATATTAAGTAAGCTATTTCGAACCTTCTCATAGCAATAATAGGTTCTACGGCAGCTTCCTTAATGTGGTAAATGTTCTCCTGCAGGATCCTGATTGGACTCATTAAGAGCTATTTACGACAGATACAGTTGTGTATCTGCTTGTTGTCTTTCTATTTTTAATTATCTTAGAGGTCGCATATATGAGTGACTCTTAAAGAATCACGTAAGAAGAGGAATTAGAATTCCTCTCTTGCCGTTCCTATTATTCTCCTTACTCCTCCAAGCCCAACCTTGTTCTGGGTTCTTCTTCTTTGACCAACTGATCTATCAAAGAGTGTTTTTTTAGCTAGGTCAGTTTCTTCATTACGTGCGTAACCCACCTCAGACGTCCTATCTTAAAGTATAGTACGATATCTGGTTTTTGCTGTATTCTATAAAGTTCGAAGTTGTATCGTTTTCTCCACACTGCATTGCCATTAACGTGCCATAGATTCACCTTAGTATTTTTTTAAACATACTAACATTGCTTTTTGTTATAGTTCAAGTCTCTGAACCATATATTAGTACTAGCCGTATTATTGTTTTATACAGTTGTACCGAGCAGTTCAGAACTGTGAAATACAACTCCTTCTGACCAAACCGTTTATTTTGCAATGATCGAATAGGTTAACACGTATAATGTGAACAATTGTTTACTACCCGATCACTTTTTTGACTTTTGGATTTAGAATAGACTATAAAAACATAAATTTTATTTTAGAAACAATAAATAGGATGATGGACTGGCCTAACGATGACATCTGTATTCCTTGTCAGTGTGATTTCCACATAGTTGTTCAAATTGCATAAGGTCTTCTGGTGTATACATGTACAGCGCATTCTTAACGAGATCATTGTTGTAGTGGTATACTCATACCGTTTTTTAAACATACTGTGTAACAATAGTATGTGGTACATTGCGAATTCCCGCTTCATCATTCATGGAGAGATTCTAAAATCTTTGTATAAAGGCTCAGATATTAAAATGCATATAGAAAAGATACATCTTAATTAGAGTGGTTTTAAAATGTATAGAAATGTTTTTGCATATGCTTTACGTCTTTTGAAAGCGACTGATTTTATATGAATCCGCTGTTTTTTTTGCATAATCCAAATTTAGTTTTGTATGGTCAAAAGTATATAGATACGAAGTCAACAATAATACCACACTATAGTTCAGCCGCTGACGTGAAACGGCATTCACTCTTTAAATGTTCCTCTCCCAAAGTCACCACTTTTCTACGTTTACACTGCTCAACAAAAATGTACTCACACTCATTCTATGATTTTTTCTGAGGGATATTCTCGGGTTGAAGTTGATTTCATGTAATCGAATGAACTCTTACCAGTAAAGTCGTCCCAGAAACGCAACTCAACAATATTGGCAATATTATTTTAAAGTCATCTACTTTAAAATGTATAATGTATGTCTGAATTGTCAATATAAATGAGTCAGATAAAATTAAATTATTAGAAGAATTTTTCACCAAGTAATAAATAAAACAAAATTTGTTTAATTTACCAATGTTTGTATTTTGAGAACGATTTCCGAAGTGGAAATTGAAACGTCAATAAACCTACTTTAACCTTTAATTGTAGCTTATTCTAATTTAAATGGAAATTGATGTTCAAATTTTACTACAATAATGCCAAGACGTATGAAGGCTGTTATAAGATCCCAAGGAGGAAATACTAGGTATTAGTAACAAATGACAAAAGTTTTTAATTTAAAACTACCTAAAATAAAAATAGGATTACTAGAAATAAATTGATCGAGACTAGGGAATCGATGTGAAGAACCGTTATTGTTTGGGAAACTATGTGCGCATTCATTTCATATTTTTACAGTTAATATTTTTTCTGTTACGGTACTGTAATATGACCTAATTTGGGTGCTGTATTTCAGAGATCTTTCTAAAATATATTATTTCCTGTGAGTTCGTAAAACTTAAACTGGCTCTCATTTATCATGTTACAGTACGCAGAATTGGGCTTTTTTTCTTTGTATTCTATGTCAGAAATACAAGATCGAAACAAGTGGTTGATTTATGGCATGCCCGGCCTACGAGATGTTGACCATCCAACCAGAGGGTGGTTGGTGCGGAGACGCTCTCAAACCCTCAAAATTGCCTCTTCTTCCTAAGACAGTGAAGTGAACTAAACGCTCCTCCAGAGACCGGTCTCGTGTTAACCATAGCCTCGGCGCCCCAGGCCGCGGCGTCGTAATGCCCAACGACCAACTCTTCAGCCTGTTACGAATACCTCAATAGAACCAAAGGGTAAGTCCATAGTTCTTAGTACAAAACAACGATAATGAGTAAACCAGTTAATTCCGTAATTTATTTACAATTTATAGTTGCTATTTTCACCAATTTTATGTACCAACCAATATTGCAGTTTTCGTTATAATTATTTATCTGATATAATTTAACCAGCGACCTCTCAGGTTTAATCCTAAACAGTTATTTTGTGACGCTACCCGTGACGCCTTTATCTCGTGGCGCTAGTTCCGTGATGCTCATCTCAGCATTTTACAATAAAGAAAAAAGTAATACAAAGCCAATATAGAAGCTTCGCTTCAAAAGCAATTTGGTTTCAAACACTGATTAAGAATTAAATGATAGTCTGCTTTATATATTATTACAATTTAATATTAATAAACAAGCATTTGATAGGATCCGACATGATAGGCTATTTGAGTATCTAGAGATAGTGGGTAGAGATCATAGAGTTCTGATGTTTGTAAAACATGTATCTTGGACAAAAAAGCATGTGTTCTAGTAAACGATATTGAGACCGAAGTTTTCATTGAAACAGGAGTTAGACTAGGTTATATATTGTTATACTTTACGTCTATAATAAAAGCTAGCGGATATTTGATGTTGCAGTTCATACTTAATCATAAGGAAAGAATTAAAGTAGCATAAATTTGGTCCAAGTATGTAACCTCGGAAACATTTTTTTGGATGGTGCTAGAAAGGTCACCAATGGAGACACTGCGGACGGCAGCCAGATGGTTGTAAATGGAAGTAAAGATAGGATAAGAGATAGTAGAAAAGATACAGAAATAAACGAAAAGATAGATGGGTAAAATTACCAAAAATACGATAAGATAGAAACAGGGCGCCACTCAATTTTTTGGGGTTAAGGAGAAAATTAAGAAACCTTAGAAAAGAAAAGAGATAAGGAAAGATATTTAGGTTCAGAGATCAAACCCAAGGAAAGATACCAACAGTTAACTATCAAATAAATTTGGTCAACACATTATATAAACAAATAATAAATATATTAGGTATTACGCTACTTACCTACGAAACTTAATCAGCCTGATATTTCTACTGGTCAAAAGTATAGTTATATTTAAAGTAAAGAGCAAATACTCAGAGTTACTATTTTATCAGGGAACTTGTTAGGAGCCGACAAATAAAATACATACATAAAACAATAACAATATATTCAACAACAAAATTATGACGCTGCTGAATGCAACACAAGTAATAAAAGCACACCAACAACTATAAAATGGTGGTATACATATAAAAATAAGCAGTATAATAATTAGAAAATACCTTTACAAAGATATATAAGACAATCATGTACAAATAAAGTTTTGTGGGCGTACCTCGAGATATTACAAAAAAAAATGAATAAAAATTATAACAAATACAAAAGATAACAAAAATTAATTAAATCTAAATTTACAAAAATACAAAAACGTTACAGAAATAAAAACATGAAAATTTAACCAAACCGCACTTGGTTAAGTCGATTAGCTATCTCGCACTATTATTTAATGACTAAGATCTAGACTTAAATGTTCATAATTATTACTTATTGAAATTTCTTGAATCTATTGAAATGTTCTTTAAATTGAATGCAAAAATCAGCAATCTACAAGTGAAGACATGGAGGAACTTTAGATACGTCCCAGATAATGGCAGATGATATGATACCATACCATATTACTTGCCCAGATAATTGGAGATACTAAGATTATGGTAACTTACAGTAATTTCTGATGACTGCTGCCTAGTACTTCACTGAAGCTATATACTGTACTTACATAATACTTTACTTGTATAAACATTGACTTTAATTAACATTAAAAGTACTTAATAACTATATTTAATCTAATATAGTATAAGAAAAAAACTCAAATATAAAGTGTATACACACTTAGAGAAAAAAATGCACAGAGACGGTAAGAGACGGTAATTTTAGGCAAGCGACCTCGCACAATGATCGCCCCACTAGAAGTAAATTTTTCTTTTCAAAAATTTACCAAACTCACCACCAAAAAAAGAAGAAGGGATATCTCCCACTTAGAAATCATAGGCCAGTTGTATGTATTTCTGAGAAGGTAGAGATTCTAACGACATCGGAAAGTCTGAGGTATTTACGGTATATAGTAATTGGACGTGATCAAATATATAATCCTTTGGATTATGTTATTGTCAAAAGATTACTATACGTGCCTTCGACGAAAATTACCAATTTATGAAAAAGAACCCGCATACCGAAAAGCATTAGTTCCTTTCATACTCAGGATTAAGACGGAAAGGATTAAAAATCTTTCTTAATTAGGGAAATCCCGGGTTATTTTGGTAGGTAGATGCTTTCGTCATATTTCGTAGTTTTCAATAATATTTTTTAATTGTAAACACGATCATCGGCGTATCATCCACATAGGTAAAAGGAATAAAAATAATTAATATTTTAATTATATAAAAAAAATGTTACAAGTAATACCATTTTGGCGTTATTTGAACTTTTTAGAAATAGTAGGCGATTTTGGACACTTCACTGGATAAATTCAAAATATCTGAAAAACGGGTAAAGCTAAAAACTTAAAAGAAAATACAGTTAAGATTAAATTTCACGTATAGTGCCTCTGTATATTCGTCTATACGTATTTCCTCCTACCAAAAACAGGTAAAGAAGGAAAACAAATATTTTCCGTCTTTGCTCTTCATGAGTACAAGAAACTATTCGCAAAGGATTTTTGCTTAGATGAGGAGATACGTTATGGAATGCAACTTATATATCTCTTACATCTTTAGCATCCTCTATTTTGCTTTGCAATTTATAGAAGATATAAAGCACAGATAAAAACAAAAATCTGAATTTTGGTTTCGTCAATAGAAATCTTCGCATTTCTACTTTCTTGATCTAAAAACTTCGAGTTTGTCACCATTGCATAGAAGACTAAAGTAACTTAATTTTCTACATGCACAAAGCTCTAGAGTTTATGGCATCATTGACAGGAATTATTTAAATTTGAGGTATATAAATTAGCAATTTGTTTATTATAACAAAATGCATCAGAATGCTCAAGTATAGTTTCCTGGCTTTAAGAAATGACAAAGGTCATTTTATGGTCTTTACCTGCCACGGGTGTGCAGGTAGGCCAGTGATCAGTTTGCATATCTCTCTCAGGTCTATTTTTAATTCCTGGTGTTATTGCAATGATGAGTTTGTATTATCTATGATAGCATTTAAGATATTTAATGATTAATTCCTGAACCCTGTACCGAACTGGAGTACTCGCATGTTTACTAGACATAGTGAACACACACAAAGTAGATGTTTTAGCACTGCAGAAAATGCGGTGGACGAGAACTGGCACTCTTGACAAGAGAACCCATTCCATATATTATAGCTCCAATGAAAGTCGATATATAGATGGGGTGAGATTTATTGTAAACCGAAGAACAAAAAGCCTTATAATTGGCTTTAAAGCCTACAGTCAAAGAATGTGCTATTTGCGCTTAAAAGGGAAATTCTTTAATTACAGTCCTTGCTCCAACTGATGGCAAACCAGAGAAATAAAAGAATAGTTTTTCATAGACCTAGAGCAAGCCTACAGGGGATGTCCCAAAAATGACATTAAGATTGTATTAGTTGACATGAATGCAAGAATAATACGAAAGCGAATTTTTCATGCCCACGATAGGAAAGCATAGCCTACACATCAGTAGCGATAATGGATTACGACTGATAAACTTAGCAGCAGCACCCAATATGACAGTCGCTAGCACCTATTTTGAACACAAAAACATACACAAGGTAACCTGGACCTTCTGATAGAAGAACAAAGAGTCAGATTGATCACATCTTAATACTTTCAAGGCATGGAACAGACGTATTAAATTGCAGAACAGCCAACAAAGACTCAGATTATTAACAATTGCAGAACGGTACTGGGAAAACATCACCAACAGGTTAAGGAATCAAACTGTAAATGTAGAAGGCTAGACAGATATAGACTCCTACTGAACTAGAATAAAATAAGACTTGAAGCAGCAGCGAAAGATGAAATAGGAACAGAAATTTGTGCCCGTAAAATCATTGGTTTGACGATGAATGCAAGAATGCAACCAAATAAAAAATAAAGCCAACAGAATGATGCTTACTCGACGAACTAGATCAACTGTAGAGAATTACCAGGCAAAGAAAAGAGAAGAAAAGAGGATGCACAATAGAAAAAAACGAAAGCACTTTTCTATAAGAAAGTTAACATCAACAGAAAAGAATTCAAGGCGATTTACAAATTAATAATATAAACGAACTTGATAAGCAATTAATAAATTCTGTGTTTGTTTTCCAATAAACCTTAATCTTTTAATATATTTTCAAATAACATAGAAATTCTTCTTTGCCTTTACAAACATGTTAAAATATGTAAATACTAGTTGTATATAGTATATAGGCATAATCTGTTAATATAGTTAAAAAAAACAAAAAAAAAAAAGAAAAAAGCATACCACAAATTAATAAAAAAACATAAAAGAATTAAGAAAATAGAAATAGAACAAAAAACAAAAAAATATATACAAAAAAAAAGCAAAAAAAACAAAAAAAAACAAGAAGATAATAAAAGAATAAATAAAACATTGATGGATTCGACCGTTACTTGATGGAAATTCATTTTATGTAACAATAAAACACTGAAAACTTTGTTTTCAAACTTCCACAAAATTTATTTTAAATATTATCACTACAGCTGTTTCGGCTGATAGCCTTTCTCAAGTGATCTATTTTTGGCATGCGTTTACAATTTATAGTCTCTAATGAAATAGGTTGAGGAGGGGAGAACTGTTTGTCTCAAGTTGGTCATTCAGAATTATATCTGTGTTTTTTAATTTATTGATTTCCATAGATTCTAACAAAGATAGCTTAAGGCCTTTATTTTGAACGTGAAGAATTTTAAATTTGTCATTGAAAGAATGATTATGATCTAGAAGGTGAAGTGCGTATGTCGAATCTGTTTTTCTATTCTTGAAAGCCCTTTTATGTTCTGCTATTCGTTTCTCAAAGTTTCTACCAGTTTGACCGATGTAAGTTTTTGGGCAGTCGCCACATTGAATTTTATACACACCACTATTTAAGTGTTTTTTATTTTGGCTCTTGTTATTTTTAATATATTTACCTAGGTTGTTATTTGTTCGGAAAGCTGGTGTTATTCCTTTTCTTTTTTATATGTTTGGCAATTTTTGTTGTTATTTTGCTTGTATATGTAATCGAGCAGAAGGTACTGGGTTTTTTCTCTGGTGGTGGAAATACTATTTTCAGGGCTTTCTTGTGTAGTTTTTGATTTAACATTTTATTAATTGTTTGTTCGTTGTATCCGTTGTTTACTGCTATTTGCTTAATTATATTTAATTCTGTCTCAAAGTTGTCTTTTGACATCGGAATTTCTGTTAATCTATGTAACATACTATGATAAGCTGCCAGTTTATGTTGTGTTGGATGAGATGATGAATTTTGTATAGTCGTGTCAGTATGGGTAGGTTTGTGAAATATAGAGAAGTCATGTTTGTTTTGAAGTCTGCTAATTTTTAAATCTAAAAATTTATGCATTGATTTTGTTCTGTTTCTATTGTAAATTCAATATGACTATGAAGTGAATTAATATACGATGAAAATTGGTCGAGTTGCCTGTTAGTTGAAGTAAACATCTTCTTGAAGTTTGCATAAACCAGGACTACTTTGAATTTAATAATAAATATATACAAATAACAGTGCAGGACTTATAATGGGTAATCCTCTAAGCCCATTGCTATCAGATATTTTTATGGATCATCTAGAGACAAAAATTTCAAAACATCCCGTATTCAAACAGTTTTTATATTGGTGGAGATACGTAGACGACGTACTGGTATGTTTCACAGGAACTAACAGGCAACTCGACCAATTTTCATCGTATATTAATTCACTTCATAGTCATATTGAATTTACAATAGAAACAGAACAAAATCAATGCATAAATTTTTTAGATTTAAAAATTAGCAGACTTCAAAACAAACATGACTTCTCTATATTTCACAAACCTACCCATACTGACACGACTATACAAAATTCATCATCTCATCCAACACAACATAAACTGGCAGCTTATCATAGTATGTTACATAGATTAACAGAATTCCGATGTCAAAAGACAACTTTGAGACAGAATTAAATATAATTAAGCAAATAGCAGTAAACAACGGATACAACGAACAAACAATTAATAAAATGGTAAATCAAAAACTACACAAGAAAGCCCTGAAAATAGTATTTCCACCACCAGAGAAAAAACCCAGTACCTTCTGCTCGATTACATATACAGGCAAAATAACAACAAAAATTGCCAAACATATAAAAAAGAAAGGAATAACTCCAGCTTTCCGAACAAATAACAACCTAGGTAAATATATTAAAAATAACAAGAGCCAAAATAAAAAACACTTAAATAGTGGTGTGTATAAAATTCAATGTGGCGGACTGCCCAAAAACTTACATCGGTCAAACTGGTAGAAAACTTTGAGAAACGAATAGCAGAACATAAAAGGGCTTTCAAGAATAGAAAAACAGATTCGACATACGCACTTCACCTTCTAGATCATAATCATTCTTTCAATGACAAATTTAAAATTCTTCACGTTCAAAATAAAGGCCCTTAAGCTATCTTTGTTAGAATCTATGGAAATCAATAAATTAAAAAACACAGATATAATTCTGAATGACCAACTTGAGACAAACAGTTCTCCCCTCCTCAACCTATTTCATTAGAGACTATAAATTGTAAACGCATTGCCAAAAATAGATCACTTGAGAAAGGCTATCAGCCGAAACAGCTGTAGTGATAATAGTTGAAATAAATTTTGTGGAAGTTTGAAAACAAAGTTTTCAGTGTTTTATTGTTACAATAAAATAAAACACAATAAAAATATATCAAAACAAAATATATGTATAGTTTCTTCGTCTTCCGGGTTTGGACCGTGTCATTTGTGAGTGACCCAAAAGTGGGTTCATCTCGACGTTTCGCTACAATTGTATGTAGCTTCTTCAGGAGAACAAAGAAAAAAGAAAACAAAAAAGGACAGGAAGATGGGTAGTTAGCAACGGTAACTCAGTTACTCAACGCAACCAGAGGCGAATACTAACTACCAAGATGGGCATTTGGTCACAGTAACTCAACTACTCAACGCAGCCAGAGGTGAAAACCAAATGCCAGGACAGACTTCCCGCCTCTCGACGCGTTAGTGTTCTGAGCTGTTGGACGTGAATCCCTGTCCTGGCATTTGGTTTTCACCTCTGGCTGCGTTGAGTAGTTGAGTTACTGTGACCAAATGCCCATCTTGGTAGTTAGTATTCGCCTCTGGTTGCGTTGAGTAACTGAGTTACCGTTGCTAACTACCCATCTTCCTGTCCTTTTTTGTTTTCTTTTTCTTTGTTCTCCTGAAGAAGCTACATACAATTGTAGCGAAACGTCGAGATGAACCCACTTTTGGGTCACTCACAAATGACACGGTCCAAACCCGAAAGACGAATAAACTATAATTCTGACTCTGGCCGTGGAAGCCTACGATTTCAAAATATATGTATTCAACAATTTATGGTATATGTAGTACTAACATTGATAACTGATAACAAGAAAATTTTGACCATGAATCTGCAATCAATAATAATTAAAATTCAGTCGATTTTAACAATAAACACAAACAAGGTTAATTGGTCCTGTCAAAGCCATTAAAAAAATTTTAAAAAAATACAAGACAATGCAGAAGTCAGAATGACGACCTATTAACAACAAGGAAAGATAAATGTATTGAATAAATGGGTGGAATACTTTAATCAGGCACTTAATATAGAGGAAACAGAAGAAAATCTGGAAGACGAAAGTGATGAGGTAAGGGGAGCAGACGAGAGGGAAGAGTAACCACCAACGATTCTTGAAGCTAAAGATGCAGTTAAAAAACTAGCCAGAAGCAAATCACCCAGAATAGATAATCTCCCAACTGAACTATATAAAGGAGGTGGCCATGATACCATAATGGTATTACAGCAGCTTATAAAAGAAATAGATACACAGAAATCCCTCCCTAATGATTGGAAAATTGTAATACTTTGCACCATACACAAAAAAGGAGATATCTTTAAATGCTTTAACTACATAGGAATTACGCTTCTAAATGCAGCGTATACAATATTTTTCACAGTACTATGTCACCGAATAATACCGTAGAAAATATCAGGCTGGTTTCAGAGGTGTTAAATCGATAACTCATCAGATTGCAACCCTGAAACAAATGTTGGAAAAAACACTGGAATATGGCATTGATATTCACCACATATTTATAGATTACAAAACAGCCTGAGACTCTGTGAATAGAAGAAAGCAAGTTCAAAGCAATGAAAGAGCTAGGAATAACAAATCGGTTGGTAAATTAAAGAAAAAATAACTCTAAAAAAGTTGAATTTAGAGTACGAATGCAGAGAGAACTGGCTGAACTTTTTAAAACGAATAACGGGCTGCGCCAGGGAGACCCTCTTACCTGTATATTGTTAAATCTAGCTTTGGAAAAAGTAAAACTTATGTCACAAATCACAACCACTGGTTGTGATTTGTGTGAACTGGTTCAATATATAATAAATCGGTGCAAATCCTGACTATTGCTGATGATATCAATATTGTTGATAGAACGGAAACGCTGTACGAGAGGCGTATGTAGCATTAAAATAATCAGCTACAAAGATGGGTTTAATAATAAACACCAACAAAACGAAGTACATGAAAATAAGCACGCAACCACAAATACTAAGACCACTTGTTATAGAAAACGACGTCATCGAAGAATTGAACGAATTTGTATACCTGGGAGCGCTCCTTAACACTGATAATGATACTACCGCAGAGATAAACCGCAGAATTTGCACGGGTAACAGATGCTACTTGAGCTTAATCTCCTCCTTAAATCCACAATTATATCAATAAATACAAAAATAAAACTTTACAAAACAATAATGCGTCGAGTCCTAACATATGGTTCAGAGACCTGGACTGAATAAAAACACGTTAGGATGTTTCGAAAGAACCTAATATCGTAAAACAGATAGGAAATCTTAGGTAGATAGGGCATGTAATGCAGATGGAACAAAATGACCCAGCTAGAAAAACACTCCTTGATAGACCCATTGGTCAGAGAAGAAGTGAAGATCCAGAACAAAGTTCTTTGATAACATCGATGAAGACATAAGAAATATGGGAATACGTGCTTGGCGAAGAAAGGCGATGGATATGGACGACTGGAGAGAAATTCTTGAGGAGGCTAGGACCCACGCAGAGTTGTAAGGCCAGAATGATGATTGGTTCACGCGTACCTCAACAAGACGTATGATTTAATGAACAACAGCATTATGATTTAGAAATTACCAAATTGTAAAAATTTACAATAATTTGTAATTTACAAGGGCTTGAGTGGCGCTACTTATGAAACACAAACAATTTTATGTTATTTTAAATCGTAGTCATTATATTATAAACATAGTACACAATGTCGAAATCTGTGAGTGTTCTTATTTTATTATCATTACACGTCTGGTAGCAATAAATCCAAAATAGCCGCCCTCCTCATTTTAAATCATATTCCAAGAAGACTACTTTGGAGGACAGACGAGAAAATTGCAATAAACATGACCTATATTCTTGTTTGTACATACATACTTATATTATTATTCAGTGATATTAGTTGGGTGCCTTCACGACTAGAAGCATAGGACGAATGCACGAGAGATTTATTCGAGTGTGTCCATGTCAGATGCAACCTAAATTTATGAGCTATATTTATCTATCAATTAAGAGCAGAAGCCTCACTTATTTTTCGAGTGGAAGTCAGTGCCGTGCATTGAATAAACGATCGACACAAAACCAGAATATTGTTTGTTCTTGTTTATCAATTATTACATCAAATTAATTATTCACTACATTTGGAGGTTCAGAAAAGAAATAAAAGAGAAATGTAAAGAGAAACGAGAGGCTTACACGAAGTACAAAACATCAAATACCCAGAATCCCGAGACAACTATAGAAGAATACGAAATTAAACAAAGCAGTTGGTAAGAAGAACAAAAAATTAACACTGGGAACAGTTTACAAAAAGGATGGAAAGCGACTTCTACGGTATACAAAAACAAATATGGAGATTCATAAGAAACCAACGGAAAGAAATGGCAGAATTGAAGGAATACAATAACATACCAGCAAACGAATGGGAAAGATACCTGACGGAACTGTTTAAAGCAAAGGAAAATAATAATCAACACAATAACGTACCTGAATTAAGACACGAAATAGAAATCAGTTTTCAGGAAGTAGAAATAGCCATAAATTCACTCAAAAATAGAAAGCCACCAGAACCAGACGGAATAACCAATGAGCTTCTAAAATACGGAGAGAAAGTATAACCCTAGAGATGACAAAACTTATACAAAAACTAATATTGCACTGCAAGATACCAGACGCATGGAGAAACAGCATAATGATACCAATATTCAAGAAAGGGATAAAGAAGACCCCAACAATTATAGAGGTATAAATCTACTGAACACCGCACTTAAGCTTACCACAAAAGTCCTAACCAAACAAAATCAATAAACTAACAGCTTTATCAGATAAACAACAAGGATTCAGATCCGGAAGATCCTGCGTAGACGCCGTATTTGTACTAAGACAAATCACAGAAAAGGCCATCGAGTACAATAACCAGCATATCTATGTTTTAAAGACCTGACAAACGCTTTCGATCGCATCCAAGTCGAAGACGTCTTACACCTACTGTATAAAAGAAACATACCAATCAATATTATACAAACCGTCGAAAACATCTACCTCCATAATCGAATACAGGCAAAGATAAATGGAAAACTAACACAGTGTATACCAGTACAAAGCGGAGTCAGACAGGGTGACTCTTTAAACCCACTTCTCTTTAATATAATAATGAACGAAATAATACAAGCAGTACGTAAAGGTCATGGCTACAGAATGGAGAACAAAGAAATCCTAATATTATGTTATGCAGACGACGCCGTATTAATCGCCGAGACAGAAGACGAGCTCCAAAGATTAACACATATCTTCAATACAACAGCTAAGAAAGACAGTATGATAATATCGGTAGAAAAAACCAAATGTATGACAACATCTAAATACCGACCACGGTGTATAATCGAAATTGATGGGAAAATAATAAAGCATGAAGATGAAGCAAGGTTTAGATATCTGAGAATAGATATAACTAGTTACGGAGATGTTGAAGAAGAAGTACGACAACAAAGCTTAAAAGCAAGTAAAGCGGCGGGTTTTCTTAATGACACAATCTGGAAGAACAAACACCTAAGACAAGACACAAAAACAAGAATATATAAAGCAGCAATTAGATCTATATTAATATACACGGCGGAGACAAGACCCGACACATCTAAAACGAGACGACTGCTAGAAACAACAGAGATGAAAATACTCCGACGAATATCAGGGAGAAGTCTGTTGGATAGGAAGAGAAGCATAAAAAGAGCATGCAATATAGAAGATATAAATGGATGGGTGACAAAACATAAACAGGAGTGAAACGAACACATCAGTAGAATGGCAGACGATAAAATAGTACGAATAGCACGAGATAAGTCACCAAATGGACGAAGAAGTATTGGCAGACCAAGAAAAAGATTGTGCGACAATTTAAACAATTTACGAGGCTAATATTGAAGAAGAAACAGGCTTTAAAGAGTACATACTAGAAGGAAGAAGAAGAAGAAGATCTGGAGATACGCATTGAAGTACTAAAATACATAAGCTGTAATTAAAGCCTATTCTATTTTCAATATCGGTTAAATAAAACATCTAAACTATATAACTAGAATTATAAGTAGGAACGGTGAGAACTCTAACTCAGATAACTTTTTCAAGGATAAGCGAGGAAAAATTTGAAGAAAAAATTAAGAAAAAACCGAAAAAAATATAAAACAATTTAATACACACTAGCTGAAATATGGAAAAATACAGAGATAATATAAGGAATAAATAAAAAGTAATCTAAATGTTCAAAATCAAGGAACATAATATATTGAAGAAATATGTGGTGTGTTATAAAAACCGAATAATGGAGACTGGTATGTAAATTTGTATTGTCATATAGTCCTCCTCCTCCTAAGTGCCTTCTCAATTGAGGTTGGCGATCATATGGCAAATTTCTCTCTGTTCTGGGCTTGATGGATTAAGTCATTTCCTGTTGTGTGAGTCCAATCTCTGATGTTTCGGAGCCAGATTTCTTCTTTCTTCCTATACCCCTTTTACCCTCGATTTTGCCTTCTTATATTACCTGGAGCTGCTCAAATTCCTTATGGCGCATTATGTGTCCTAGATATGACGTCTTTCTAATTTTGATTGTATTAACCAGATGAGGTCGTGTGTTCATTATTTCCAGTACCATCTTCATTTGTAGTTTTGCTGGTCCAGCTTATTAACATTCGGCGGCACATCACATTTCGAATGAATTCAGTTTGTTGAAGTCATACTGTTTTAATGTCCAGTCTCACAGCCATATAGTAGTAGAGACCACACATAACACTTTAGTGTTATATAGTAATATAGGAAATACAGAGGAAATATAACTGAAAACGATAAACATTAAAAAGGTGATGCAATAATGATGTCAGAAAATGGCAAAAATGCTCTGTTACAATGGGATGCAACATCTGAAAAAACTATATGGACAAGAATAAAAGCAAAATACTACAATAGTAATTAACTTTGACGCCTAACAAACGAAAGTAGTGAGGAAGAAAAGGAAGATTCCTATGATCAACTCCAAGCAACATACGACAATGTGAATAGTAAATACAAAAGAGATATAAAATAGTAATTGAAGACATAAAGGCTAAATGGGAAAAATGGGAATACCGAGAGTAGTAGTCAATATTATGGAATATCGTCTCATCTCCACATAGGATACAATCATAGTCAGTTTGTTTATTTTCTTTATGTCCATTGACGAGTTCTCCGTAGACAATGATCGCCGCACTATTCCTGATACAACATGGAGATTTAATAGGAATGCCTTTAATCGTTTACAGTTTTGTTTGCACATTTCCTTATATCTTGCTGCTTTGATATTTTTGGGATAATTGAATTTAAATATTTCGTAACTGTTAACAAAACAATAATTTTTTTTGTAGAGTGATGATGATTTTTGTTTTTCCTTTTCTTTTATAACTTTTTATTTCTCCAATTGTCCAATTGTTTAGAACTTTATTTTGTCAGCTAGTGGAGGGTCAAGTAGTCTTACGTAATAAACTGTTTCTGACTATAAAATTTTTATTTATTCAGACAATATCCAAATAGTACCGCCAAGTTAATTCACATTGATTATTTTAAATCCATTCGCAATATTAGTACAAATATTGTTAACAATGACCACACAACCACAATCAACTAGACCACAGCCTACAAAACACTTCATTTTTTAAAGTTGTAATTTTGATTTGTAATTATTAAAAAATTTAAAAGTGAAGATACAAAAAAAATTATTTATTTAAATACTGTTTATTGTTAATAAAACTATGGGGTATTCCATTTAAAAAGAATTATTACTAAAAAATTATTACTATGGAAAGAATAGAAGTGATGTAAAGCCAACTAGAAACGTCCGTACGCCTGCTCACAATATTGTTGTACTCCCGTCAATCCGTTCAAAAGTAGAAAAGTCAATGAGTCCCGTTTATATATATATATATATATATTATATATATATATATATATTATATATATATATATATATATATATCCATCCGGTATTTAGGCGGCACACGCCCTTCCGGTAGGGATCTATGGAGGAGCATCACTGAACCACAAGCTCTTATCTCTTGCCGTACTGCTCCACCATAGGCCGATCAGATACCAGCATATTCTAGACTAAGCCGCAGATTCATATAGAATTTTAAACTGCTGCGTTAGCCTTTTTGTTTTCTGTACACCGAGCTGGGATTTGAACTGACATCTCTCGCATTGAAGCGAAGGAGAAGCCAGCCGCCCAGCCCGCTTGGCTATCCGATCGACTTTTATGAGTCCCGTTTTTGATTTTAATAAATTGTTTTCACCAGATAAGTATAGTCTTGTTGTCAAGAGAACTAACGAAAAACTCGCAACTTTTCGGCCAAAATATGAACAATATAAAAAAGATAAATCCGAGTTGGCTGAAACTGATGAAATAGAATCGAGAGCTTTCTTGGGACTGCTTCTTTATATTGTTCTGAAGCTATTTTCTTGTGGCATTGTAAATTAATTACTATTAAAACTGGGAATAAACCACAATTAAAGATAAAAATACGTTTATTGACGTTTCAATTTCCACTTCTATTTATAAGTCAAATCATGAGGATGTATGAAGTCTGTTTGCTACGAACGGGAAAGGACACAGTCTATATTTAGGGCAGTTATGTCGCAGAAACGTTTCCTGACCCTGATGCCCGCCTTAAATTTTGACGATGCCTTGAACCGAGAACAAAGAGCAAGGGATAATTCAGCTGCTGCTATCCAAGAATTTTTTGACTTATTTGTAAGCAATTCAGAAGATTCATATACGGTTGGGAAAAATGTGTGTGTGTAGAAGAAATGCTGGTAGCCTTCAGAGGCAGATATCGCTTTAATATGTATATTCTAAGCAAACTCTGTAAATATGGGATAAAAATCTTATGTATGACTGATGCACGAACTGGTTATTTACATAATGCTTACATTTATGCTGGGAAAGCTTCAGATGGATTTAGCCTCGCAAATGAAGAAAGTACCAGTGCCGAATATGGTATGGACATGTGAGCCGAATGGGGGACGAAAGATTGCCTAAAAAAACGATGATGTGGCAACCCCCAGAGAAGAGGAAACGAGGAAGACCACCACAGAGCTGGAACCTGGGAGTTAGGAAAGCGATTAGCGCTCGAAATCTGGACGAAGACCTAACTCAAGACCGAATACAGTGGCGGTTGGGAGTCGGACAACGTCGTAAGACGTTATAAAACCGAATGTATATATAAATGAAGACAGAAGAATGAACAAAGCTACTAAATGTAACTGGCGACAACTGGTTTAGTTCAGTTGATTTAGTACATCATCTACAACATAAACTCACTTACGTTGGCACAATGCAAAGAAATAAAAAAGAAATTCCTCCACAGTTGCTTCCGCGACCAAATCGTAATGAAGGCGACACTTTGTATGGATTTACCAAAGACCTAACACTTTTATCGGTACAACTAAGAAAAAAAAGATGTGATATTAATTTCTTCCGTGCATAGAAGTAGATGCAGATAATGGACTAACAGAAATAAATTCTTTTTACATCTTGACCAAAGGGGGTGTAGATGAAATGGATGAAAAGTGTGTAAAATATTCCTGTAAAGGCAGCTGAAAGAACTGATCGGAAGTATCCTTGATATTCCCGAAAATGAGTCGTAAGAAGAAGAAAAGCTTGAAATAAGAAAATATTGCTACATCTCTCCATCCAAATTAAGAAGAAAGACTACATATTTATGAACAACGTGTCAAAAATCCATATGTTTTTTATATAAAATGTATCCATTTTTTAAACATACATTATATTATTTTTTTTTTTTTTGCATATGTTTAATTTTTTTTGGAATATGACTTTAAACATTTTGTGTTATAAACCATGTTACCATTTTTTCTGTTTTTGTTATCCTGCTACAGTTTGATTTTTTTCCTTTTCACTAAATAAAAATGACATTACAATATTGTTTTCCATCGTTTTCCATCGAGCGATTGAATCGAGAAGTTTGGAGGAGGAACATGCCTTGGACCAGGAGGACTGGCGGAGGAGAACGGGAATACGGCGAATTTTTATCCAGGAGTCTGTCAGACTCATGGTCTCCATTTATATAATTAAAAATAAAGTTACCAGTTAAGGGTTAAAATGGATCACATTTTTGCCACCAAAAAATGAACTTTTAATGATCCTTTATTAATTATACAAGGCTTTGAAAGGGCCGTGCATAAAATAATAAAATATTATATTATCATGACGAAAGTATAATCAGAATTAAGATTCAAAACAATTTCTAGGTTATTCTTAGAAATTTCAAGAACCCAAATTGTTGCTACTCTCTTAAAATGTGCACTCCCAAGTTACCTAAAATTTTTGTTGTTAAAAACTGTTTGGACTTTGTAACTGAAGTTAATCATTCTGTAGAGACCTTACTCTGAATGGAAATAAGTTACAATTTTACAAGCCAAATAAAAGCAATTCAAAAATTGAAAACGCATGAACTAAGTAATATATCAGTATGTTGGGAAATATATTTATAAAAAAATAAAAAGAAACGATTTAAATAAAAATATGCTACAAAGTCACTATTGTCCACGTTGGAACATTTTTGCCACCTTCAATCTGCTGTTGTGCGATCGTTCTGTTGTGTAGTGTGTAATAGTGGATCCAGGTTTCATCGACGGTTACCAATCGACGCCAAAACTTGACGAAGTGAGTTTCCTAAGATCCAAACGCCCTTGAGAAATGGTCACACAATCACGTTTTTGGATAATGGTTAGCAAACACATCGTACGAAGAATTTTTTCATTTTCAAAACTTCGTTTAAAATATGACATCAAAGTTCATTTGATGTACATCCGTTGCGCACAATTCTCAAGTGGCGCAGCCATGACATTCTACGCCCCCTATGCTTCTCTTTTCTTGGATCTTTCTCCGCATAATCAGTTGGAGCAAAGTGTATTTCTCTCCACGTGTAGTATGTCCGAGATATTCTAATTTTCTTGTTTTAATTGTATTTAAAATTTCCATTTCTAGATTCATTCCTAGAACCTCTTTGTTTGTGACGTGTTCTGTCCACGATATTTTCAGAATTCTTTTATACACCCACAGCTCGAATGATTCCAGTTTTTCATTGATGTCGCATTCAAGGTCCAAGATTCCAATCTATAAAATAAAGTCGAAAAAACATAGCACCTCGCCAACCTAACTCTTAGTTCCAGTTTTAAATCCCTGGTACACAGCACTCTTCTCATTTTGTTGAAATTTTCGCAAGCCTTTTTTATTCTTATTTTGATCTCCTGAATGTAATCATTTGTGGAGTTAATCATTGTCCCCATATATGCATATTTGTCCACTTGTTCGAAGTTGGTTCCGTTTATTAGAAGATTCTCGTTAGTCCTTTGAGTTTACGATAGTCTCATAAATTTCGTCTTCTTGACGTTCATTGTTAGACCATAATCTTTTCCATACTCTGCTATTCTGGTCACCAGTCTCTGAAGATCTTCAATGTTTTCGGCTAAGATCATAGTGTCGTCCGCATATCTAATGTTGTTAATGGTAACTTCATTTACCTTTATTCCAGCTGTTTCACCGTCAAGAGCGTTTTTCAGGATCTTTTCGGAGTAAGGATTAAAAATAATTGGCGACAATTCGCATCCCTGTCTCACTCCACATCTAATTTCAATTTCTTCTGACAGCTGTTCGTTAACACGTACTTTTGCTCGCTGTTTATAATACAAATTTGATATGATCCTGAGGTCGTTGTAGTTAATCTTCTTTGATTTCAGGACATTCATTAATTGTTTATGTCGTACTTTATCGAATGCTTTATTATAGTCAATCAAACATGCGTATATATCTTGATTGACGTCCAGGCATCTTTGTATCAGTATCTTTGTATAACTTTAGCATATGAGACATCAAGCTAATGGTGCGGTAATCGCTGCATTCTCTTGCGTTTTTCTTTTTAGGGAGACAAATAAAAAGCGATGTTAACCACTCTTTGGGTAATACGCCGGAACTATAAATTTGCTTCAAGAGTGTCACTAAAACATCAATGTGCTTCTTATCTAGAATTTTTAGGATTTCTATAGGAAGCATTTTAGGTCCAGGACTTTTCCCACTCTTCATTGTTTTTAATGCGTGGAATATTTCTTCTTTTGTAATATATGGACCTATTTCTTATGACGTAAGTTCTTTGTGCTCCATATCTTCTCTTTCATCATTGAACAATTCGTCGATATATTTTGCCCATCTTTGTACTTTCTCGTCCGTACCGTTCGTCCGTCCGTTTACCCCTATAAGCAGAGCATCAACCGACTAAAATTCTTTTTGCATTTCTAATGCACCAAACCTTCTTTATTCGATTCTATATTTTTTTCCAAGATGAAATGTATATTTTTTATGGAATATTTCTTCTTTTGTAATATATGGACCTATTTCTTATGACGTAAGTTCTTTGTGCTCCATATCTTCTCTTTCATCATCGAATAATTCGTCGATATATTTTGCCCATCTTTGTACTTTCTCGTCCGTACCGTTCGTCCGTCCGTTTACCCCTATAAGCAGAGCATCAACCGACTAAAATTCTTTTTGCATTTCTAATGCACCAAACCTTTTTTGTTCGATTCTATATTTTTTTCCAAGATGAAATGTATATTTTTTAAATTTTTACAAGTGGGCCGGCAATTGTTATTAACAAATAACTTATACAAAAAAGCAATTTCACCTAATTGTTTTGGAATCAATTTTTTTAGGTGTATCTCATCAAAATAAACACTTTTTCTCTCCTGATAATTTTTTGAAAAATGCTTCCTTTTTGAGTTATTTGCATTTTTTTGTTGAAAAAATGCCTTAATTAGTGATTTTTGGGATTTTTTTTCTAAAAAACTACTAAATGAATTGCAATTTTACAAATAGCTTTATAATCTTTAAACCGTCGAGTACAAGTTAGAATATTTTGACAAGGATAAATGGTTTCTATCTCGCTAAAAACTTCATCTCTTCATCCATTAACCCATGGTTGGACAATGGAAAATAATTGTTTCGATTTTAATTATTTTGAAGGCGAAACTAGTTTAGATATTTTACAAAAGTATTTCTGCTCATGTACCGGAAAATCTTCTACGAAAAATTGTAATTTAGTAGTATAATGTAATTTAATTGTAATATAATTTAGAATGTTGCGCCAGTATGTGCATGAACACCAGAGAATTGTAAAAATGTTAAAGAAGACTCTATTGAAGACAATGAAATCAGCTTATTAGATGGAAATCCTGTTGCTGTTGACGAAAATTTTTAAATTATTGACAATGAAAACGATGTATAATTAATATTATATTTTTATTTTAATTTATTTTTCAATGAAAATTAATTATATATAGCTTAATGTATTTCACTGTAATAAAACATTCAATAATATAGTCACCACGTATATTAAAAGAAAAATTACATTATTATAGCATTGTAAAAAATTAATTTTAATTGTTTTAATTATAGTATGTCTACATAAAAATAATTAGAAATATCTTTTTTTTAATAAATTGTACGTAATATTTGTATTGAATTAATTTTTTAAATATGAACAAATATTGCTACGCGCCGCACGACTGTATCGCCGCAACCGCTGTACACACCGCGGTAGACTGCTCGAAAGGCATATTCGAAATATTTGGGTCCCCGTTTTTAGCAAGATAGAAAAAAATTATCCTTGTCAAAATATTCTAACTTGTACTCGACGGTTTAAAGATTAGAAAGCTATTTGTAGAATTGCAATTCATTTAGTAGTTTTTTAGAAAAAAATCCCAAAAATCACTAATTAAGGCATTTTTTTAACAAAAAAATGCAAATAACTCGAAAAGGAAGCATTTTTCGAAAAATTATCTAGAGAAAAAAGTGTTTATTTTGATGAGATACACCTAAAAAAATTTATTCCGAAACAATTCAGTGACATTAATTTTTTGTATAAGTTATTTGTTAATAACAATTGCCGGCCCACTTCTAAAAATTTAAAAAAAATACATTTCATCTTGGAAAAATATATAGAATCGAATAAAAAAGGTTTGGTGCATTAGAAATGCAAAAAGAATTTTAGTCGGTATATTCTGTTTCTAAGCGTCTTTTGAGGGGTAAACCGCTCGCCTAGGTGTGTTATAGTAGTCCCGTGTCTATCCAGAATTGCACGAGTGGGATTTTGTTTTCTTAGTCCTGCCGGTTCTTTAACTTCTGTAACTTTCTTGTGTAAGTTAAGCAGATTATATTTATTTTGAAGGTCTTCGATCTCTTTGCATTTCTCTTCAAAGTATTTTTCTTTTGCCTGCTTTATCATCTTCCAGATCTCGTGATGTATCTCTCTGTATTTATTGTTGTCCTTGTTTTTAAATTGTCTCCGTTATTCCATCATATTGAGTATCTCGTCATTCATCCATTTTTCTTTTCTCCTTGCGAAAGTCTTTAGTATTTCTTTACAGGATTCCAGTAGACAATGTTTTAGTCGATCCCAATACTCGTCAATATCGTTGGTGTTTGTGTTCAATTTGACACAGTTCATGTTAAAGGCATTCTTTTACTTTAGGTTGTTTAAGTTTTTTGTGTCGTACATATCGTGCTATACCGTAAAACGGGGTTACTTAAGCCTACAGGGTAACAAAAGCCATTTTGCATGGTAAATTTCGAGCGCCCATGTTGACAACACTGTTTGCAGCAATTGTAGATGTTTATGTGTATGTGAGTTGACAATCGTATAAATTTAAGCTGCTGGAATACAACATTTATTCACATTAAAAGATAAGCCTAGCAATTTATTATTATTTAGAGGTAATTTGTATTGAAATTTTATAGCTGTTTAAACTTTTTCCGTCCAGCCCAGTCCGTTTTCTTTCAAGCTTAATAACTATCTTAAAATATAACCTTAGTTATCACTGTAGACCATGCTTTAATTCATTCTCCATATTTAAGGTTAGTTGATTTTTGTTTGTTGTTCTTTTACAGCTGTGTTGACTACGGGGTAACAAAAGCCAGTTGCTTTTGTTACCCCGTAATGAAAAACATACTACATGAAAGTAAAAATCATAAAGTTACAGCAATTTTCTTTGTTTCAGACTACAATACCTATGCCACGAACTTATCACCGGCCCCTTGGGGCTCGAAAGTATAAGAACTATTCGGATGAAAAGTTCGCTTCAGCGGTAAAAGCAGTGAAGGATGATGGACTTTCTTTGAGGAAAGTTGCTGAACAGTATGGAATTTCACGATGTGTTCTTACAAAAGCAGTGAAAGGGAAACGCAATAAGGTAGGAAGACCTTGTATTTTAAGTCCTGTTGAAAACCAGCTGGTAGAATGTGTAACGTTGGCTGGAAAATGGAAATTCCCGCTAACAACCTTTGATATTCGACTGATTGTGAAAGGATTTCTAGATCGCCATGGCCGAACAGAAAAAAGGCTTAAACACAATATGCCTGGTATTGACTTTGTGGATTCATTTATGAAAAGACATGACAAAGAACTTTCTAATAGGCTTTGTCAAAATGTAAAAAGAAGTAGAGCTGCTGTCAATGAGACAATTCTCAACAATTATTTTGACGAACTCACAACATCACTTGAAGGAGTTGAACCAAGTATGATAGTTAACTATGACGAGACGAATATAACTGATGATCCGGGTAGAAAGAAAGTTATAGTAAGAAGAGGTACACGTCATCCTGAGCGAATCGTTGATTCTTCCAAGGCAAGTACATCTGTCATGTTTTCAGGGAGTGCAGATGGAAAATTACTTCCACCATACATAACGTACAAGGCACTAAATCTTTACGACTCATGGACTGAGAATGGTCCTAAGGGAGCAGTTTATAATAGGTCAAAGAGTGGATGGTTCACGCTAGAAATTTTTGAAGACTGGTTCAGAAAAATAGTTATTCCATACTTCAAGAAGTTTGGCAAAGATGCTGTTAAGGTAATAATAGGGGACAACCTAGCAAGCCACATCTCACTAGATATTATTAATGAATGCAAGATGAAGAACATCAAGTTTGTGCTTCTGCCAGCGAACAGTACCCATTTTACTCAACACACAACATTAAGTGACTGGAAAGAGAAGAATCGTGGTACAATACCTATTGAAGAAGTGTATTGATGACATGCGTGAAGAGAACATAGCAAAAAACTTGAAAGGGTTTTAAAGGTTCAGGAATTTCACCTCATGACAGGAAGCAAGTACTTAAGAGGCTTCCTAGTAGATCTAAGGAGAACAAAAGAGAAACCCTAAATGACTATGGAAACACTTGGGCTGCAACTTTACAATCCTTCCTTGAAAAAAACAGAGTTGAAGATACTACACAATAAGCCAAAGAAAGAAAAAAAAATTAAATGTACCACCTGGTGTAGGTGTACAGCCGGATGATATGAAGGACTCTATTGATAACCCTGCAGAGCAACAGCCAAGTACTTCAAAGCAAGCTCAAGAGAAAACCCGTGTTTCAAAAATGGCCAGAAAGGACAGTTCTGATTCTAGTGACAATGATGAAGTATTCTCACTGCAAGATTCAGATGCTGAACTTGTTTTAAGTGACTTCACTGATGACAATTTTAAGGAACCCGAACCTAAGAACGTCTATAAGAAAGCTACGAGGGCCACAGTGAAATGGGAGGAGATTACTGGCAAATCAGCTATATTTGTAATTGTTGAACTGCTATTTGATGAGGGAACCAAAAAAGAAGCTGTAAAGCAGTTTTATGCAAAAGTGTTAAATACATCACCAGAAACAAATGAAGTGTCAGTTAGTTTCTTAAGAAAAAGTACGAAAACTGCTGGGACTGTTTTTGTATTTCCTTACAATGCTGATGAAATGGATGTAAATATATCACAAATTGTTAAAGTTGTTCACCCTACAAATGTAAAAGCGTGGGCACTACACTTTTTTGTATGAGTTAAATTGATTATTTAATCTTCAAAATCCTTAAAACATATAAAAATGTTAGTAAATAAAGTTTTTTTTCAATTAAATTCATTTTTTTAAACATAAGTATTGTTTATTTTAGCCCTGTGTACGGATTTAGTTACCCCAGGAGTGTTTAACTTACGCCACACATTCATCTATCATGCCTGGTTTTTCATACCCCGTTCTAAGGGGAAACTTAGGCCACCATGTTTTAAATTTTTTTGACAGGTAAAAAATTTTTTAACCCTTTTTTTGGTAATAAACAATAAGTTTAGATACAGACCCACGTTTTACCAAGTTTTAAATCCCTAAAGTGATTGGTCTAGATTTGAAAGTTGTTTGAATTTGAAAAGTGGTCTAAGTAACCCCGTTTTACGGTACATCGATATTCATCCTGGTTATTTCTTGAATAACATTGTGCATTTTACCTGACTGAAACATGCTCTAAACATTCCAGGTTCCTATTCTAGTGTTGGACAGTCTTATTTTTCAATCTACGTTCTTTTGACAAGGAATTCGCTGATTAACGACCTGAGAGTCCTTGTCTTCTTCTCCCCTCCGGATATTGGCTTCCGAGGGCCATGATCAGTAACGTCGATATTAGTTTCTAAAACCATGATGATTGTATATGACTGCTCTTTACTAATTCTTGTGGTCTCTGACAATTTAAGCTCCTTCACTTTACGATCAGCTAAAACCATTTCATAGATTTTCTTCACATTTTTCGGTGTAACTACCTCGAAGGGCCACGTCGGCGAGTACATGGTTCATCCAATGTAGATATACGGTTAATACAAAATTGATGGCACCAAAATTTGACAGAAAAGTTCAAAAAGATCAAAAATCGTTTTCCCCGTATGCGTCATTTGTTTTCCAAACACATTAACTTTGTGCAGCTGTCCAAAATATAATAATGGTTGAGTCGCGCTAAAATTCGACATGTATCCATAAAAAGGACTTTATAAATTTAATGTTTTTTTAAGATTTCACTGCCCTAATCGGTGAAGGTTATTTACCAGATCACTAGACATACCACATTAATACGTGTTACACAGTCCAAATAAAAATCTTATAATTAATGGTCTAACTGGTAAGCTGGTTTTGTATGTTTTCAATAAAATTGATAGTGTGTAAAATAATTTATTAATTAAGCTAAGTATACTTTCGACATTATAAATGTCATCATCAGAGCTATCCTAAAATAACGTTAAGTTAAGTTAATTTTTAATATAAAATACAATGATAGAAAAAACTAACGTCAATTAGGCAATAAATACTTCATAGAAGGAAAATTGTGGACAAACGGATTACGTTCAAAAAACAGAAGAATTTCTAAGAAATAATAACTTTGACATTCTAGATAGAAATCCTCTAAATAAACTAGCTACTAATCTTAAAGCTATTTTATCTAAACATAAAGATTTCCTACAATCACATAACAGGATAGAGAAAACCTTCATTTTGTCAAATCCGCAAATACCAAGACTGTATGGTTTACCAAAAATTCATAAACCTAACACCCCTATGAGACCAGTGGTTAGTTTTTATAACACACCAGTTGTTACATTGTCCAAATTCATCAATTCTATATTACAATCCTCAATATCTGTTCAACCTACTTTTTCTGTCAAAAACTCTACAGACTTAGTAAATAAATTGTCAGTTTTAAATTTACCTAGAGTCTTCTTTCTAGTTTCCTTTTATGTAAGTACGATAATTTGTTTACAAATGTACCTAGAGATGAAACCATTTCCATAGTTGAGAAATTACTTATTAAAAACAACATTATTAGAGATACAATTTTTCACATATTGGGTTTACTTAAATTTTGTCTTTCACAAGATTTCTTTTCTTTCAACAATATTATTTATAAACAGGCACAAGGATTGGCAATGGGCAATCCCTTATCACCTTTGCTAGCAGATCTATTTCTGAATAACCTGGAGATTAATATCTTTGACAATCTTTCTCTGAATCAAAACTCGTTTCAAAAAGTTTTATATTGGTTCAGATATGTGGATGATGTGTTAGCTATCATTGATGGTAATTCCTTAGATGCAGACAATATCCTAGTTTCACTTAACAACTTACATCCAGCTATTAAATTCACCTTAGAAACAGAATCCAACAATTTTATTAATTTTCTAGACTTAACATTAACTAGAATAGATAACAAAATAAAATTTTTCAGTCTTCAGAAAACCAACTCAGACTGACCATACCATCCCTAGATCTTCTAATCATCCTTTTCAACAGAAAATGGCCTCCTTTTATTGCTATATCCATCGTTTACTTAGCTTACCTCTGTCAGATTCAAATTTTAAATCAGAATTAGAAATTAATAAACAACTTGCTTATAGTAACGGTTACACCCCTACTTTGGTTGATAACATACTCAACAAATTAAGGAATAAAAGGAATAGATCACTAGCATACAACACTGTCCATAACATTTCTAACTCGACAGTTATTTATTGATCAATATCGTACATAGATTATCCCTCAGATAATATAGCCAGAATCTTAAAAAACATCCCTAATCTAAAACTTTCTTTCAAAGTTAAAGAAAATATCAAATCTATTTTTCCCACACTAAAGACAAAATCAACAAATCGTCAAAAAGTGGTATTTATAAATTATCCTGTGGTGAATGCCCGGTGACCTATGTGGGTAGACAATGCGACCTTTGGATATACGCATTAAAGAACATCTGTCTAAGATTGATAAATCTAGTTTTGGGAATCATATACATGCTTCAAAGCATGGCTTTAGTCCTCATAGAGATAGCAAGATCCTACACAGTATACCCAATAATAATTATATAAAAATGAATTTACTAGAAGATCTTGAAATCAGTAGAGAAATGAAAAGGAATCCTCAGAACTGTGTCAACACTCAAATTAACTTAAATTGTAAGTTTGATCCAATCTTTAAGAAGTTTCTTTAATAATACACTTAGTATAAAATTAACCATCATTTGATCAAGCTTTGACTTTTATTTTTAAAAGAGATTTAAAAGAGAGAATTTCTTAAATTTTCTTTCATTGATTTCATCTACATAGAGAATGTTTGATATTTTCTTCTTCATTATTTATTTTATTAATAATATTGATAATCAATAATAGCTATTGAACTCTTAACTTAGCAAATGATACTTCTCCTTGGTTGGTTTTCATCTACTTTCTTCTACTTGGTCAAACTTTAAAGTTTTGTTTTTTGATAATATTGATAAATGTATATTTTTTAAATCTTCACGTTAACTAATCAATTTAAAATATTTAAATTTAAAATTCTACAGTAGCTAAAAGTAATAATCAATAACCTTCAGACGTCATTTTAGACATTTTCAATTTTTAATTAATAATTTAAATACAGAGGTCGCTCTCGGATTTATTTCCGTATATCCGAGCTTCCTATTTCATTTTCATTTTACTTCAAAAATGTAAGTCAAAGACAGCTGTTGTCGTTACTGTATGTGGTAACCATGTTTTTATAAAAAACTTTTTAATGGGTACATATGTATAAGGGTTAGACCCAAGATCTGTGGCCTACAGAGCCCGATCTTTGATTTTTATTATGTCGTTTGTCCACAATTTTCCTTCTATGAAGTATTTATTGCCTAATTGACGTAAGTTTTTTCTATCATTGTATTTTATATAAAAAATTTACTTAACTTAACGTTATTTTAGGATAGCTCTGATGATGACATTTATTATGTCGAAAGTATACTTAGCTTAATTAATAAATTAATTTACACACTATCAATTTTATTGAAAACATACAAAACCAGCTTACCAGTTAGACCTATTTAGAAGTGTGTACAAGTCTTACAGTCTTTTTCAATTTATAATTAATGGACTATAATACCATAATTCAGTCATTCTATCTGCACCAGTAATTTTATCTACAGGAAAAAATGTTCTTTGAAACGCCTCTGGTCAGTAGTAATAGTTTGTTGGAGTAGGTCAAGATATTTATTTATGATTCAAGCTACCGCTCGATCCTGCCTTTGTCTGCCGGTGCAGTCGCTCAATTTTCTAATATAATAGCCAATTATCATGAAAACTGGATTCGGATGATACGATACTGAACGCCGACCTTTACCCAGACCCAATTTTTCTATTATTAGCTATGTGCGACTTCCAACTACAGAAAAATGCTAGCAATCAAATCCGAGCCACCGTTATTCTTCCTTGTCAAATAACAAAAACGTTTTTCTTTTTGTTATGGAGGTTTGTTTTTTATTTATTAAAGATATTGTAGATATTTAAGTAATATTACTACAATCTGATCAAAAATATATTAATGGTTAATTAATAAACTCAAATACTAGTAAAAAAATTAAAAGCTGGAACAAAAATTACTAGGTTGTGTAGTCTTTATCACCTTTATCATCCCGCAGGTTGTGTAATAATTAGGATATGGATTAAAATAAATAATAAATGCAATCAAATTTACTTTAGTCAAGAAATTTCGTTATTATCAAAATCTCCTCGGCCTTAATTTTTTCGTTGCAGTATGTGATACTCTTTATATAGCTATATTAAATACCTCTTTACTGATACCCCTTTATTGGTCGTATTTTTCTTGGTTGTACTTTTGCGTCTATTGTGTATGCTGTTGGTCGCTGAAGGTTAACAGGAAGATGTCATAGGGAAATATAGTCTGGGAATACGAAATGAAAGAGGAGATATGTTGGCATCTTTTTGCGTAGAAAAGCAATTAGTAATAACGAACACAATTTTCAAACTTCCAAAACGTCATCTTTACACCTGGAAATCACCAGCAGATACACCTGAACGAGTTGTTCGTAACCAAATAGACTTCATATGTATAAATAAGAGATACAGAAATTCAGTATTAACAGTAAAAACATATCCAGGCGCAGATGTACCAACAGATCACAATATTTTAGTAGGAAAAATAAGACTGAGATTAAAAAGAGTTGCAAGGACGAATAAGCACAGTTACTATTGATAGAGAAACGATGCTAAATGATACTGTAAAACAAGAAATAACTAGTATATTAGAACAAAAAATGAAGTTAACATCAAGCAAAGAAGAAAGTACTGGGGAAAACTGGACGAGAATTAAAGGCATCTTAAAGACTGTTCAAGAAACAAAATTGAGTGCGCTAAAAGCAAGAAAAAAACAAGGGTGGATGACGAAAGAAATACTGAGACTTATGGATCAAAGAAGAGAAGTCAGAAATAAAGATAAAAATGAATACAAGAGGATCCACGCAATAATCAGGCAGAAGATAAGACACGCAAAAACACAATTTCATAGTAAAGAATGTAATGAAATTAAACAATATGAAAAGAAACACGATACATTTCATCTGCACAAGAAATTAAAAGAAGTCGTTGGAAACAAACGGAAACAAGTATGCCAAAGTTTAGAAGACAGAAACGGACACAGAATATTAGACATCAATGAAAAGTTAAAAGAATGGGAAAACTATATTTCTGAATTATTTAAAGATGAGAGAGTAGAACACTATACACCGATTGCTATATCAGGTCCATCTATACCAGAAAGTGAGGTAAGACGTTCAATACAAACGGCAAAAAATGGAAAAGCACTTGGCCCCGATGAAGCAAGTGCTGAAATACTAAAGTTTTCCCAAAAAAATGGAATTAAAGCTCTGTGTAATTTAAGTCTTTATCAGAATTTATGACACTGGGATATTACCAACTGATTGGTTAAAGTCGACATTTGTCACAATACCTAAGAAACATCGTCCAAAGACATGCGGTGATTATCGGACAATAAGTCTGATGAGTCACGTTTTGAAGATCTTCCTGCGAGTAATACACAGCAGAATTTACATGCTGTTAGAGGACAGAATTAGCAATACTCAATTTGGGTTTAGGAGTGGCTTGGGTACAAGAGAAGCCTTGTTTAGTATACAGGTGCTAGTACAGAGATGCAGAGATATAAATTAAAATGTGTACATTTGTGCAATCGATTTTGAAAAAGCTTTTGACAAAGTCCGACATAACAAAATGCTAGAAATATTGGAAACAGCTGGATTCGACGATAAAGATCTACAAATAATTACAAATCTATACTAGCATCAAGTGGCAAGAATAAAGGTTGAACAAGAACTGTCGGATGAAATAAATATAAAAAGAGGAGTGAGACAAGGCTGTATATTGTCGCCTTTACTTTTTAACTTATATTCGAAGAAAATGTTTAAGGAAGCCTTAATGGTGACAACCGAAGGTATTATTGTGAATGGAGTAACCGTCAACAATATTAGATATGCTGACGATACCTTAGTCCTTGCCAATTGCGGAGAAGACCTTCAAAATCTAATGAACAAAATAAAACAGACTTGTGATCAGTATGGATTAAAACTCAACGTTAAGAAAACTAAATATTTGATAGTTAGCAAAAAAATATATATACAGGATGACGGTATAAAATCGGAGATGCCACACTGGACAGAGTAGAGAAACTCGTGTATCTCGGCAGTAATATCAATGAGAGCTGGGATCCAACCGCAGAAATTAAAAGCCGAATAGAACAAGCCCGAGCTGCCTTTGTAAAAATGAGAAACGTACTTTGCAGCCACGATCTAAGCATGACCTTAGAATTTGAATGACATCTTGCTACATCTTTCCTGTCCTGCTGTATGGAGTGGAAGCGCGGACTCTAACTGAGGCTATCCTTAAACGCTTGACAGCCTTTGAGATGTGGTTATACAGATGACTACTGAACTACTGAAAATAAGCTGGGTCGACAGAGTTAGAAATGAGGAGGTCCTTAGACGGTTGAACCAAACAACACAACTGGTCAATATAATAAAGAAACACAAGCTGGAATACTTCGGTCACATTATGAGACACCCTGAAAAATATGATCTTTTACATCTGATCATTCAGGGAAAGATTCAAGGTAATCGTCGTCCTGGTAGACGAAGAACATCATGGCTGAAAAATCTACGGCAATAGTATGGAAAATCAACTACATCGTTATTTAGAGCTGCTGTCAATAAAGTCACGATAGCGAATATGGTAGCCAACATGATATCCAACGATCGATAACGGTCATGGAACTAGGAGAAGAAAGAAGTGTATGCTGTAAAATAGTATATTACATAACGAGAGTTGTAAGCAGCTTATTACATGCAAGTAAAAAAGTTGCGCGCGAGCCGCGTAGCGGCGAGCGCAGTAATTTTACAAGCATGTAATAAGCTTACAACTCAAGTTGTGTAGTATACTTTTTCTACGATTATTTTCGTTTATAAAAATAAAAATTAAATTACCACTATATTTACACTGACAGATTAATAATTTTCGATCTGTCAAAATAACGTCTGTTTAATTCGTTTCCATGGTAACTCGACCAACTGACTTACGAGGCTTATGTGATATTACACATTTTTTATAAAACTGAAGCGTAATTTTTTTTATTACGTGCTAGTCATTACGTGTCAGTATCTGTTATGATGCATTTACTTAGCATCCAAATAGTAGGTAATATACAATTTACTAGTAAGAGAGTAGAAAAAGTATTTTACACATGCACATTGACTAACAAGATAAGATATTGAGTATACTGAAGAGAGGGGAGATTGAAGTCGTGTCATAGTTGGAAAAAAGCAAGTTCGTGATGTACGTTTAGATTGAGGACCCTTAAGCTAGGGGGGACAAATGAGCGAAATCCAATTTAACCTACGTAATATTTTTTCACTCATTTTTCACTAATTTATTACCACCCTAATAATTTTTTCTTCACCAAACCACCCATGGGAGCGATTCTGCTCCCTTAAGGTTCAAGCTAGCAGAATTCAGAAAAAAAAACTTTTTGTCCATGGCATATTTTTTTACCCATTATTCACTAATTTATTACCACCCTAATAATTTTTCACCGCCAAACCACCCTTAAGGGAAGCGATTTTGGTGGCTTACGGTTAAGGCTTATCCTCGAAAATTGTAACGGTAAAATTCAGAGGGATATCTATTTCAAAAATATCTTTCTTTACGAAAACAAAATCCATTCACGAAGAATATTCTAAACGTCATCTTGTAATAGAGGTTAGTACAAGGAATATTTCTATTCATATAAAATTTTAATCAAATTATAGGTACTTACTGCTTATTTATATAAAATTTCCTCAATCGGAACATAAACGTCCTCGTGTACTACCCATTTTAAAAACAATTAACACACTGGTTTGTCTAAAGTCGGAATAAACCCTAATAATGTTATTCAACATTATTTATGATAGAGCGTATTATACTTCTTACCTAACCAACCTAACCGTCGGCGAGAATCAGGGACAGAATGAAGGACAGCCTGTACTGACCGAGAGAGACAGAGTTACATTTAGCAAAATTTTAGATTTTTAAAAAAGTTTATACCAAATATGTAGCTGCTTTGTGTTACACTTTATGTTAAAAATAAAAACAGATTCGGAAAGTGGGTCAAATTCTGCAGTGCCCTATTTCAAAAAAAAAAATTTACGTTTATTTTAACCAAAAATATTTGAAAAAAAAATGGTTTAAACAATTTATTAATTTACAACCAAATAGTGCACTAGAACTTTTTAAGACCTTCCATATAAAAAAAGAATCATCCCAATATCTGCCATAGTTTTTGCGTTATTTGATATAAACTTTTACATTGGAATTTAGCTATGCCCAGAATCGCGAGGAACGGCCTTAAAATTAGTAGAATTCCAAAAATAATATTTATGATATACCACAGTGCTCTGCTAGGTTTTTATGAACTTATTACCACACTAGTAATTATTCACCCTCAACTACTCCTTATGAGAAGTCAATAATCCTGTTGGGTGAATATTTAAGGTGATAAAAGATCTATTTTTACAATTTTACTGTACTCTTCTTGTAACTGAAAGTATAAATTGCTTGCCAGGTTTTTACTGAATTTTATTCACCCTCATAATTGTTGACCCCCTAAGCCACAGTTAATGGGAAACATTTAACAAGCTACCAATTCACAATAGCTAAATGCGAAATCTTTTTGGAAATACAATAGTGCTCTGGTGGATTTTTACTATATTTTTATCAGCCTAGTCATTGTTTTCTTAACTACCTTAATTAGTTAATTTAATAACTTAATTAATTAAAAACATTCTGAAATATTACTCTGTGCTAACTAATATTTATTTTTTCAGTGTTTAAATATTGAAAATATTAAATACTTTATTACAAAAATTATAAATTTTAACTGTTTTAAAAAATTAACTCATGAATCGAATCATGTCGAGTCCTTTTTATGAATATAAAATAACTAAAATCAAGTTAAGTTTTAGTAAATCCAATGGAATTGTTATATTTCACAGAGTAATTACCAGGTAAGCAATCTTCTTCTTAGGGTGCCTGTCCGTTCCGAACGTTGGTGATCATTCTGACTATGATGAGTTTGTTGGTTGCTATACGAAATCGCTGTGTTGAGTTCTTTGTACGCCATGCTCTCAGGTTAGCAAGCCAGGATAATCTTCTTTGTTCTGGGGCCCTTTTTCCTTCAATTTTATCTTGCAAAATGCATTGAAGTAGCTCGTATCTACCTTGATTTCTCAGTATATGTCCCAAGTACTGCAGCGTACAGCCATTCTACTTCTACTTCTTCATTGGTGACTTTGTCTGTCCATGGTATCTTCAGGATCCTTCTGTATGACCATAGCTCAAAAGCTTGAGAGTTTCCGCCTTCAATGTCCACGTTTCTACTCCGTAAAGAAGCACTGAGTACACATTACATTTAAGGAGCCTTATTTTTGTTTCTAAGATGAGGTCATGGCTCTTGAACACAGAACTCATAGTCAAGAATGCACTTTTTGCCTTTCCGATGCGACATTTAATCTGTTGGGTATTGTCCCACGACTCATTGATTATAGTTTATAAGTAGTTGTATTGTGAGACTCGTTTAATTCTCATTTGGTTCACATACAGATTTGCTCCAGTTATGTTTTTCTTGCTGATGATTATTAGCTTGGTTTTGTTGGTGTTTATATCCAGTCAATATTTTTTACTTCTTTCCGTTGTTTTGTTCATTAAGTTTTGCAGCCCTTCTATGGTATTGGAAAACACTATTGTATCATCTGCATATCGCAGTTTATTGAGCTTAACTCCATTTAATGAGATGCCTTCATCAATATCTTTTAGAGCCTCTTTAAAAATGTGCTCCGAGTACAGATTGAATATCAGTGGTGAAATTATACACCCCTGTCTCACTCCTCTTAAGATTTTAACCTGATCTGTATATTCTCCATCTATTCGGAGTACCGCTGATTGATTCCAATACAGGTTAGCTATTATTTTTAAGTCTTTTCCGTCAATCCCTCTCCTCTTCAGCACTTCCATCATATTGAAATAGGTAAGAAATATTCAAATTGAAATAATTTTATTATGTCTATTGCATTAATTACCTAATTGTAGAGGTCGGGACAACTTGTGCACCTATTATTAAAAGAAAGTTAAATTGCGGAATTTATGCCCAGTGTCTTAAGTGAAAAATATGAAGATAGCAAAAAATAGTAAAAGTTTGAAGTAAAAGTACAATACAAAAAAAATATATTAAAAATACCTTTTATAATTTTGTTTTGTCAGTTCAAAATTCAACCTAGCAGAATTATTGGTTTCTTATAGAGGGGTAAACAATTGTGAACGTGGTAAATGAATTGGAAAAGCTTTATAGCACACAGTGGTATTTAAAAATTACTTTTTTCTTCAAACGTCAAATAATGATGACATTACTTATCTAACTTGATCATGTCAAAGTTTGATGTCTCCGCCGGCAGCAGTTTTTTTTCCATTTCTTTACGGCGGAGGGAAAAATGTTGTCATGGCAACAATATTAAACATGTCACAAAGCAACAATACAAATGTCATTAACAACAATTAAACATTATTTTTATTTACAGTAATATTAAAAGTACAATTAGTTAATGAGGCATTTTCAAAATTGAAAACCGTGCAAAAATGTTCCCGACTCTTGATACGCATTGGTAATTGTTGATGATACTGATGGTCGACAACAATTTTCAGCAATCATTCCCGATGTTGGCGGCTTGCGAACAACAATAACTGTCAAACAACTGTAACCAGGGAGACGCAAATCCCACCGACGACTTAATTATTTTAATTTCTAACATCTAGACGACTTTGATAGTTGTCACAGTTAATTTCGAGTAAAAATAGCGTATGAATTGTACTATTTATGGTTGAAAATTGCTACGTTTGAAGAAAAAATAGTATATTTTATTCGGCAAAGAAGCGACTTTTCTTGACTTGCCCTCTATTACGCGCCTCACTTCGTTCGGCGCGTAATATCGGGAGCGTCAAGAAAAGTCATGCTTCTCCGCCTCATAAAGTAATATACTATTTTTTTAAATATAATATAAAAACGGTACTAGATTTTCGTATCAATACAGAGTGGCGGCAAGCCGCTTATACGTATTTCGACCTCTTTAGGTCTCCTCAGAGCGGTTTAGCCACCTCTCTAGATCGAAACAAAATCTATTCGTGTCTTAGACAATAGTTATAAAAATAACTATATCATATAACCCATTATATTTTTTAACTTAGTCATGCATGCCACAAGAAAGAATTTCAGAACCTTTCTAAAAAGTTTAATATAATGAGAAAGTCATATTTTATTAGTAAAAATTAAAGAAATATCATATTAGAAAAATAAGTGGTCAACGGATTTACGGTATACAAAAATATTAATAAAATGAGGTACATTGTGTAATTGGGCAAAATTCTCAGACCTTCAAAAGAAACACAGGAATAATACAAGGCGATTTCATAACTAAAACATTTTTTTATCATTGTGTTAAGAAATGTTTTAAAGAAAAGTCATTGTCAAACACAATGAACTAGTAATAAACTGCCTTAAATGCTATTATTCACTGGTACACGTATTATTCATCTTTGAGGACGCTGAGTTATGCCTTAATTATGATTGAACCTGATTGGTATTTCTTTGTTCCTCATATTATCTAGAAATTTGCAAACTATGTGTAGTCATGTTTTAATATTGTGTAAGTTTAGCAATTTATACTGTAACACTTCCAAAAGTCGTTCAACTTTCTTACTCAAGGAACTTACAAGGGCCTCTAAAAGGTGAACGCCATCGAGTATTATATATTAAGGGAAAGCGACAATCTCTAAGACTCTCTCTAAAACATTATGAGACAACTTTTATTATTTCTTTCTTTCAAACCAAGTCATCCGTACTTAAAGATAACAGGTAGAGCATCAATAAAGGAATCATTTTGGCAAAAGCAGACGACCTTTTGATCCTTTGAAAATTAGTGAACCTCACGCACTGCTGATTGTGATTTGTTTTCTGCTATTCGAATACGGTGTAATTAAACTGTAATCTGGCTAAAGCTCAGTCGAGCACATTTCTACATAGGCGCATCTTGAACTGATATATATTTATGATTGTGTAAACTCTGGACAAAATAGCCTTTTTTACCTTCACAAAAGATATAGGTCAATTAGATAATAATACTAGTATATGGAAAATAAATCAATACTGACAATCTTAAGTAGTTTTTATTATTTTATAATGATGAAAATTACATTTTTAAATAACGTTTGTGGCTTAACCCCATACAAACATAATATTTATATGGTTTGTTAAATCAGCACATACATTTATAACTAGGTGCATATCATATATATTTAATTCATAAAATACACTCATGATAGAAAAAAATGAGCTACATGTCAAGTTTGAAGCTTGTTCAATCATTCCGCAAATTCTTCCAAATGTTTGCTCTCACAAAATTCTATTAGCTACGTCCATGATTAACAAATCCTTAGAAGAATAATGTTATGCTTTCTAATTGGCATATTGAGGGTAAGCATGGTTCCCTTATGATCCTTTTTCTTCTCAGTATCAAGTCAATAGCTTGTGTGTTATGTATATCCACTAGCCCTTCACTTCTAAGAACAGGTATAATTCTCTCGCTTCTTAAAAACCTCCCAAAATCAATTAAGTTTCTTTCACACGAGTCGCTTCTCAATTCTAAGGTATAATTAAAGCTAATCTTGCATGAGCCAAAAAATCTCCTCTTTAGAGAAAATTTAAGCTCTCATACTTATTTCGAAAACTGTTACAATGTATATTGCCTATTGCATCTTACATCATACATCCTACTGCTGCAAATGTCTGACCGTTGAGTTCGCTAGATATCATCCTGCCGTTGTATTACATATGACACTGTGCGTGTTTCTGTTGACAAAACATTGCTGAATTGTTTATTGTCACCCGTCCACAATAACTACTGCATTCTTACCTGAGAACATACCTCTCAGATACGTGCTAATATGAACATGTAAGTACATTTTAACAAAAGGCTTATTGCAGGGATGCTCTACATCTCCGACACTGTTCAAGATATTACTCGAACAAATATTAAAACCATGGAAAAGTAAATGTGAAGGGATGGGAATACCAATCCGGGACAACTTCTTGTACACATTAAGCATTGCAGATGACCAAGTGGTAACGGCTCAAGATGAAGAAGATCTGTGCTATATGCTCCGAAAATTAGAAAAGGAATACACAAAAAATGGACTGGAAATAAACCTAGAAAAGACCGAATAATTAACAACAGAGCAAGAATCAGTGAGAAGCTTGGAAATGGACGATGATAGGGAAATTAACGGCACTGTAAAATTCAAATATTTAGAATTCTTACTTTCAAAATATGGAACCACCGAGCAAGAGATAACCAGCAGATTAGCACAGACAAGAACATGTAATAAACAAATGAACGGGCTACTGTGGGATAGACAGATTACCAGAAATACAAAGAAGAGAATTTATAACATCTTGGTACGCAGTATAATGATCTATGGAGCAGAGAATTGGGTAATAAATAAACGAAGCAGAGTTCATGAGAAAAAGCTGCAGAGTGACAAAAATAGATCTCATCAGAAATGAGGAGATAAAACAAAGAATGGCAGTAGAACAAGGCATACTCAGCTACATCAAAGAAAAACGTTTAATTTTGGTATGGACCTGTGAAAAGAAGAGATCATACAAGGTGGATAGCAAAGATTTTAAATTGGAGCCCAATAAGAAGAAGGAAAAGAGGTAGACCCGAAGATTATGGAGGGATTAAGTGGATGAGGCCAAGGAAAGAGATGGAGAAACACAGAACAGAAAGAACTGAAAACGTTGGCTGAAAGAAGAAAGACGGCGATAGCTGTAAAAATCCTTATATAGATAGATAGACGTACATTTTAATAGCGAGAGATAAGTCACCAATCGTCAAAAGAAGTATCGGACGACCACGCAAAAGATGGAATGGCAAACTTCCACAGAGGTATTAAACTGCCAATGAACAAGCAAAATTGCTTGTAAACAGGAAAGGGGTAGATGTTGTTGTTTTCTTTTATTCGACCCAAAAGCCTAGATTTTTACAAGCAGAGATACTAATATTGTTCTGAAGCTATTTTCTTGTGGCATTGTAAATTAATTACTATTAAACTGGGAATAAGCCACAATTAAAGATATAAATACGTTTATTGACGTTTCAATTTCCACTTCGGAAATCGTTCTCAAAATACAAACAGTAAATTAAACAAATTTTGTTTTTTGTTACATAGTGAAAAATTCTTCTAATAATTTAATTTTATCTGACTCATTTATATTGACAATTCAGACATACATTATGCATTCTAAAGTAGACGACTTTAAAATGATATTGCCAATATTGTTGAGTTGCGCTCCTGGGACGACTTTACTTATAAGATAGTTCATTCGATTACATGAAATCAACTTTAACTTGAGAATATCCGTCAGAAAAAAATCATAGCATGTAATTCGTCTTTAAAAAGACGTGATGACAGTAAAATTCTCCTGTTAGTGATTCCATAGTAAATTATGAGGGAAAACCAGGAAAAAAACCTCATAATACTATCCCGACATTGTAAGTATTTGTTCGTGAATTTAGTTTACCTTCAACAAACATCAAAATTCTGATTTTATATGTTTCGTTATTTAAAAAACATAAAAGATGTATCCTCTATATGTTACTGACTTACTAATACTGGTATTTTCTTATTAATAACTTCCTCTTTCAATATTGGTAACCAGATCCTACTACATTCTGCCGAGGAATTTGCGACACAATTGGCCTCATTTAGCATAATTAGAGCCGCTTCTTTGATTTTTCTTTTTTTACCATCCGTTTCTTTTAGGACTACATTTGAATTATTCCATTGAACCCTATGTTCATTATCCCATGCGTGTTTACAGATTTGAGATCTATCAAATTCTCTATTTTTAATATAAGATTGATGTTCACTTATTCTAACATTTAATGGCCTTGATGATTCACCTAAATAAAACTGATCGCATTCACAAGGTATTTTATAAATGCAATTCTTTGTCCTTTCTTGTTCATTGTTAGGTTTGGTTTTGGACAAAATAGATCTCAACGTGTTTGTTGTTTTGAATGTTGTTGAAATTTTGAATTTATTTCCTATCCTTTTAAGTTCTTCTGATAGTCCTTTTATGTACGGTATTGTTATTTTCCTCATATTATTCCTTGTGTATGCTGTAGGATCTCGTTCTAAGTTGTTCTGTTCTATTCGATCGATTGTTGAAAATTCCTTATTTATAAACGATAAAGGATAATCATTTTTTAATAAAACAGATGTTAACAAATGTTTCTCCTCCAAGAACGAATTTTCGTTAGAACAAGTAATTTTGGCTCTATCGTATAAGGATTTAATTATTCCCTTTTTTACATTAATATTGTGATTTGATTTGAAATTTAAATATCTATTGGTGTGTGTTGGTTTTCTATACACCTAAGTCTCATATTCAGTATCGTTCTTAGAGATTAAAACATCCAGGAAAGGTAGCGTGTTATTATATTCCTTTTCCATGGTAAATGTTATTGTCTCTTCTTTATCGTTTATATCATTTAGGAATGTGTCCAACAACTCTGATCCATGAGGCCATATTGAGAATACATCATCTACATATCTCCACCATACTGTGGGTTTGAAATTTTGTTTAGAAATGATTTTTGTTTCAAAATCTTCCATAAATATATCGGCTAATAATGGAGATAAACTAGAGCCCATTGCTAAACCAAAATTTTGTTTATAGAATTCATATTCAAATTTTTCACTATGTAACAAAAAACAAAATTTGTTTAATTTACTGTTTGTATTTTAAGAACGATCAATAAACGTATTTATATCTTTAATTGTGGCTTATTCCAGTTTAATATTAATTAATTCAGAGATACTAAATCCCATTGTAAGTGATTTATAACATTTCCATACTTTATGTTTCTTTGTGACAAAGGACTATTCATATTATAAGTACGGTCAAATTATTGCTGAATAATTTATATGTATATATTTATCTGTTTTGCTTACCTGTATTTAAATTCTAATAGCGTTTAGTTTAAAAAATATATGGTGATCACTACATTTTATTATATGTTCTTTAGGGTGCAATAATTTTAAATTCATTAATGTAATTAACTTAATAATGCATAGATTTCACAATAATTTCTAAAGTAACGATTCACTTAATTCATTTTCGATTATTTTTTTTTTAATCTCTTAAAAAAACAAAAACCAAACGCACCTTATGTAGACGATCTGGTACGCAAAAAAAGGAGATTCGGTTTAGATTTTGGAACGTAAGAACATTGTACTCTGCAGTAGCGATGAGCTGCCTATTAAATACTGTTCTCCAACTTTTTATTTTGGTTATAACAGCTATGCTGAAAGTACGTTGGAAAGGGATCGGTACTATTCAGAACAATTTGAATAAAATATACTGTAGCTGCCATAAAAGGCAACATATCTTTGGTGTAGGCACTTGCAGGCAATTGCAGTTAGCAAACAAGTTAGTAACTTAATAATTTTATGAGAAATAAGAACAATGAGTTCAAGAAAAAATAAAGGGAAAGTGAAGACTATATAAACATTGACGAGAAAATCGGACACAGATCATTATAACTATAAGATAGCCTTTTTCCAATACAGAACACAACAAACACAACAGTCTTATAACCACTATAAACGAATCAGAAATGAAACGAATACTTTAGTTAGACAAATAAAAAGGGAACACTGGTAAAGCTTCTCAAAACATATGAAACGCAACTTCTACGGAACACAAAAAGAAATATGGAGAATGATCAGACGACAAAGGAGAGAGATGAACAAAAAAATAAAAGCGAAACACATTCTGAAAGAAACATGGATAGACTACTTTCGATCCCTATTTGCTAAAGGTGACAATAATGAACTACCAACACTAGAGGTGACCACAAATAAAAAATAAATATTAAAGAGGAAGATGGAAAGGAAGCATTAAGGATATTAAAAAACAGAAAATCACAAGGAGAGGCCAAAATACCGACCGAACTCCTAAAGTACGGAGGACCAGATTTAACCAAACACCTATTAAAACTAATCCAAAAAATAATAGAACAAAACAGAATTCCTCACAAATGGATATCAAGCATCCTAATACTTTTCTTCAAAAAGGGAGACAAATCGGACCCGGAAAATTATAGAGAAATTAATTTATTAAAAACAACATTAAAATTAACAACCAAAATGATAACAAATAAACTGAATGGAATTATAACACTAGCAGAAGAACAACAAGGTTTTGAGTCGGGAAGATCATGCACCGAAGCAATATTTATAATGAGGCAAGTGCAAGAGAAATCATTAGAATAAAACAAACCGGCATATCTATGTTTCGTGAACATTAAGAAGGAATTTGACCGGATTAAATTAAAAGACATTGTCCACTTACTTTATGCAAAAGAGATACCTCTAGGAATAATCAAAATAATCGAAAATAACTACCAAAACAACACAATAAAAGTAAAAGTAGAAGAATAACTAACCGATCCTATTGATGCTGGCAATGGGATAAGATATGGTTCCTTAGTCCTCTATTGTTCAACCTGATTATGGATGAAATAATAAAAAAGTAAGAAATAAAAAAGGATACCAAATGGGGAAAAACAGCTTAAAATAATCTGCTATGCAGACGACGCAATACTACTCTCTCAAAATAAAGATGATTTACAACGTATGCTGCACCAATTTAATATAACCGTCAGAAAATTTAACAATTTAATTTAAAAAAGATAAAATGCATGGTTATAACAACAAATTTACTAAGATGTAAATTGGAACTGGAAGGTCAGATAATAGAACAAGTGATGGAGTTTAAATATCTAGGCATTACATTATCTAGCTACGAAAAGCTCGAAACGGAAGTGGAAGAAGGTTGCCCGAAGAAAACAATATGGAGAAATAAAAATATCGGAAAAGAAACGAAAGGTAGAATTCACAAGTTTACAACAGTTATCAGAACAATAATGACATACGCGGCAGAAACAAGACCTGACCTGACACAAAGAGGATAAAAAAGATGTTAAAAAAAGTAGAGATGAAAACACTATGGGACAGAGCTAGAAGAACAGATATACGACGTATATTCAAGGTGGAGAACATCAAAAACTGGGTAAAAAATAGAAGAGTAGAATGGAGCGATCATATAAGCCGAATGATAACACATAGAGTAGTAAAGACGGCAAGAGACGGTTCCCGAATAGGAAAACATCAGTAGAAATACCAAGAAAACGATTGAACGATCACTTACTGGAGACACATTGAAAAACAGACAGAGTCATGTTTATATAAAAAGAAAAAAGAAGAAGAAGACGAAGAACAACAAAGACGTTCAATCTTTACAGAATATTGGAGATTAAGTAACTGGAATCTCCAAACAGCTCCATGGAGCTATACACACTGATCTTATAATAAGAAAAAAATGTAATCAATCCCAAAATCAAATATAAACAAGAATTATGTAACGAGTTTGAAATGAAAACTCTTGTTGATATGTCCAACAAACGTTTAAAAAATTTAGTTGAAAACAAAAAAAAAGAGCTTCTGCGGGGTGTGCCATCTAAAGACAAAAAAGGAAATAAATCACTCCGTAATAAATTTCTAAAAGTAAAGTTTAAATCATAAAAAAGCATATTTATAAGTTCCATAGTCACACAAGCTACTACACTAGAAATAAAACTCCAAATAGAAGGTACTTATATTAGGATTATAATTTGAAAATAATGTACAAACTTGATTGTGATTTCTTCTTCTTAAGGTGCCTTTTCCATTACTGAAGGTTGGCTATAACTACAGCAAATTGTTCTCTATCTTGAGCTGTTCTTAGTGTCGAATGTGTGTCCATGCCTGTCCAGTCTCTTACATTCTTCAACCAGGAACATTGTCTTCTTCCTGGACTTCTTCTTCCTTCCATTTTCCCTTCCATTATAAGTCGTAAGAAGTTGTATTTTTCTCCTCTGTAAATATGTTCTAGATAACTCGTGTTTCTGTTTTTTACAATATTTAGGAGTTCTCTCTCAGTACCCATTCTTCTTAGCACCTCGTTGTTGGTCACGTGTTTTGTCCAAGAGATCTTCTGCATCCTTCGAAAAACCTACATCTCAAAAGCTTCTATACGCCTCAAACTTGTAATTCCGAGGGTCCATGTTTCCACTTCGTATAGCAATATAGAATAAACGTTTTTACAAATTAGTATCAGATATCCAACGACAACGTAGAGTTTATTAGGAATTTTTTCATTCGTTGTAATGCGGACCTAGCATATTCTATTCGAACATGTATTTCGAACTCGTGGTTAAGATCCTTTGTTATCCAGCAACCAAGATACTGGATTCTTTGTACCGGTTCAATGTGTTTGTTATAGATACGAATATTAATGTCGACATTTGGTGCACGTTTAACAGCCAAAACTTTTGTTTTTTTGTGTTTATATTTAGTCCCAAGCTATCTCCCTCTCTGGTTATGACATTTAAAAGTCATTGTAAACCTTCAGCACTGTCCGCAATAATGACGGTGTCGTCTGCGTATCTTAAGTTGTTTAAGTATTCTCCGTTGATTTTTATTCCTTCTTCAATATTTTCGAGGTCATTTTGCAACATCTTTTTTAAATATATATTAAATAACAGTGGAGAAAATACACAGCCTTGACGAACTCTTTTTTTATTGGCAATTCTGCTGTCAGACTGCTGTTTTGATCGACGCCATTTGATCCCAATATAGTTTTTTAATAAGTGCTACAGTGTTATGATCTATACCATGTTGTGTTAGGGTTTCTATGAGTTCTGTGTGTTTTACTCGATCAAACGCTTTTTCGTAGTCGATAAAACAGAGAAACACGTCTTTTCCCTGAGCTCGGCATTTTTGTAGTAATATCTGAAGGCCAAATAATGCCTACCTTGTACCAAGCTCTATACGAAATCCAAATTGATTGTTGCTCAGGTGTCGTGATTTCTATAAAAAAAATTAAACACCCTGTAAGGGAAAGCTTTTACACAAATATTGTTAATACATTGTTCAATCTACCGTTATTAGACTAGAAACTAGCATTAAAAAATCATGGCAATTACAGGGAAGGCTTAACTTTAAAAATGTTTACGCAAAATTTGCTTTTTGTGGTTTATACCCGTTTTTCTTTACTTGTAGGGTCGTTAATTTGTAGATGGATTCGTAAAAAATTTATGCAAGGCAGATCAACAATGATAAAAAACTGGCAATTTATCTATATAAAAATAAAAAAAGAAGAAGAGTAAGAGCATCCTTGAAAAGACCAGTAACAAGAAAGAATTACAGAAACTATACAAGTTAGAATAAAAACAGATTAAAGTAATAAATGTTTCTAATAAATAAATATAGCTTATATTATGCAGTGAACGGCTAAATTGTGGAATATTATCATTATTTCGAGATGCGTCGAGTTTTGAGGTAAATCCCTAAACAGGTCAATTTTTGTAATAAAATATCCATCTTATAACGTACATGGAGTAGGGATGACGTCACCGGTGTGGGTGTAGTGACGTAATCGTTAAATCTTTTAAATAGAAATCGGTATAATGCGAGACCTCAATTGAAGGAGAGTTTAATTCTCTATTTTACGACAATACATTTTTAACTAAAATGTTTTTTTAAGGGCACAAAAACAATTGTTTTTAATTTAAATTCAACTAAATTACAATTAATAATTTAATTAATAATGTACTTCAAAGTAACCAAATTATGCATAATATTTATTTTAAATTAAATGTTCGAAATGCCATCGATCGGTTTCTTGACAATATGCGAATCTACCAACACATTCATCAAGTACATTGCGGATGACTTCTGGAGTAATTAGACTCATTTCATGCCTAAATCTATCTTTCAAGTCCTGTAAGTTTTGGGGTCTATTGACATAAACTTTTGATTTTATGTAACCCTACAGGAAAAAGTCTAGAGGTGTTAGATCTGGCGACCTTGCTACTATACTAAATTATAGCTCACCTAAATGAAACACAACGCATAGAAATATTAATTGTTAGCGGATGCGAAAATGAAAAAAGAACACAGAACGAGGTATGCAATTTATTCAACGCAAAATATCCAAAAAGACCCATCATCCAATCAACAGTAAGTAAAATAGTCCGAAAATTTGGAAAAACTGGGCACGTTCCAAACGCTGGGTGTCCTGAAAATAAAGACAATGTGAAACTTGATATTTTGTTAAATGTACATGACAATCCTCACAGTAGTTCAACACAAATGGGTGAATATGCTGGAGTTTCCCAACCATCGGTAGGACGTATTTTAAAAAAAGAAAAATACCATCCCTACAAAATTCAACTACATCAGGAATTAAACGACGACGATCCCAATCGCCGGCTTCAAATTATGCAGGATTTATGTATCCGCAATCCACATTTGATCAATCAAATCCTTCCTTCCGATGAAGCCACATTTTTTATACATGGTACCGTGAATCGTCAAAATTGCAGATATTGGAGTCAAGAAAACCCACATTGGATGACTGAGTCACACACGCAATATCCTCAGAAAGTAAATGTATGGGCAGGGATTAATAATGACAGAATCATTGGCCCTTTTTTCTTTGAAGAAAATCTAACAGGAGAACGTTATTTAACTTTTATGAGAAATCAATTTATACTTGTCTTTGCTAACATGCATCCAAATGCCAATAATCCAAATTTACCTAGTGAAAATATCTAGTTTCAATAAGATGGAGTCCCTTCGCATTACGCAAGTGAAGTACGACAAATTTTAAATCATTGCTTTCCCAGGAGGTGGATCGGAAGACGCGGTTTTATAGAGTGGCCATCAAGGTCGCCAGATCTAACACCTCTAGACTTTTTTCTGTAGGGTTACATAAAATCAAAAGTTTATGTCAATAGACCCCAAAACTTACAGGACTTGAAAGATGGAATTATGCATGAAATGTGTCTAATAATTACTCCAGAAGTCATTCGCAATGTACTTCATTAATGTGTCTGTAGATTCGCATATTGTCAAGAAACACTTAATTTAAAATAATTATTATGCATAAATTGGTTGCTTTAAAGTACATTATTAATTAAATCATTAGTTGTAATTTAGTTGAATTTAAATTAAAAAAAAAATTGTTTTTGTACCCTTAAAAAAATATATTAGTTAAAAATGTAATATCGTTAAATAGATAATTAAATTCTTCCTCATCTGAGGTATCGCCGACCGATTTCTATTTAAAAAATTAACGATTACGTCACTACACCCGCACCGGTGACGTCATCCCTACTCCATGTACGTTATAAGATTGGTATTTTATAACAAAAATCGACCTGTTTCTAGATTTACCTCAAAACTCGACGGTTCTCGAAATAATGATAATATTCCATAATTTAGCCGTTCACTGTATAATTTTATCTGTCTGTGTCTGAAATTAATCTTAGTTTCACTAAAATATGTTTATTCTCAGTTATGTATCAAATAATTTTTTACCATTTATGTTTGTCAGAAAACTGTAAATTGGATGAACCTAGAAAAAACTTGGAGATGCTTAGCCTAAGTTCCGCCTCTGTCTCATTAGCAAAAGCAATTTGGAAAACGGAAAATACCGCTGAATCTCTCAGGAAAAGTTGTTTTCACTTTCCACCTTCGTTAAACTTTCCTTCCATGGGTGAACGCCCTTAATATTGTCTTTTTGGTTTGGTTTATGAGGGGTTTTCTGTCCGTTAAATGCGCTGCTTAGATTTATTAGTATCTTATACAAGATTTTATCGGAAAAGGAAATGTATTGTATAACTGTGGAGTCAGTAAAAAAATAGCCAATAAAATGTTGGTTTATGGAGATTTTATACGTTCTTCTTCCATTGTAATTGATTACCGAAAGAATGTTACGATGAAGCTCAACAGTTTTATTATGTGTGTAGCTCAATTTTGTGACAGTTTTCGGTGGTTGGAAAAAATAATTGTCTTGATATAGCAATAAGGAAGTACGATAAATTAGACGGGAAAAAATGTAGTCCACATTTCAGTCCATTTATCAGGAAATAACATTTTATTTTGGAGGTTATAGCTAGACATAATATGTAAAGAAGTGCCGAATATAATAAATTTCAAAAAAACTGTGTCAAAGATGTATCTGCGTTAAAGACCTAAGTGGATAAAGATATAATGTGACATTTTTTGAAAAAACTACTTTTTTGCCTTTTGTAATGTAACTTTTTTAACTAAAACCAACACTAATGTTAGTTTTAGTTTATCAAAAATCTCCTGTGTACCTTGGAGGTAAAGGGTGGTAAAGGACACTATGTCCATTTTTATCGAAATTTAGATTATTGCACTTTTATATATAACTTTTCTGGTTCTACACATAGGTAAACCATACTAAGTCCAGAGACAATTTTACGGCAAGTTACCGCATTTTTATTAAACACCAAGTCCACTTCCAGTCAGAGGTAAACAACACCATGTGGACTTAGTGTTGTTTACCTCTACTAAATGTGTGCACCATCATTTGCCATCCGGACATAGTGTTATGTATCCTTGTACCTGGTGGAATTGTCATGAACTATAATCATTGCAACCTTTTTATTTAGATCGCAACTGTGTTAGATTAAAAGTTGTACAATAAATTCGTTGTTTAATAATTGCAAAATGGATCCGAACTCTCGTGGAAAAAGAATATTACAATTACTGTCATGTAATATTCCAAGTAAAACAGGTAAGCTATTGTTTAATAACACTGATTTTGTATTTTTCTAACCTCAAATATTTAGTATTGTATATTCTTTTGTATACGGCTCAGAATTTTAAACTGTACGTACATTTTTTGTATTTACCGTTAAAATAGAAGTATCAGTTACAATGTTTTTGTTACTAGTAAAGACCATAATATGGTATGATTGTTGTCAGTTATTTAAGTAACATGCATTGCCATTTATGTTATTGTGTTGTAAGCAGAGACAGTAATTTACCAAGCAATTATCAATATACATATACTCGTATGAACAAAATACTACAAGAGATTGGGTAAAATTTATTTACCGTTGTTGTTGATACATGTTGTATCACAATAATTATTGTTGTTGTTGATACCAACAGATTAGGGTAAACAGATATTGCCAGATCTATATTTTTTAAATGGGAGTAACGGAAATTGCTCAGTAAATGCCGGTCTTTGGTTATAAGGATTATTGTTGTGTTGGTGAATTATAGGCCCATAAAATTAGCCTATAATTATTATTACAAGGCTTGATTTGTTTCAGAACCACCTGGTCACTACAGTAACTTCCATGGTAATGGAAGGAAGTGGACGAAGATGATAATTTGTTAGGAGATGATAATTCGGATATTGATATAACCTATGAGCCTCTAAGCTCAGAATCAGACGGCAATGATATGAGACATATTAAGTAAACGAAAGCGAAAACAAAGGTAAAAGAGAAAGCTATTATTATTCCTACGACTAGTGAAGCAATAACAAAAATCTTCTTAAGGACGATTTATCCCTAAGCAGTGATGCAGGCAATTCCACTGAACATAATGAATTTTATAAGAAAAGTGTTTAAAGAAATAAAACAAAGTGTAACTAAGTGCAAACAAAAAGGTAAAAAACGTGTAGTAAATAAACAAAATTGGGCCTGTAATGTTCGCTAATGAAAAATAGCTGGTGGGAAAGAGTATTCTAGTAAAAGATGCAAAAATATGCCTGCAAAAATGTTGAAGCCTTCTTGCATGTGTCGCATGAAATGCTCTGAAAGATTGCCAAAATACGAAAGACAAAAAATTTTCAACTCATACTGGACTGAGACAAATTCAAACGTTTCAGATGTTAAAAGCAATTTATCTTCTCATTTGTCGACATCCAACCTACTCTTCGATTAAGAAAAAAGACCTAAATTCTACCAAATCTAAAAATAATACACTACACTACCATTCTACAGTGAACAATCAGCGATTTAAGGTGTGCAAGGTTATGTTTTTAAACACACTTTGTATATCTAATTTAGTAGTAGTAAATATGTTGAAAAAAATTGAGCCGAAGGAGTAAGAGAGATTATCTTGGCACAGAACTTACTATAGAAAAGATGTATCAACTGTACATTGATGAATGCAATGAAAGACATGTAGATCCAAAGCTCAGAGCAAAAAGTGGGTATACGCAGTACACCCACTTAAACGTTTGACGTTTAAACTAGCCGCTCTTGCCATACATGCAGTACATTCACCGCTCAATTGAAGGGGTTTCTGCAATAACCAGGCAGCTCCACTTTTTTACGAAAATGAGATTTTCAGTGACTTACTCTTAACAAAAATCGGCCGATCGTTCCCTGCAACAAACGGGTATCTCTTAATAACGGCACATAACTGGCAACGATATTTGGAGCTACCTTGCTTTCGGTTTGTAGCAAGAACCGGGCAGCTCCTGGAGCTGCCTGGTTCTTGCACTTAACTGTTGACAAAATAATATAATAGAAAAGATATAAAAATATGCATGGAATATAAAAAATAAGTTTGATTCCTTCATGTATTTGTTTAGTTTCTATTAAATTTTATGTAATAATACAATAATTTTAATATTATTCTATTTCTAAACAGTTTGTAATACGGTCCTGTTCATTTTCTCATGCGCCGCCGTGAACTAGTTACTTACTCGTTTAGTCGGGCAAGCGCAGGTGCTCGTTGTGTTTTAGTTTAGTTCAGATCGACGTGTTGTTATACATAGATACACACTTTTCTTACGATTCGTAGTGAATAAAATTTAGTATTATTTATATTTGAAATGGCAAGTGAACTCAGTTCAAGTGAAAGTGAACCGTTTCAAGATTCGTCATCGGATTTCATTCCTGATTCCGAATCAAGTGAGGAGAATGCTGTAAACGAAGTTGCTGCAAGCAATGTTGCCACTACGTCTGGACTGGTTGAAAATAAAAAATCGAAAAAGAGGAGCAGGGAGCCGAATATGTGGAAGCGAAACCAGAGAAAATTAAGAAGATCTAAAGGTGAAGAGTACATTAATGTTAAAGGAAACATAGTGGAAAGACGAAGTAGAGGAGGTCCATGCCAGTGCCGGTTCAAATGTTTTGAAGGCATAAGCGAAGAAACTCTTGATAAAATTTTCACGTCTTTTTATGAAATAGGTGATAAAGAGCAACAAGATATCTATTTAGGTAAGGATAAAATTATTGGCGCCTGAAAGCACGTATTAGTTATATATCGTTTCATAGGTTCTTGGGTATGCAGATTTCGGTTCCGAGGTTTATTTGATATTTAAACAAATAAATGACGATTCCAATAGCCTTCCATACCTGTTGGTACGGACGGCAAATAATGATTTTTACGAAATATTGATTTTCTGTTCTTTTTTTCAGGTGGTTTAATACAGACGAGAAACGTTGACAGAAGGCGACCGAAAGGAGGTGGTGGAGTTCCAAGAGGCCAAACGTTTTTATATAAAATAAAGAGAGGCATATTTGAGAAAAAAGTGTGTAAAACGGGATTTATGAACATTCACGCAATAACGAAAAGCAGGGTGGAGAGAATAGCGACTCATATGGCTTCACAGATAGTAGGTCCGAAAGACATGCGAGGGCGCCATGAAACTAGACCAAATAAAATCCCAGATCAAATTATCAAGTCCATTGAGGATCATATAAATAGCTTTCCAAGAAGAAAAAGCCATTATAGCAGAAATGATAACCTAAACAGAAGATATCTTTCATCCGAACTGAATTTAAGGCTTATGCACAGATTGTATTTAAAAAAATATGAACCAGAACAGCATAATCTATTAGACACACCAGAGTTTAAGCCAAAAGTTTCATACACATATTATCGGCGTGTATTTGTGGAAAATTTTAATTTAACCTTTGGCCACCCTAGAACAGATACTTGCAAAACTTGCGACATCCTTGACAATAAAATAAAATGTGCCAAAGATGATGAAACTCAAAACACATTGAAGGTGGAAAAAAAAAGTGCACCTGACTAAAGCTGATACTTTCTATAAAGATTTAACAGAGAAAACTGCTTTGGCTAAGGAAGATCCCAGAGTTGAAGTCATGTCATTTGATTTTGAACAAAACATGCCCCTGCCACATGTTCCTTCTGGTGACGTGTTCTACAAGCGCCAGTTGTGGAACTGCTACTACTTTTATGTTTTCGATGAAATAACGGGTCGGAAATCTCCAAATGAAGTGATAAGTTACTTACACGATTTTATTAATAACTACATTGATCCTCAGGTAACAACCCTTTACGTTTATAGTGACAACTGCGCTGGGTAGAACGAGAACTCCGTTCTTGTTCACTTTTGGCAATCTCTTCTATTGCATGGAAGATTCAAGAGAATAAGACATCGTTATCCCGAACCTGGGCATAGTTTTTTGCCCTGCGACAGGTCGTTTGCTCTGGTGGAAAAAGAAAAAAGAAAGAAAGAAAGAGTTTATCTGCCAGAGGAATGGAGTCGCATGATAGCAAATACCAGTAAGAGGTTTATTGTGAAAACTGTTAAACAAGATATGATTCTAAACTATAAAGAAGTTCTTGAGCCATTTTTTAAGAAAAGCAATATTAAAAATAGTTTTGGTGCAAAATTTACCATATCGAAATATAAAGTTATCGAATTTAGTGATACACATAGAGCGACTGTTACGTGCTCAGAGTCAGCGAATGGTTTTGTGACTGAGGATTTCGTTCTTTTAAAGAAATCTTGTGTACCGATTTTTCCACAAGTACACAATAAGGTTTATAATGCACCGTTGCCTTTGAAAAGGGATAAGCTATTAAATGTCATGGAATTGGCCAGACAGTATGTTGGCGAGGCTGAAATGTGGTACTACCAACAACTTGTTCCTGTAGAGCCAGAAGAATGCCAAACTTCCGAAACTGAAGATGAACACTAGTAACCTAAGAAGAATATTACCTGTTTTTTATGTTTTCATATTCCACTGATTAGTTTGTATTTTGATATTAATGTAATAAGGACATTTTATTTAGTTTCTTTACTTTTTGTATCCAAATAACATATAAATAAACCTAAAACTATTTTTTTTTATATTTTTGGCAAAGCAGCTCCAATTTTTTTTTATTTTATTAAAATATGATATTTACAATATTTACAAAAACTACGTAAACACTTTTTCTTTACATGCTTTCACCACAGGAAAAAAAATAATAAAAAATAAACTAATTTTGAATTTTTGGGAGGTTTTTTTCGATTTCCCACAAATTTTAAAATACGGAGCTACCTGGTTATTGCAGCCACCCCTTCAATTGAAAAATAATCTTACTGCAGATGAACTAACCAGTGTACAGGCTGATCATGACGCTCGCCTAATTGAATTTAAAACTCGCTATAACTTACAGGATCTGAGGATAAGAGCCTTAAGATGCTACGTGTTCTTGACTTTGTTGTATGGAATGGAAAACTGGACACTAAAAGTGGATAATATAAAGAAGTTGGAATCGTTTAAGATGTAGTGCTATAAAAGGATTTTGAAAATACCATGGACCCAACGAGTTACAAATGCAGAAGTATTAAGAAGGCTACACAAGGATTGCGAGGTCATAAAACAAATCAAAACAAGAAAGCTGGAATATTTAAGCCAAATTACCAGAGGTGCGAAATATGAGACATTAAGGCTCATAATGCAAGGTAAAATCAAGGATAAAAGATCCATAGGAAGACGAAGAATTTCTTGGCTGAGAAACCTAAGAGAGTGGTATAGTTGCAGCTCAGTAGATCTTTTTAGAGCAGCCGCCAATAAGGTACGAATAGCTGTGATGATAGCCAACCTCCGATAGGAGAAGGAACTACAAGAAGAAGAATAACTTACAACAATTGGACTTTTTAATGGCTATAGAGTCACCAAAACACAAAGTACTATCTGGTGATTTGCAAAAATGTTTGCCTTCACCACTAACAAATAATTGTATTAGTTTCTACAAAAGGAAGCTTGGGACATTAAATTTTACATTATATGATGCCAGTGATTCTTCTGTACTTATGATGTGGAACGAATCGAAAGTGACCCGAGGTCAAATGAAATTGCCTCGTGAATTTTGAAATGGGCTGAGAATACAATTCCAGGTAGTCAATTAGAGGACATCACTCTTTGGACCGATAACTGCTATGGACCAAATAAAAAAATAAGTATTATAATGTGCTATTTTTGGATACTGCGTACGTACCCTCAAATAAAGACGATCACTCAAAAGTTTTTACTGAAAGGGAACACACATATGGAAGTAGACAGTGTTTATGCTTTAATCGAAAGAAAAAGAAAGAAACTCTCCAATTTGGTCATTTTAATACCATGGACCTGGCAACAGCTCGTTAGGCAAACATCAGGTAAATACATAGTGCACAATATGAAACTTCATATTTTAAGATTTTAAGAACTTCAAAACGCTGTCCGATAAAAAATTGCCACCTAAGCCTCCTTTTATAAATAGAAAAATAATGTTAATGCAGCCCCTTTTCTACTGTCAACATGTGTTTTCCTACAAGCCCAACAACAATACATTGGAAAGACCGATTTCAATAATCAAAATATGTATGAAGTGGACTTCAAGATGTATCGAAGACAGCAAGTAACGGTCCAGCCCAATTAAATCAAGTCTCAGTAAACCCATTCATCATCATCACAGTCATTAACATCTTAGTAGATGTGTTGTGGTTCATAATTGGGCTTCAGCAGCTCGGACAGTTTGATTGATAATATTTCTCCACTGGTCGCGGTCATCAGTTATATGTATTGCCTCAGTATACTGTTTATTGAGAAGCTTTTTAGTAATGTCCGCCCATCGCTGTGGAGATCTTCCGCGTTGGCGTTGAGTCTGAGGCCTTCCTTGGACCACCAACCGCTCCATTTTGTGATCACTTCTATGGATATGGCCAAAGAACTTTAAAATCCTAGAGTAAACGGTACTAGAGAGACGCTGATCCGGTTTAATAGTAGTAAACCCATTACCAATCACAAAACAAAAGTATAATAACTTCATTGCACTACTGCCTTTTGTTCTGTCAGTTTGTCATACGTTTTATCAAAATTTAACACATAGCAATGTAGCCACAAACGATTACCCACAAGAAGATGAAGATGATATTAAGCCTCTTTAACAATTTTGAAACTTGTAGTCTATAATTTGACTTTATTTAACTTTACTTAATTTAATTATTATAACATTATAATACTTACCTCTAATAAAATAATAGTATAGGCTGTTTAATGTGTTTGTATTGTTTATTTCGTAGAGACCTTAACATGCAATGTCACATTATTTAAAAAAGTTGTTAGCGGTAAACAACACTATGTCCAACTACACATTTTTAAAAAAACTTTATATAATGAATGGTAAACTTCAGGTATATAACACTTCATAGAAGGAAAAACGATTATACACACCACAATAATAATATACTAATCTTGGTTAAATATAAGAAACATTTGAGTATTTACTTACTACAAATTTAAAAAATGTTAAAACTGCTCTCCTGAAAAAGTAAGAAAATGGACATAGTGTCCTTTACCTCCGAGATACGGTCCTGTACCTTAATATACCAAAAAATACCAACTAATCAAAGTAATATCTCACCCTAGACCAGTGGTTCTCAACCGGTGTTCCGCGGAACACTAGTGTTCCGCGAATTCCTTCCAAGTGTTCCGCGAAATACTCTCAATCCTACATACCATTTTGCTAAATTACTCTTTTCAAATATATATTTTCAAATTTTAAAATAGCCACTTACGTACATTTTAATTTAATAAAATTCTGCAGCGTAAATGTTAATTTGCCCAACGTGACAACACCGCGTCGGCACAGTGCACACGTTGGATTTTATAAGCGCTGAGCGCTGAGCTCCGCAGTGGCCACAGCCAATCTGAGTCACCCACGCCACAGTCTGCAACTGAATGTTGAATTTGTTACATTGCACAAACGTAATACGTGAAAATCGCTGTGTCAGTTTTTTTATGATAACGTTTACGTACGGCTTATCTATCAAAGGTAAGTAATTGCATATTTTATACAAAATGTGAAGCATTCATCCGCATTATTTTTAGAGACGAATAAATTAAAATGGATAAGTTCCTCAAACTTAAAAGAAAAACTACTGTGGAACAACTCATAATTATTGATGATGAAGCGAGCACCAGCGGAGATACTGAAACTTTACGAAGTGGGGTTGATGACAAATCGAAGCGCAGCAAAAAAATGTTGAACCGGCAATATTTGGATGAATATTTGGATTATGGCTTCATTTGGACTGGGGAAGAAGACTGTCCAATTCCCAAGTGTATTGTTTGTGGGCAGACACTCGCTAATAGCGCAATGGCTCCAGCTAAATTAAAACGCCATTTTACTACCAAACACGCTAGTGTAGCTTCAAAAAATAAAGATTATTTCAAGCGACTTTTGGAGACACAAGCTAAACAAGCGAAACAATTTGAAAGGTCGCCAACAATTTCCGACAAAGCACAAATAGCTTTATATAAGGTTGCAGAATTAATTGCTTTGAAACAGAAACCACACAGTGTTGCAGAATCTCTTATATTACCAGCATGTTGTGAGATGGTCAAAATTATGTTTGGCAACGATGCACATAACGAAATACGGAAAATTCTTATGTCGGATGATACAATAAGAAGGAGGATTGTTGATTTATCTGCAGATATTGAGGAAAAAGTTACAAATAAACTTTACAAAAAAAACTTCGCATTGCAGGTGGACGACTCCACTGATATTAGTGGCAAAGCTCATTTATTAGGATTTATTCGATTTGTCAACGAAGGTGAAATAGTCCATCAGTTTTTATGCTGCAGAGAACTTACAGCACGTACAACAGGTCAGGATACATTTGATTCCATAACGTCATATTTAGAGAAAAAAAAAATATATCATGGGACTTTTGCGTAGGAATTTGTACGGATGGTGCCCCTTCCATGGTAGGCTCCATAAAAGGTTTTTGTACCCTTGCAAAAAAGTGAAATGAAAATATCATATCTACGCACTGTTTCTTGCATAGAGAATTTTTAATTTCAAAAACGCTACCAGCTACTTTGAAATCTGTATTAGACCAAGTGGTTAATGTCGTGAATTATATCAAATCAAGACCACTAAAAACCCGTCTTTTTAAACAACTCTGCATCTCAATGGAATCAAAGTATGAATGTTTGTTGCTGCACACCGAAGTTAGATGGTTGTCAAGGGACAAAGTATTATGTCGAATTTATGAACTTAGAACGAAGCTGTTAACTTTTTTCCAAGAAGAAGGTAATGACACATTTACCACATATTTTGAAAACGATGCATGGTGCACTAAAGTGGCATATTTGGCCGATATTTTTAATTATTTAAATGGCGTTAACTCAAGTATGCAAGGCAAAAATGAAAAAATTTTAACATCCACGGACAAGCTGTCAGCTTTCCAGAAAAAATTGTCATTTTGGAAGAAGCGCATTTTAGAGACAAATAAAATGGATATGTTTCCACTGCTTCAGAATGAAGGTGATGAAGATAAAGAACAAGAAATCACGCATATAGTTACAGAACACTTATCACTATTAGAGGAGACAATTGCCAGGTATTTTCCATCTCTGAACGTAGAAAAATATGACTGGATAAAAAGTCCTTTTAGCACAAGTAATACAGCCAATTTCCAGTTTTCTCTGAACGAAGAAGAAGAATTTATTTCGTTGTCATCTGATCGTACTCTGAAAATTAAGTTTTCAGAAGTGAATGTTCAGGAATTTTGGATCTTGGTCCAAGAGGAATATCCACTTCTTGCCAAAAAAGCGATTAGTATTTTAATACAGTTTTCAACGTCCTATTTATGTGAATTTGGGTTCTCATCTTTAACAAACATTAAAAATAAGAAACGGGAAAGGCTGCTAAACTTAGAACAAGAAATGAGAGTAGCTCTTTCCCACACCAGGTCTGATATTGAGCAAATTTGCAAACGACACCAGGCACAAGTGTCTCACTAATTTGAAGTATTTACTCATATGATGTATTTTGAGAATTATGCTTTTGTTAATTTTAAAAATGTTTTTTGTTTTCATATTTTAAGTAAAATTTTACAAATTTGAATACATATAATAAATTTTATTACAGAATTTATGTGCTAATCCTAATTTGCATGTTATTGCTTTGGTGTTCCACAATTTTTTTTGGTAATTAAAAGTGTTCCGTCGCCACAAAAAGGTTGAGAACCACTGCCCTAGACTAAACAATTTTTTAGGTGAAAAGGTGCTAAATCTCAATTCAGAAAGCGACACCTTTGTCCACAAATTATATATCTGGTAGCTAATGACACAAATTACTCTGTTTGGAAACTCTCTAAGAAATTTAAACATCATATTAAGCATGATTGTCCCATTAGAAATGAAGATGGTGATTGGGTCAAGGCCGATGAAGATAAAACACAAGCATTCGCTAATTTCCTTAATTCCATATAAAAATAATATCTAAAATATTAAGTTATGTTACAATGATACTTAATCAAAAATATGACACATCAACTGAAAATAAATTAAATTTAAATTTATTTACGATAAAAAATTGATTTCTTTTTGTCTCGGCAACCTCGTAGTGTCCCGCTAACTAACAGACACATTCCCAAAATATACCCCATTAACCTATCAACTTTGCATGATAAACCGGAAAATAGCAGCATAAAAGCCCTATATATAAGTAAAATTTCTATTTTGTGTTCAAATTCTGAAGTTAAGTGGTAGGTCGCGTTTTAGAAGTCAATACACTTGCTAGTTTGACTACATGTAAGGGACCTTTGAAGGTCTGTTTTCGTCTGGACGGAATTGTGTCTGAAGGTCTCGAATCTATTTGGTATTTAGCTTGTCGTTTATAATAGTCGACTTATAAACGATTGGACTGATGAACGGCACATAATTTTGATTAATTAGCTGGTGAGTGGCTTTTATTAGGATCGTGAATAATGGAAAGGTTACGACTAAAAAACAGTTGTTTGCTGGATGTTCTTAATGACTTGTGGAAAACAAAACAATGAATTAAAATCACAAAATATAAAATATGAATACAGATTACACTTTCTTTCGAGAGTAATAAAAAAAATATAGCGCCTTTTCCTAGTATTCTCTAAACCCAAACAAGAACAAGAGCAAGTATAATTTACTATTTCTATTTTGAATTAACTACAATTTGAGTTTCTTCTTCTTCTTCTGGTTCCTATCCGTTTCGGATGTTGGAAATCATATTGGCAATCATAACCTTGCTCGCTGCGGCTCGAAACAGTTCCGTTGAGGTTTTCTTAAACCATGTTCTTAAATTCCGCAGCCATGATATTTTCCTTCTACCGGGTCCTCGTTTACCTTTGACTTTACCTTACAATATAGACTGCAGCAGGTAGTAACGGTGCTGATTTCTCATAACGTGTCCCAGAGATTGCAATTTTATGCGTTTGATCGTAAACACAATCTCTGGTTCCTTCTTCACTTTTCCTAGAACTTCCTTGTTCGTGATCCTTGCTGTCCATGATATTCTCAGCATTCTTCTATGCCTCCGCCCCGTACAACAACACAGAAAACACATAGGATCTCAAATGTCTCATTTTTGTATCTAGGGATATGTTATGACTTTTGAAGATGGCGTTCATTTTGTTAAAGACCGTTCATGCCTTTCCTATGCGGCACTTTATTTCCTCCACTGTTCGTTTATAATAGTTCCCAGGTAGCAATACTGTTTTACTCGCTCTATCTGCGCCCCATTAATGTATAGATGAGCCCCGTTTATATTCTCCTTGCTGATAATCATTTGTTTCGTTTTGTGGGTATTAATGTTTAGTCCGTACTGTTGACTGTACTCGTTTATTCTGTCCATTAGCCTCTGAAGTCCCTCTAAACTATCTGCTATCACCATCGTGTCGTCGGCATATCTAACATTGTTTACTCTTTCACCATTTAGAAGGATGCCTTCGTCTATTCTGTAAAGAGCCTCGTTAAAAATTTTCTCTGAGCACATATTAAATATCAACGGCGATAGGATACATCCCTGTCTAACTTCACGTAGTATTTTTATGTGATATGTTTCTTCTCCGTTAATTTTCATGTATGCGGTCTGATTCCAGTAGAATTCTGAAATTATTCTAAGATCTTTGTCATCGAGGTCTGCCTCTTTTAAAATGTTTATCATCTTTTGATATTGAACTCTGTCAAATGCCTTTTCATAGTCGATCAAGCACGCGTATGCGTCGCAGTTAACGTCCCTGCATCTTTGAATCAGTACCTGTACTCCGAAAAGTGCCTCTCTGGTACCCACTGCGTTAATGAAGCCGAACTGTCTGTCCGATATTTGTTCCTCGCACTTATTTTAAATTCTTTCATGGATGACTCTTAGAAACAGTTTCAACATGTGGCTCATTAGGCTGATTGTTCTATATTCTTCGCACTTTTTAGCCCCCTGTTTTTTAGGTATCGCTATGAATTCTGATTCTAGCCATTTATCAGGGATGATTCCTGTATTGTATATTTTATTGAAGACAGCCGTGATCCAATTTATTCCTTCTTCCTCCAAGAGTTTTAAAAATTCAGCGTCAATATTATCAGGCCCTACAGCTTTCCTGCTTTTCATCCGTTTTATTGCTTCTTCTACCTCGGATTTAAGTATGTCCGGGCCAGTCATCCTCTCTGAAAATGGATGCCTATAATCCGTTCTTTGATCTTGAAAAAGTGTCTCCAAATATATTCTCCATTTGTCTTTCATCTCTTGGGTGTCAATGATTAATTTTTCATTGGTGTCTATGAGTGTCATTTGTGTTCGCTTTTTAAAAGTACCCGTTATTTCTTTTACCTTTTTGTGTACATTAAAATTGTCATGCTTGGCTTGTAGTCTTTCTATTTCTTTACATTTCTCTACAGCTTCTTTTTCTTTAGCTTCTCTTATTTTTCTTCTGATGTAAGCCTGTATTTTTTTTACTCATCTTTATTTCCTTTAATTAACCTTCTGCCTTTCATTAAGTGAAGGATTTCTGGAGTCATCCAAGATTTCTTCTTTGTTTCTTTGTTTGGTTTTAGCAGATCTTGTTTAGTTTTCTTAATTATTTCTTCGAATTGATTGATTTCTCGTTGGATGTTATTTTCTTCTTTTAGTTGTTTAACTTGGTTGTTAATATATTCCCCCACTTGCTTTTTAACTTCCGGATGTTGCAGAGCTGTCATGTCGTAGTTAGATCTAGACTTTTTCTTTATTGTCTTCAGTCTCGCATCCATGACTCCCACTAAAGGTATGTGGTCAGATTCAATGTTCGCTCCTGGATATGTTTTGACAGATTTAAAACTGTTTCTGAATCTTCTATTTACCAATATATAATCTATATGGTTCCTAATTACGTTATGGAGTTTATCTGCTGGTCCCTTCCATGTATACAATCTCCTCGGTGGTAGTTTATAAAATGTGTTTAGAACCACTAGCTTGGTATCTTCTGCAAATATTTCTAGTCTGCCACCTCTTTCGTTTCTTTGTCCTAACCCAAAAGGTCCAATTAGAGACGTTTTCCGTTCGGCCCCAAGTTTTGCATTGAAATCCCCCATTTGATGCTGACTTCGTGTTTAGGTATTCGTTCTAATATATCCTCTATGCTTTGGTAGAGAGTCTCTACTTCCTCGTCGTCTTTATCTGCAGTGGGAGCGTATATTTGTATTATGTTTACATTCCCTGGATTGGTTCTTATTTGCAGTAGTATTACTCTGTTGGACACTGGGACAAAATTTAAAATACATCTACTAGTTTTTCTCGTTATTATCACACCAACTCCATGCTCTAGTTTTCCATCTAGTGACCCCGAGTAGAATATTCTGTGATCTTTTTTGATCTGTGATTTAAGTTTAGAATACGTTTATTTTGACGTTTCGATTTCCATTTGTAAATCGTACTCCAAATAGAAATTATGTTAATTTATTTAAAGATTTAAATTAAATTAATTTGTATTTTAGGAATGATTTCCGAACTACGAATAAAAAAACTATATTTCTAAATTATTTAAAGATAAAGACTAAAACACTGGTGCAAACATAGCCTAATGATCTTAACATCAAAGGCTAGAATTGCAAACATCAGCAAAGAAAATAAAATGGATAGAAGGAAATCGAATATGTAAAACATGAGAGATCCAACAATGGTAAAACGATACTCGGAAAATATCACCAACAGGCTAAGAAATAAAAATGGAAATAAAGAATTCCAGAAAGATATAGACTCATATTTGGATGGTTCAGTATTTTATTTCTGTAAGTGGCACTGAGTGAGACAACGGCGTCTTTAATGTTTTGGATCTGAAGGTCTCGATGTATACCATAATTGGGCACATATCACGGTGCATTGGTAATATGTCTCAAAACTTTAGATTGGAAACGTTGATGTTTCAGTAAGTGAGAATTAGATACTGTACCCCATATCTGTATACCGTAAGTCCAATCTAGCTTTAGAATATATTTATATAGACTTAATTTGGCTAAAACGACTAATAGATAGAATAAACACTGAAGGAGAACGAGTAGCTTGAAGATTAATATAGAAAAGACGAAGGTAATGGTGGTTAGCAGAACACGAAATATGCAATTGAATATAAGAGTAAACAACAAGAACATCCAAAAGGTCCCCAAGTTCAGATATCTCGGTAGCTGGATAACTGAAGATCTAGATCCAGACATAGAGATACGTAGCAGGATTGAGCAAGCCAGAACAGCATTTACTAATATGAGAACCTTGCTAAGCAACAGCAGCCTCAACTTAATGCTTCGATATCGCTTTGTAAAATGTTACAATTACTCCATACTGCTATATGGTGTAGAAACCTGGATCATAAAGGCCAATGTGATGAACCGATTAGAGGCCTTTGAAATGTGGGTAATTAGAAGACTACTTAAAATTCCCTGGACAGATCACACAACAAATGTCGAAGTAATAAATAGAATGGGCAGAGAACGAGAATTGCTGCCAATAATAAAAAGAAGAAAAACTGCTTATCTGGGTCATATATTTCGAAATTTTAAGTAAAAGTTCTTAAAGCTTATTACTGGTACTTAAAATTTCAAGTACCAGTTCTTAAAGCTTATTATGGAAGGGAAGTTTAGAAGGAAAACGAAGCATCGGAAGAAAGAAATACTCATGGCTTAAAAACATAAGGAATTGGAAAAATCTCGATGCCCATGCACTTTTTAGAGCGAGAGGAGTATTCCAGAATTGTCGTCAACATCCACATAGGGCACCATAAGAAGAAGAATTTGGACCACTCTCCCTTCGTAAAGTGAATGTTATATGTTGCTCTGAAGCTACTTTCTTGTGACATTTTAAAATAATTACTATTTAAATGGGAATAAGCCACAATTAAAGGTTAAAGTACGTTTATTGACGTTTCAATTTCCACTTCGGAAATCGTTCTCAAAATACAAACATTAGTAAATTAAACTTACTAATGTTCATATTTACGAATATTAAATCATATTATAATATCAAAAACACTAACATATTAAAAAAGAAAACACGATGGTTTAAAGAGGAAGTGAAGACAAAATGGGAAGAAAAGAAGAAAGCTTTTTTACAATACAGAACACAACAAACAGAAAAGAGATGAACGAACTAATAAAAACGAAACACATTCTGAAGGAAACATGGGTAGACTACTTTCGATACTTATTTGCTAAAGGTAACGATAATTAACCACCAATACCAGAGGTAATGACAATCGAAGAAATAAGTATTGAAAAGGAACATGTAAAGGAAGCATTAAGGAAATTAAAAATAGAAAATCACCAAGAAGGACAGAATACCGCACGAACTCCTAAAGTACGGAGGACTAGATCTAACCAAACAACTATTAAAACTATTCTAAAAAATAATAGAACAAAACAGAATTCCTCAAGAATGGAGATCAAGCATCCTAATACCTCTCTTCAAAAAGGGATACAAATCGGACCCGGAAAATTACAGAGGAATTAATTTATTAAACTCAACACTAAAAATAACAACCAAGTTTTACGTCGTGAAGATCATGCACCGACGCAATACATATTTATATTGAGTCAAGTGCAAGAGAAATCAATAGAAAAAAACAAACCGGCATATCTATGTTTCGTAGACCTTAAGAAGGCATTTGACGGGACGTTATCCACTTATTGTACGAAAAAGAACACAAAAGTAAAAATGAAAGAAGAATTAACCGACCCTATTGATCTGACAATGGGATAAGACAGGGAGAGTCCTCTATTGTTCAACATGATTACGGATGAAATAATAAAAAAGTAAGAACTAAAAAGGATACCAAATGGGAGAAAATAACTTAAAATAATCTGCCATGCAGACGACGCAATACTAATCTCTCAAAGTGAAGACAATTTACAACGTATGCTGCATCAATTTAATATAACCTCCAGACAATTTAACATGTTAATTTCCCCAAAAAATACAATGCATGGTTACAACAGCAAATTAACTAAGATGTAAATTGGAGTTGGAAGATCAGATAATAGAACAAGTGTTGGAATTAAATATCTAGGCATCACATTATCTAGCTACGGAAAGCTCAAAACTGAAGTGGAAGATCAGGTGAATAGAACAAACAGAGCAGCAGGCTGCCTGAATGAAACAATATGGCGAAATAAAGATATCGGGAAAGAAACGAAAGGCAGAATTTACAAAACAGTCATCAGACCAATAATAACATACGCGGCAGAAACACGCCCTAACTCATAGGACAAAAAGGATGCTAGAAACAGCAGAGATAAAAAACACTTAAAAAAATTGATGGTAAGTTACTATGGGACAGAGCTAGAAGTACAGGTATACGACGTAGATGCAAGGTGGAGAACATCAAGAACTGGGTAAAAAATAGAAGAGTAGAATATAACGATCATATAAGCCGCATGACAATAAATAGAGTAGTAAAGACAGCGAGAGACGGTTCCCCAACAGGAAGACGATCAGTAGGAAGACCACAAAAACTATGGAACGACAACTTACTGTAGGCACATTAAAACCAGACAGAGTCATGTCTACATAGAAAGAAGAAAAAGAAGAAGAGAATCAGTGATTGATTTTCTGAGATATAGTGAGCTACTCTGAGATATTCAGCTCACTTTTAATGTTAAAATTCTGGATTAAACTTTTACTTAAACTCTAGACTTTTCCTTTATTACCTAACTGCTGTCCTTTTTATTGCAGGATTTTTTTCTAAGTTTTCTAGCTGGACTTAGAATAACAATAATGTATTTGTATTTATTTCAGGCATTTTCGACTTGAATATTTCTCATGAAATATTTTATTTCTAATTAATTTGGATTTTTGACTTGATACAATTTCGTATTTTATTTCTATTTTTCTAGGTATTTTTCAACTTTTTTTGGTAAAATATTTATTTCCGATTTAATTTATCTTTTTAGTACAAATTTGAATTATTTTTATTTCTTTCACGATTTTTCTATGTCTTAAACGGACTTAAAATTATTCTTATATTTTATTTATTTGGTATTTTTGTAGGAATTTTAACTTTTTGTAAAATTATTTTTATTTTTATTTCTCTTTCAGATTCTCCAGGTTCCTGAATGGGAATTTTTATAATATTTTATATTTTCTTTTCAGCGACTTTGATACTGAATAGTTTTGATAAATTTTTTTTCAGGTATCTAAGTTCCTAAGCGAATAATTTTTCCAATATTTTATTTTTCTTTAGGGACTTTAAAATAATTTCATCCATAAAATAACTTTAAACTCCCAAACTCGTTTTTGTGTTAATATTCCGTATCATGTCATTTTTGCTTATTCCCGAAGTCCCCACGACAAACACATTTGTCATATTTTTAGCGAAATCGAATTTTCACTTTTTTTATTTTTACTTATTTTGTGTAATTAGTCTTAGGTGTAATAACTAATCATTTCTCTTGCAAATTCTTAGCTATAAGACTAATTAACACATTTCTTGTAGATTCTTAGTATTAGTTAATACTTTTATTGCATTTATTTTAAAAAGGTATTTTCATCTAGCTTTGGACATATTCGATTTGTATGTCGACGGACCGTGACCCCTATCTGCTCCGGTCCAATCAAGCTATGGATAGTGCGACTGGTCCACCTTTCTTCATTCACGAGGGTTCAGGCCAGCGACAATTATTGCTAATAAAATGAGTATCAACAATGATGAATCAGTTGTTCGAATCAGTAATATCTGAGTAATATTTCTTACAAGGTCGCCTTTCTGTGTTTTTACTGTATACATTAATCAATCGGCTGTACAACCTTCTCTTCCAACTAATTTTGCTTACCCTCATACATTAAAACTTACACATGATCATCTGGCAAAAACTGCTTAACAGTCTTTGAATTATTACTCTGTTTTGAAATCAAAACAGAATTTTTAATTATAGATAAACGAGTTCTCAATACTCTTCTAAACATAAGTTCACAAGCAGCCTTGCCTGTTGTGTGGAGCTGTTCTATAAGTTAACAATCAAGACAACAATCTCTGCTCAGTTTCCATCAGAATCAAACTTACTAGATAACAAAGCTTTCTTAAAAGATTGAACTGCACGCTCAGCTTGACCATTACTGGCTGGGTGTTATGGAGCGGTGCAAATATAGCTTACATTGATATTTTTACAAAAATTACTAAATTTTTCTGCAATCCCCTTAGGCCCATTGTCATGACCATCTGCTCGGGCAATCCAAATCTAGAAAAATATCTACTTCTTTAGATTACACTTGTAGCTCTGAATAGCCTTCTTCTTCTTCTGAACTCTGTGCCTGCCTCTCAGCGCTGATTTCCTTCACTTTGCGATGATGATTAAAAATTTGTCCTTGACTTTGCCCTACAAATAGCTTCTTCTTATTTTCAGTGATACTTTTACTATTACAAACCAAAGTTAGGTGCCCTTTTTTTACATGTATGACACTCATCATAATTAAACCTGCAATTTGGCTTTATATGCCCCATTTTACCACAACAATCGTAAACCATACTGGCACACTTATTTTTCTTAGCTCCAGTTTTATCTTTGTTAACTTCTCTACGCTCCCCTTTTCCTGCTACTACCTGAGACTCACTTTCTGCTAGTTCCATAGTTTTGGCAGCTTGCTGGAAGGTGAGATTGACTTCAGTGAATAACTCCCTAATAATTGATTGAATCCGTAGACAAATTTATCCCTAAGAATAAAAAAAACTGTCACCTTCATAAAACAATTACTCAATAAATAACACACATTTCATAAATATATCTCTCGAATAAGTATAAATAACTTTTAAATAATACAATGGTAGATAACATCACTTTCATTTAACAAACAATCACACACATATCTCTGCTTCATTGGATCAAATCTATCTCCTCAAGAACTTCCCGTTTACTGTCAAACAACTACAATAGCAGAATTGAGTTCTCCATTCAACAATACATAGTAGTTTCAACCATGTTCTACCATCCATTAATTAATAGAGTACCGGCATGTAAGTACTTAATGTTTATTTATTTGCTCATTTATTAATTTATTACAATCTAATAGACTATTTTATAACAATTTGTGGGTCTTACCTTGTCTGTTTAAACTTTTAAAACTTTTTATACCTTTTTATTCAACTTACTCATTTTGAAATTAAAACCACAGACATGTAATATTGGCATAATTATTGTAACATCTAATTTGTTTATCTTTATTAGACAACACCCTAATATGGGTTTTTATCATTTCAGCATTTATTTAACTTTGTATCGAGACCTGAAGATGCTTTGCATAATATAGAAAGCGAAACCGGTCGTCTGATAGTTAAATTAAATTGATTGTGAGTAAGTCTTATTTATTATTTCTTTACCTATTATCCCTAAGGGTTCTATCTAGATAATTATTAAAACTGCACATTATGCCAAAGATTTAAGAGCAGTCACATATTCCGTGATACTCTCTGGCTCTTTCTGGACCCTTAAGATTAATTTATAGTTCTCTGCCATTTCAGATTGGTCGAGATCAATATGTTCCTGCACCATTTTCACCAATTCCCTATAGGTTTTATCCTCCATCACTTCTGGGAAGCATCTCTGTTAATAATGACACAATATCAAACCCTAGATAGGTTAACAAATACTGGAGCCATTTACCTTCCTCAATATTTACTTTCATTTTGTTCTTGAAAACCTAAGTATAAACTCTCCACGTTAACTTAGTACTATCGAAAGCTGGCATTATGTAAGTTCCCTACAGAATTCACTAATTGATACATACAAAAGACTTCACTGCACATGGATACTTAATACGGACGTAACTCGTAATATTCTCGTCGCCAATTATTACATCTTACTATGTAATTTAAGTAAATAATAATCCAGAATTACTTGACTATTTCTTTATTAATTAATGTATACAATACCCACATTATAGCGGGAAAAACTGACCTCGAACAAGTGTAAACTAAACATAACCACAATCAACCAGGAGTGTCTACTGTTAGCACTCAGACGGGTAATACCACACCACAAAACCGATTTACTAACCATCATTGGTACAATACCTGTACTAACAGAGCTATTTAATAGATGTCTCCATAAAATCCAGATCCCTAAAGACTGGAACGAGAGTCTGGTAATACTCTTACACAAAAAAGAGGACAAATGTGATCTACAGAATTATAGACCTATATCGTTGCTCAGTCAAGTATACAAACTATTTATGAGAATTATTATTAACCGGTTAACCTACAAAATATATAATTACCAACCGGTTGAACAGGCTGGCTTCCGCAAAGGATATAGTACATGAGACCATCTGCTGACAATGAGAACATTGATAGAGAAGGCAAATGAATACCAACTACCCGTATTTCTTGCCTTCGTTGACTATAAAAAGGCGTTTGATAGTATCGAGATGTGGGCAATAGAACAAGCTATTAATAATGGTAGAATAGATTCGAGATATAGGCAACTAATACATAATATATATATAAAAATGCAACTATGATAGTACAACTAGACGAAAATACAAATCCCATCCCCATTAAGAGAGGAGTGAGACAAGGAGACGTAATATCGCCAAAGCTTTTTAACCTAGCCCTAGAAGACGTCTTCAAAACTACAAATTGGTCAACCTATGGCATTAACGTTAATGGCAACAAGTTAAACCACCTCAGATTCGCTGACGACATAGTGATTATAGCGAGCACATTCGAGGAACTGCAAATTATGTTGGCGGAACTAGCAGCCAGCTTCAAATACGTCGGCCTAAAAATGAATATGAAAAAAAAAATGACAAACATAGATGACCCCAGACATCTAACTATAAACGGCAGTGAGATAGAACAAATCCAAGAATATATCTACCTAAGCCAAATCCTGAGACCTGACAAAGAGAAAAAAAGTGCGGAAATTACTAGAAGAGCAAGACTAGCATGGGCATGATTTGGAAAACTTAGTTGGATACTTAAGAACCGCAAAATACTTCAATACTTGAGGAGCAAAGTGTTCAACCAATGCATCCTTCCTATCATGACATATGGATGTCAAACCTGGACCCTAACCAAGGCAAACATGAATCAACTAGCAACAACAGAAAGAAAATTACTATTTATAAGTGGGAATAAGCCACAATTAAAGATAAAAATACGTTTATTGACGTTTCAATTTTCAATTCGGAAATCGTTCTCAAAATACAAACAGTAAATTAAACAAATTTTGTTTTTTGTTACATAGTGAAAAAATTCTTCTAATAATTTAATTTTATCTGACTCATTTATATTGACAATTCAGACATACATTATGCATTTTAAAGTAGACGACTTTAAAATGATATTGCCAATATTGTTGAGTTGCGCTCCTGGGACGACTTTACTTATAAGATAGTTCATTCGATTACATGAAATCAACTTTAACTTGAGAATATCCGTCAGAAAAAATCATAGCATGTAATTCGTCTTTAAAAAGACAAACACATGACATGATGACAGTAAAATATTCTCCTGTTAGTGATTCCATAGTAAAATTATGAGGGAAAAACCAGGAAAAAAAACCTCATAATACTATCCCGACATTGTAAGTATTTGTTCGTGAATTTAGTATACCTTCAACAAACATCAAAATTATGATTTTATATGTTACGTTATTTAAAAAACATAAATGATGTATCCTCTATATGTTACTGACTTACTAATACTGGTATTTTCTTATTAATAACTTCCTCTTTCAATATTGGTAACCAGATCCTACTACATTCTGCCGAGGAATTTGCGACACAATTGGCCTCGTTTAGCATAATTAGAGCCGCTTCTTTGATTTTTCTTTTTTTACCATCCGTTTCTTTTAGGACTATATTTGAATTATTCCATTGAACCCTATGTTCATTATCCCATGCGTGTTTACATATTTGAGATCTATCAAATTCCCTATTTTTAATATAAGATTGATGTTCACTTATTCTAACATTTAATGGCCTTGATGATTCACCTAAATAAAACTGATCGCATTCACAAGGTATTTTATAAATGTATTTTATTTTATTTATTTTATAAATTTATAAAATACCTTGTGAATGCGATCAGTTTTATTTAGGTGAATCATCAAGGCCATTAAATGTTAGAATAAGTGAACATCAATCTTATATTAAAAATAGGGAATTTGATAGATCTCAAATATGTAAACACACATGGGATAATGAACATAGGGTTCAATGGAATAATTCAAATATAGTCCTAAAGAAACGGATGGTAAAAAAAGAAAAATCAAAGAAGCGGCTCTAATTATGCTAAATGAGGCCAATTGTGTCGCAAATTCCTCGGCAGAATATAGTAGGATCTGGTTACCAATATTAAAAGAGGAAGTTATTAATAAGAAAATACCAGTATTAGTAAGTCAGTAACATATAGAGGATACATCGTTTATATTTTTTAAATAACGTAACATATAAAATCAGAATTTTGATGTTTGTTGAACGTAAACTAAATTCACGAACAAATACTTACAATGTCGGGATAGTATTATGAGGTTTTTTTTCCTGGTTTTTCCCTCATAATTTACTATGGAATCACTAACAGGAGAATTTTACTGTCATCATGTCATGTGTTTGTCTTTTTAAAGACAAATTACATGCTATGATTTTTTCTGACGGATATTCTCAAGTTAAAGTTGATTTCATGTAATCGAATGAACTATCTTATAAGTAAAGTCGTCCCAGGAGCGCAACTCAACAATATTGGCAATATCATTTTAAAGTCGTCTACTTTAAAATGCATAATGTATATCTGAATTGTCAATATAAATGAGTCAGATAAAATTAAATTATTAGAAGAATTTTTTCACTATGTAACAAAAAACAAAATTTGTTTAATTTACTGTTTGTATTTTGAGAACGATTTCCGAATTGGAAATTGAAACGTCAATAAACGTATTTTTATCTTTAATTGTGGCTTATTCCCAGTTATAAATAGTAATTAATTTACAATGCCACAAGAAAATAGCTTCAGAACAATATTAAGAAACAGAAAGAACAATGGAAAGAGCAATGTTAGGTATACGACTGTCAGATAAAAAGAGGAATGACTGGGTAAGATCCAAAACAAAAGTCGAGGACATAACAACAAAAATTGACAAACTTAAATGGAGCTTCGCGGGCCACACTGCTAGACAGAAAGACCAACGTTGGAATACTACAATACAACATTGGAGACCTTACGAAAGTAAACGACCAAGAGGAAGACCACAGATGAGATGGGTTGATGACATTAAAAGAATAGCCGAACAAATTGGAAATATGTTGCTCAGGATAGAGACCGATGGAAGGAGTTGGGAGAGGCCTATCTCCAAACATGGACGACAGAAGGCTAAGAAGAAGAAGAAGAAGACCATCATTGAGCATCACTACTGCGAAATAGCTCATCCCAATTTCTACCAGAATATTAACAATTTTTAGAAGCTCAGTCATAATTTCATTGTAACTCACGCTTTCATACTGTTCTAATGTATTTTCAATTTTTCTAACTTTTTAAGTTATAAAAAATTTGGTTTGTTCAATTGATATTTTTATCTGGTCCTCCTTTAGAATTTGCACATGCCTGGTTTGCTACGATGCATTCAACGATTCACTACACTGTATATTGTCAGGAAAAGTCACTCAGTAAAACAGTAATATTGTCATCCATTATAAAATGACCAAATTGTAACATTTATATATAAAATATACTGATATTGTCTTGAATAAAACGTGTGGCACAAAAACAATAACACGATTACAAATGCATGGCAAATTGAGTTGGATTGGATCCAAAACATTCTTTCTAGAACCGAATAAGAAAGGTTACGAGGCGCAGACCGAATTTATGGTGTACAAAAAACTTTTATCACAATACAACAACGTTTTTTGTACAGAATTGGATCGATTTATGGTAATTTCTTTAACCCTCTGATTAGTTTTAGATGTCGGAGTGTCGTGGGAAGTTTCAGATTTTTTGTGCGATGACCAAGCGAAATAACTATATATACATCGGCCAAGAAAGCTATAAAACAGGCTATATTATTTTGGAGACTGGATTATGTATTCATGCCAGATAAGTTTTTTTAGATATTAACCAAATATGTTTATTATCAATCTTAGAGGTCAAAGTCAAAGATGGGAATAATAATAGCAATATCAAAACAAATTCATATGAAATATCATATTTTCCTAATGAAATACAAGATTCCTAAAATTCCTACAAGATAATATGTTTTGTATAACAATATAACAAGATTTTTTTATTCAATAAATGACTCACATAAAAGAGAAAGCAAAACAATATACAATAATTGATATAAGAAGTGTTAGATTGTTATATCAACAGTATTCTAAGCCAGGAATTTTTAATAAAACATTCCTAACTGCCGATTGTGACGCGCAGTTAATGATTAAAATAAAAGGCGATTTGTGTCAGTTATTATACAAAGGTAAAATAGTAGGCTTTGAAAAAATGACAATTTGAATATTATTAAATGATAGTTTTCATATGATTACCTTTATTGTTAAAAATGATTTTTTCTGTAAAAGAATTAACAGATATGATCTGAGTATTAGAAGATAGTTCGAGAAATTGCTTACTTGCATCTAGAATATATCACGAGAGATATCCTGAACGGAGGAAACCAAACGCAAGAGCTTTTGAAAAATTAATGGATTGTTTTATTTGTACTGGTTCAGTTGTATATGAAAAAAAGAGAGAACCAAAACTGTTCTAAGTGAAGAAAAGGAATACGATGTACTGGTAGCTTCTACTGAAGATCTCGACATCAGCACTCGTGAAATTTCACGTTAACATTACATTAGTCAAACTTCGGCGGCAAAAATCCTTCGTAAACATAAACTGCATCCTTACCGCATACAGTTACATCAAGAATTGAAAGTCGATGATTACCAACGCAGATTAGCTTTTTGTCAATGGTCTCACCAGCAAGCGCAAAGGGACCAATTCTTTGTTTTTGTTTTTGATTATGTGCTTTTTTGGAGATGAGGCTACATTTCACAAAAATGGAATGGTGAATCGGCATAATTTGCATTACTATTACTATGCATCAAGCAATCCCTATTTTGTTAACACTCATAATCAAACTTTGGTGGTCTATAAATGTTTGGGGTGATATTGTTGGCGATTATGTAATTGGCTCATCCATAGTGGCAGTGATTCTCGTTGCTATACGTTCAAAAATAACTAAAATGCTGTATATTGTCCTTCTGGTACTCGCCTTGTTTTCTTTTTTTTTATATATTAACATATTTGTTACATTTGCTATCCCGTTTTTTAGGATTCGGTCATATGTTTATTTTGTATTCAGCCAGAGGGCTTATTTAAGTCTCAATAAATTAAAATTTGCATTTTAGTTAATCTATTGTCATCTATAGTGTCCTAGGATATCTCGTATGTAACTATGCATTCATTAATAATGAAGATACTGTCTAGTACCCTTTTGTTAGTCGTTTTGTTTGTCTTTTCTATCCTAATAGCATTATTATATCCTCACCTTTCATTTAACGCACCACACGTTCGAATCGGGCTACTAACAACGGAGATCTGATGTAATGCCCTTTTAGCAATGCTGCCATGTGTGTTTTTGCTTCTTCTTATAATATACGAAATAGTACAATATACGAGAAAGGATATTTGAATTATCAATTTGTAGAATGAATTAACAATAAATCACCCGTATCGTTTTAACAACAAAATATGATTGAAATTTAAGTTGGTAGTTTAGATTTCTTTTCTAGATGACGCAAGGAGTTACCGTCCCGGACAAACTGAGTGACGTGTCACCCTAGCCTTTTAAATAGAAAAATTAAAATAATTCAATCAATTATTATGTTTGCTCCTAACGCCACCTGTTAATGTATGAACAAAGCACACGTTGTTTACTACTGAGAGACCTGTCAAAGTCAGACTAAATATTAAATTAATAATAAAATATAAATAAATATTATTTGATAGTAAATTTAATTATTATATAAAGTAAATATGGTGTTTAAAAATAAAACTTGAGTATACTTTGAAAGAAATTTATTAAGTAAAAATTATAAATTATTTCAAAAATCAAAATAACAAATTATCAGTTTTCACATTTTGTATTGGGACCGTGCAAGTTCGGAACAGCGACACCTGGTGTCGTAAATCAGCAAAATTTACTGCGCTTTCATGTTAGATCGAGGTTACCGGATAACTGTCAAGGATGTAGCCCCAAAAAGAATAAGAAGAAAAAGTAAGATTGAGGTTATGTCGGTATGTTATTAAAAGGTAAACGTTGTATGTAGTGTAAATACAAATAAATATATTATTAAATTACAGCATTACTGTTAATATGGATGCAATAATAAAAACTGGATTGGAGAAAGTAAATCACCAAATAACTTTTCAACCAAGCACTGAGTCAAATGGAAAATCTTTAGTAGTGGCAAATGTCAAAAAAGAATGGAAGAATTATGTGGAAGAATTAAGAAAAATAAATTACCATAAATAATGCTAATGCATAAATGCATAAATTCGTAGGTTAAGCCCATGATATCATCATATTGGTTTGAACAATTCTTTCCCTGTAAACTTTTGGACAGCGAATATATCTTAATGCATCTTCAGAAAAACTTGAACTTGATGCATTTTTGTAAACTTCAAAAAAATAAAATTTAAACATTAAACTTGATTTTTAGGTTAAAATGAAGTCTAAGTGAGTGTTATGAAACTAAAATTTACACTTAAAAGTGAACTTTTATTTATTATTTATTTCAAACTGACTTTAAAATCGGGCGCAAGAATAATGCATAATTTGGGTTATGTCACTTATGCTTTTTTATGATATAAATCCACTTTTCTCTTTGTAGTAATTTGTGCTTCGAAGTTGGAAACGAATAAAACTTAAATTGACAATTTTTTGTTGTATTTTTACAATTTATAACACAGCATTTCCTAAATTCCATTTTCTTCAGTGACAGAAGGTGTAAGTGTAAATAAACAAACGAATATGAAATATGACAATTGACAATATGAATTTATGAAATTTGCAGTAAAAAATGCAAGATTTCTCCGCTACTCGCGCACGATCGTTTCTCGTATCACATCCAAGTACTTGCACGTCGCCAACGGATTTCCTCCGTTACATGAATGGACTTTTTCAAGTGTCTACTGTGACTGTGATAATAGTCGAACTGATAATTGTAAAAATACAAAATTGTATTTATATAAAAATTATTTTAAAACGAGAAGTGTCATAAAAATTTTAACAGATGATTCAATATTGTTATTAATTTCATTACGTTTATGACTTTTAAATTTTGACCATTCGAAAATCGTTATGAATCGAATTCTACATAGTATCCATCTTTTATTTTTCTTCATGTTTTACCTCATCTTTTATTGACAGCAATTATTTTAATTTTTTACTTTTTATTTAATGTCTGTATTTTGTTAACTATTTATTTTTCAATCAGCTTTTAATTTAAACGTGCATTTAGTGAATCGATGTGAAGAACCTCTATTTCTTTACTTTATCCGTGACAAATTCTCGTGACGCTAGATTCGTGACACTCGCCTTAGCATTTTACTAAGGAGAAAAAATAATACAACGCCAGGATAGAAGCTTAGCTTTAAAAAACAAATTGAAATTACACAAAAAACTGTACAATTGGACAGTGGAAAAGTTCTCCATAGAACTCGAGCATAACTTTAACAGAAAGACCGGATATGAAAGACCTAATAAATGTAAATTATATTACCAAAGATTAGTGGACATAATATATTATACAATACAATAAGATCAAATAAATTAACGCCAATAACAGAAAGCGAAGTGAAAAAAGTTTTAGACGAAAGAATAGTTACAAATCGAAATAAGAACTGAAATCAGAGAGAGTCGTTACATCCAATAATATTCAACCTCATATTGGATAAGGTGGGGAAACAAGTAAAAATAAAAAAATGATACCAAATGCGAAATATAAATAATATATTGTGCAGGTGACGCAGTCCTAATACGAGTAGCGGAGAATGAAGACGAATGCTTCAACATAAAGGTTAAAGAGTCAAATATGAACATATTGCCACAAAAAGCAAAAAGGAGATCGCCTAATCGCCTTTTATTTCTTAAGGCATTTTCTCCAGGTCTCCATTGTAATTAAAGACAAATACTCGAACCAGTCTCAAAATTCGAGCATCTGGGTGTAGAAATATCCAGGAAACTTTAAAGTGTGACAAAACAAGCAAATATAACAGCTAGTTTATTTAAGTTTTAGGATGTGTAAGAGATGTAATGTGAAAAATAAGGATATGAGATAAGTTGATGATATAATGATGGCATATGCCATAGAAACTAGAAAGAAAGAAATACTTAGAACATAAGGAATGATAACTTTGGACATCGTTTACTAGGAAAACAGTAAGAGACGGAATAACAAATAATCAAATAATAGATCTTTACTGTAAAATACATGATATTGTTCGATGGGGAAGAACCAGCAAGTTACGTGAATGAATAATAAGGACTAGACTGAACAGAATAGATATCTAGGTAAGACTAAATGAGAGCGCCCACCAAAGTGGCGTGGCATGTAACATGGCAGTGGCATAGCACGGGCATGGCACTGGCGGTTCAGGTAGCGCACACCAAAGTAGCATGGCGTTAAAAAGGCTAGTTAAATTCAAAATGTCGTCATCTGAGGATGAAGTTATGCTAACGCTTTTAAATGTCAACAATACGAACAGAAATCGCCCGCAGCGTCAGTTTTGGGTACACCCTTATTGGAAAGAGATGCAAGGGCATAGTGGATTTCATGTATTTAAAGAATTAAATATGTATCCGGCGAAATTTCAATCCTTCTACAGAATGAAAAGAGAAACTTTTGAGCTTTTACTGACAAAAATTGGTCCAATAATTTCGAAAAAGAATATAAATTTTAGACATGCAATATCGCCTGCAGAACGTTTATTAATAACAATAAAGTATGTATGCATTTTTTATTATTAACTCAAATAATCATTATTCATAACATAAAAGATGTATTCCTTATTAATAACAAAAACAGATATTCATTATTAATAACATAATAGATATATATTAAAAGTGCTCTGGTCGCTGGAAGTTCAAAGGGCTGAAGTTGTGGCCTCAGTTACTGTTCTTAGCTCTGTTAACGATTCATCGTCATTACACGAAGTGCTGGAACTACTTATACTCTCTTCCAAAATATTGCCAGCAGTTGACAATATGTTAATTTTAAACCGCCTTTTTTGGTTCTCGTTCATTTTTTTCATGTCAGGTAACATGCTCATTAGGAAGGAAATGTCTGGGTCTTCATACAGTTCTATGGTCGATGCTTTTTCCACAGATGTCTTTTTAGACCGAAAGTATTCCAGCGGGGATTTATTTACTTCTTCTACCGATTCTGCAGTTTTAGGGATTACACGAGTTTTTGTGGCGACATGGATTTGCTGCGAATTTTGGACACTGGATAAAGTATCGTCACGAGTCGAATAATGACTCTCGGTCGGTGACAGACAGGGCAACTCATTTTTTAAAGCCATTACATGCTGGGACTCGCTATCTTCCTCATTTTCACGTTGCAACTCGTTATCGCCGCTATTGCTCTCACAAGAATATTCTATATATCGGTGCGATGAAGGTTCTAGACTACTCTTCATTTGCCTGGATCTAGTAAATGGCATGATAAACTGCATGTGTTCAGCGAGGTAGTAAGGTCGCGTTTTTTTGGCGGCAGAACCAGAAGGCCTACATTTTTTTAAATATCGTGTGTAAGATCCTCGCAAGTTCTTCCATCGTTCTTTACAAACCACAACTACAACAAATACACATTATTAGTTAAAACAATACTTTCTTGAAATATTTTTATTACAAGCATTGTTTTTTTAGATATTTTGCTACCGGTAGTTCGTTTAAAGAACTATCCTACTATTTTTTAAGAGGACATACTACTGTACGCAAAATTGTGTACAAAACATCTACAACAATTTGGACAGTACTCCGTCCTGAATATCTGGCCAAACCATCAAGAGAATTATGGCTTAAAACAGCCAGTAGATACTGGGAACTTTGGAATGTGCCTAATTGCTGTGGCTCTATTGACGGAAAGCATAGCAGAATTAAAGCCCCTCCGAAATCTGGGTCAGCATACTTTAATTACAAAGGATATTTTTCTATTGTATTGTTAGCTGTGGCTGACGCAGATGGGCTATTGTTGTCGGTTAATATTGGGAATATGGACGAAATAGTGATGGCAGAGCATTCAGAGAAAGTGTATTTGGAACAGCAGTAGTTAGCGACCAACTTGATCTTCCCGAACCTAAACCGTTGCCACGAGAAAAATGTTTTCCTTACTATTTTGTAGCAGACGAAGCTTTTCCCCTCTTAGATCGTGTCATGAAACCATACCCTGGAAGACAATTATTAAATGAAAGTCGAATATTTAATTACAGATTTTCTAGAGGGCGAAGATCTATTAAATGTGCATTTGGTTTGCTAACCTTAAAGTTCAGGGTATTGGAGACGCCAATATGTTGCAATATTGACAAGATTGATAGCATAATTCAAGCTATTTGTGTGTTACATAATTTTATACGTGTTCATGATGGAGTTTTTACTAATCCAACATTCCAATTGAAGGAACATATTATAGCTAATAATAATTTAATACAACCAGGGAGGCATCGCAGGCCAACAAATGGTGCATTAGAAATAAGAAATAGATTATGTAATTTTTTTAATCAGCCTACTGGTGCCCTGCCTTGGCAGAATGACCACTGTGTTTTATAGCTTTGTGCATGGATATGCCTAAATAGATAAACGTAAAAATAGGGTATTCCAGTAAAAAGGTATAGTGTTTTTAGCCCTTATCTGTTGCCTTATTCTTTTTTTTTTTTTGTTAATAAATATCGTAACAAATAGTTTTATTATGACAAACATTATGGTTTTACAATACAAGCTAACAATATATTTTTTAAATATTACATGAGCTGTTAAAAAAAATATTGGCTCAATTTTAGATTAAACGGATCAGTTTTGCACCGGCTTGTGAGGTGTGACAAAAGTCATACCTAGTCTAGTCTAGACAAAACTCTATAAGTCTATAATGTAACTCTAACTATAATTCTGGTCGTGTTTAAAATATCTAGATAAAAAAACGGGTATGGCAGCCCAATGGCACTGCCGGTAGAAGTTATACACGCGTTCGCCGTTACAAATTTATATGGGAGTCAATAGTCAATTATATATTTATATATATATATATATATATTATATATATATATATATATATATATATATATATATATATATATTATATAACTTCAAAAATTGGACATGCAATGTCATTTTAGCCATTGAAGAATTAAAACAGATCGGCTAATCAAAAAAGGCAATGATGAATAAATACAGTTTTCTTTAATTTGAGCCACGATCTATAATAAATGATAGAAATAAATGTTGTTAATATATTTTAGTAAAAATTATTATTATGCTTTACCTGTTGCCTTCATTTCTTTTGAAATTTTTTCCCAAGCAAGTTCTTGCACATTTCTGTTGGAATATTCCGGACTTGTGTTGTCATAGATACTTGGAAATTTCTCAATTAATGAAACAAAACGAATATTTGCTTCTGGACTGCCTTCCATATTTAAATTTTTCAACAAACACAAATGCAAAATGCAAGTAGCATGTGGCAAAAAGTAGAACAAATCTATCTATGACGTGTCATAACAAGCTGCATGACGCCACTGTCACTGTCATTTTGGTGTGCGTTTAATCATTCGTTTGCATTGGTTATATTTTAATAAGTAACATGCTAGACGCGTGCTACTTGCCACTTGCTACGTGCCACCAGAGAACTACGAAGTTCTCTGGCCACGCCACTTTGGTGGGCGCTCTCACTAACAGGCACCAGAACACCAGGAAGTCCCTTTAAAACTTTAAAAGATGGCATGTAAGCTGTCAACATAGTACTACAGCTTTAGGATCGAAAAAGAACAGGACTAAGGTTCAATATAAGACGAAGAAAATTCAATCAAAAATTTGAATTATATACGCATTTTTCCCTATTTTTTATATCTGTTTTTTCAAACAATTCAAAACAGAAATGAATTAAATTATATAGTGGCACCATCTTTTGAACAAATGCCACAGTTCGTCTACTTCATCAAAGTAATTATATTTATTTTTAAATTGAGGTAATGTACGCTAGAGGACGCACTCACAGCACCTCCATAAAATATCTCCCATTGTTGGTTGTTTTAGTAAGATATTTTTATTTTATTTTTATTACTCGTAATTAGAGGAAGTGCGCCATATATGAAATACCGTTTTGTATTTGGTTTGTAATTTTTTTGTTTCTTAAAATAATGTGTGATTCTTTATTCATAAATACACATTAATATATCAGATTTTAATATTTAAAATAGGAAAATCTGCGTATCGAGATAGTCAAAAAGTGACATATGAAAAAGGTAAATTTTACACCTATGAAATATACTTAATATGAAACATGCTGTGATCCTAATATGGAACACAGTAATATGCATTTAACTGAAAAAATAAGATTTAAAATAAAACGCTATCTATTTTACGAAATTCTTTATTTTTATATTTTAACTTATTAAGATTTAGATACTTTCTATCTCTTGACAAAACATGTTAATTGTGTTTGCAAATCTCACAAATAAAGATATCAGTTTGACACCCGGAACAATCTATATGGCAATATTGTTTGCAGACAACGCACTGTATCCACTTCTCTCCTTTGCAAATCTATCATGTCATCATATTAATCTTAATTATTAATTAAGTATAATTAAGGAATCTTAAAATATTGTCTTCTTCTTCGTCTTTCGTAGATGCTGGTAACTACAGGATGGTTGTTGGTTATCTAATGATTCCATTAGTATTTCCCGCTTCACTGGTTTGGCTTGTTTTGAAGAAGAATTTATTGAAGTTTCTAAAGCGTCTGTGTATGGAGACGAGGTACCTAATAATTGCTGCTTTTCTAGGTGCCCTACCCCTTCAAGGTTCTGTCTGTTTTTGAAAGGGTGGAACCGATGTAATATTTTCGTGCCCAACTAAATTCATTTTCATCTACACTATGGTCGGCAATATTTTAAACTACTGCATATTCTTCTTTTTCAGTATTTTCTCGTTGCAAGGAAATTGCTTTCGTTAAAGATATGGCGATTTCTAGGAAATATTCCGGTCTTTCTGAAGCCATTAACGGCAATTGTCCCAGTTTGCACCCCAAACAGCACAAGTACGTCCCGGGACGTCCAATAAGACCTAAATGTTACCAAAAAGTACGTCCTCTGGACGCCCCAGGGATATTCATGGGGACGTACATAGTACATATACAGAACTTAATACGGACTTATATAGGACCTAAGAAGGATGTATTGGGGACATCTATTGTACGTCCACATGGACTAATATAGGACCTAAATGAGGATGTATACAGGACCTAAAGGGAACTTAAAATTAATAAAATGAAAAGCAAAAATAAATGGGATTTTTATTGTGTACTTATATTAACATATGTATTTAAATTTATAGTATTTTTTAAGCACATTACTCCTACTTACTTTACAAATGTAGCAACACACCACAACCACAAAAATTACCTATAAAAGTCCTATATACCTACTTAATGTATATAATAATAAATTACCAAACTATAACTAGTATCGAAAGCAATAAACTAATTCTTATTACAACCACAACCACAATGATTATAATTCGAGAAATAAACGAGATAAATAGAAGCGTCGTTAAAACATATCCACATTCTTCTTTTATCTCCTAATTTTTAAATTTCAATTCCACTACAGAACAAAATTTTAGAGATACAGCTCTGCTATAGGATAAAGATTTTTCTCTAAAAGGAGCCTCTGTCTGTTTTCGTGTAAATTAATGGTATTTAAAACTAAATATAACTTTTTAAAATAAAGTTTAGTTGGAGGATTATATTTTGTAAAAAATATGCTTAAGTAAAAAAATGACACAGTTAACACCTAGAAAACGTCCCTAATACATCCCTAATGGGACGTCCCTTGGACGACCTTATGGGACGTCTCTGGTATATCCGACTAGAAATATCCATTGGACGTCCCTCGGACGTCCAAAAGAAGTCCCGGGACGTTTGGACCTTAAAACGACATAAAATGGACGTCCCAGGGATGTCCTGTGCTGTCTGGGACCTTAAGATATGCCTTTTCAAATAGTTCAGCAATGTTTATAATGTGTAATGGTCTTTGATTTGGCCTTAAAAATAATCTCAAGATCAAATTTTTATCAATTAAAACGTTTATTGTAAAAACTTTATTTTTCAAATTTTGTAGTAGTTTATAAATCTTTTTAAAGATAAAAGTTTTTAATCAAAATTAATGATACACGCTCCCATTGTTCATGATTATTCTTCTTGTTTCAACAAAGTCTGCACCACTAAGTACAGTAAGTATATTTTGACTATTAAAAGCGGGAGATAGTAATTTGTGTGTTGTATGTCTCCGATAATGACCATAAATAATATGACCATAAAAATATTGACTATGTATTCCCAAGCTCAGTGAATCAACTACAGATAAAACCAATTAGGTAGGAATACTAAAATGCACAAATCAGTTACTAATCTTTCTAATCGCATTTAATCAAATTTAAAATAAAATACATAACCTATAGTATTACTTAACATATAATTATCGAGCTTCGAATTTTTAGGATAAATATTTATTATTACATTCCGAAAAATGACAGTTGCAATTATGGTGAGAGCGTTTTTGGCAGTTTAAGATTTGGTGGGAGCGCTAGATAAATTTTTCAAAATTTAAGCAACAGTAATTAGATGTCACTACTAACGTTAGTGTATTAGTAATTGCATAGCTGCTAGGAATTGACATGTACATATATTGTTATATTTGTTTATCTGTTTGTTTATATTTGTTTTAAAAAAAGTTATATTTAGGTATTCTGTAAGTGTAGCAAGTTTTAAAATGAAATTGTACTATGTTAGCGTTGTATTTTAAATTATTTATGTTCTAATTTGACTTTAAAAACTACTGAGATATAGAATTAAATTAATTTCTAAAGTTTAGACATTACCCCCTAGATACTCACACAGATGTATTAGATACAACTGGTTGCCTAATTATTAATATTTATAGCTATTAATACTAATGAAGCTCAAAGCTTCAAAGCTGTCACGTGCATTCGTAGTTCCCTGCAAACTACTCGACATCTACGCCCATATTGGTGGCAGAAACTTGACCGATTGTAATACATAATTATTGACCAGATAGGCTGTTTAAAATGGAATCGGTAACCCTTCAATAAAAGATTATTCTAAACCTCAGTGACACTTTACGGAATTGCTTCTTCAAAATCTGCAAATACTGCATTTGCCAAATTGTTCTGTACAGTGTATACCTATGTACATTTTTGATTATTTGGCAATAAGGAGAAACCAATGATCTTCTTTTAGACCATGGATGAGAGAACATTTGCTTAAAGAACTTTGGGTAATATGCAAAAGCCCCATCTATAAAAAGTGTCCAAATCTGCTAAAAAATGTAAATGACTGTTACAAGAAAACATAATAATTTGGTTTCCTATGTCATTTAGCATTAGAAACTCCTTGTTTTTGTTGGTTTTCACTGAAAATGTTTTTAATGAGTTTCTTCCATACTTTTGGCAATTTAGGCAGAAGAGATCGTCGGGCGTTATACATATTTTTTTGGACTAATCCCACATCCTTGGTGGTAAACGTACTAATACCGCCATGTCGTTATTTCTTATGTAAAATTTTCATTGGTCGTTCACTGATGTTTTCTACGGTTTTTCGCTTTAACGAATTACTTAAAATTTGACGGTTAAGTACATTTTCGTTTAATTTCATATGATTGTGGTCATCCATAATTTTAGGCACTAGTTATCTCCTTGGGTGTTTAAAAAATGCTGTACATTTTTCTTTAGTCTGCGTACAATAAATCCAACGCTTGAATTATTTTAAAAAGACTTGTGAAAACGACATTTAAAGGTATTCAACACAATTAATTCAGATATATCTTTCCCTATATATATTAAGGACAATTGGTGGTAATTTAAAACGAAAGGTGGTGTATGATTATCAATAACATTTTCAAGAGTTTTCGGTGCAGATGGCTTGTTGGATGAGCGGGGTTTTTTTAATTTAGAAGATTTGGGATTTTTTAACAGATTTTGTGATGAAACAGTTGTAGAGAATCTCTACGAGGAAAAATGGAAATTTTACCAAAACTGCGTTCCGTTTTATCGAGATACTTGCGTTACTTGCATGGTAAACATGCACCGCATAATAAGAGAAATAGAGATGATGCAGAGTACCTAATGGAGTTTATTAAAAAATATTTGCCTCCAAATTTAGACATGTCCTTAATGTATAATGAATATTAAAATCTTGTGAAGTTGTGAAAAAAAAGGAATTGTCTCTTTTGTCTTTAGAGATACTTTTAATCTATAGTTTCACAGGCCACAAAAGGACATATAAATGCGACTATTTTAAAACTGCTCAAAACATTAAATGAAGGAGAAGAAAAAACTAAGATTGAAGTGGAAAAGAACCTACACCAAAAAAAAAGCAAAAGTTGAGAAGCAGTTAAAGAAGAAAGAAACTGAAGCAGCAAAAAATGAAAAAGAAGAAAAACATGTTGCAGTTTTTGATCTACAGAGAACCTTGCCAGTTCTGTCTACATATGTAGCTTATTACAAACGACAGATGTGGGTTTTCAATTTGTGTGTACATAATGAAGTTGAAAACATTGGGCATTTATGTTTGTATGGAACGAAAGTGTTCGCGTGGTGCTCAAGAGATTGTGTCATGTTTGATCAAAAGTATATTTCTTTTTTGCCTGAAACAACATCCATCTTAAATTTATATTCTGATAGTTGTGGGCAGAAAAGGAATATAAAAGTCGTTTTAGGTCTTCTTAATGAAATGCAAAGAAGCTTATGTAAAGGAAATAAATCCAAAATTTTTTGTGTCTGGACAGTTTTTCAACTTGTGATCAAAATTTTGGTGTCATTGACAAGGAAAAAAAATATCACGAAAATATATTTGTGCTAGACTGCTGGATAAACGTAATAAACATCTCAAAGAAAAATGAGCCTAAATTTTGTACTCATAAAATGAAAACAAAAAGATTTTTCAGTACCAAAAAATTGGAGCACGATATTGTAAATAGAAAGAAAGCAATTGAAGGAGAAAAAGTAGAATGGCTAAAGATATCTTGGATTCAGATACGACAATCTGAGCCGAAAAAAATGTATTTTAAATATAACTATAACACTGATAGTTATTTTTCTTCACGAAAAAGATACGTGGCCTTCGTTCAACAAATCCATACATGAAGTTAGATTTATTAGTTCCCGAAGGAAGAGGGATAACAATAGAGCAAAATCTAATATTGTTAAAGTATGTGCCTCCTATCCACCAAGACTATTTTAAAACTCTCCAAGTGCACCAATGAGATGGATTCAGGTCTAGCAGATTCAAGAGAAGGAGGAGGAGATGGAGTAATACTTTTTTTCCGGTTCAACATATTTGTTAGTACGAAAAACGCCTATACATTTTTTCCTTTTTTTTTTAATAAAGCTAATTTTGAAATAATTGTTTTTGCTTTATTCTACCTGAATTATTTTAGATTCTCCTATACAAAAACCCCAAAATATAGTTATGTTACTTTATTTAGAAATTTATATAACCGATTAACTTTACCCTCAATTATCTCAAAAGAGTGAACTTGTTGTAGTCACCTCTGGTTCTGAGCCACTCAATTAATGTAATAAATTGACCTTTTTGACCATTGTTCAACTTTTAAGATGGTGGTGTAATTGGTTTATTACATTGCCTAAATGGGGGATTATGATCGCTTTGTTCTTCATCTCTCCTATACTGTTACTGTAATAACCTCTTGGATTCTTCCTTCTCCTCATTTTATCTTAAAAGTTATTGATCGTCAATGGATAATAAAAAAAAACACGTGCATACACACAGATCAAATAAAACTAGTAGAAATTTTGCCCCAAGCTTTATTTTGAAAATAAATTATAAATAGGATTCATTTTTACAACATTAATACATTTAAAACATGTATAAAAATGCAATTATAATCCAGACATCATAGTCGATGCGTTCAGATTTCCCTGTTTATTTACAATAACTGTACAATATTAAAAATCATTTTTTACTAACTGGAAATCAGAACTCGTCCACTACTAACTTACTAAATCAGTCTCGAATATATAAGCACATTTCTTCAAGATCTACAAAAGTTAAAAAACTAAAAAATACTATTAAATACATAACAAAAAGGTATAAAAAACATTCTCGACTCCAAAATGGAACATGCTCTATACGTCAAGTACTGAACTAAAAAAATAACTCGGTACTAGATTATCATGAGGCTTTTTCTTTGATTTAAACTTGCCAAAAAGGTGTAGTTAAATCAAATATTCAAACAAAAATTGAACACAGTACGACTATCTTTAATATTTGCGATATTATTTAGGTTAACACAAAATCTGTAAAAGGTGATAAGGGATTAGATGAAGAACGTACCATGTCACAAAATAAGTCAAAAATCTATATCATAGTAAAAGGGATTATTAGGTATATTTAATTCTACAAGCATACGTTTGGTGGTAAAGATATCACCATTATAATTGAGCAGGACATGTAGCCCGGGCCCTGAATCGAACATGATAAAAAGATTCTAACAGCACAACCGTGGAATGAGAAGACTGGTAGACCAAAGCGAGGTGGATGGATGGGGTAACACAAGATGCGGAGAAGATCGGAGTCGGCAACTGGAAAATGCAAGCAAGGGACAGAACAGAACGGCGTAGAAAGCTTGAGAAGGTCGCGGCAACTCTAAGGGCTGTAGCACCAAGATGATGATGATGAGGTATATTTAATAGGCAAAGAATAAAGTGCTTTTGAGACTACTACTGATTAGTTTATTACATTACACATTAAAATAGTATTTTATAGTTAGATAAACAACTTACCATCATAACATTCGAGAAATTAACTTGATATGTAATGAAATTTTGAGTCTAGATCTTCTAAAAGCACAAACATATGGATTTGCACTGTAGATATCAATGAAGAGCAAGAAGGGTAACTGAGGAAATATATTAAAGAAAAAAAAGATTTTGGTTAACCTAATCTGTGACTGACGAAAATAGTACAATAACACAATACTGAACATAAATTTAATAAAAACCGACTATTTAAAGTCAATAAGTTTGTTATTTTTGTCAAAAATAATTAGATCACATAAAAATTTGAATATTTTGGCAGTAAAAGTGGATTACTAATTAGCAATGAAACATTCCAACCTCATTAATGATAAACTAATATTCGTTAGAATTAAGTTAATATTTGGTAACTAATTGTTTTTTAATTATAATACTTCAATTCGATTGAGTTAAGTCGCAATATGACTAAAATGAAAGAAAAAAAAAAACAAAATATGGTTAGAAGTTACGAATATAAAATAACCAATTCTCAGAATCTAAAAATGATGTCAATATATTGTTATTTGCATTTTTTCTAGTTGAATTGAGAACTGTTTCTAATGGATCATTAATACACAAAAAGATTCCAAATATATCAATTATAGACTGTAAATATTTTATTCGTGAATGGTTTTACTTTACTTGCACACAAAATTACAACGCTACAGTGTTGCACAATGCGTGATGATAACTTATTGATATTACTATCTATTCTACACCAGTACTCGGATCTAAGTATGATATGACATACTCTAAACAATATTTTGTTTTTTTTTGTTTATTGATACAATAACAAATAAAAACACAAAATTTAAACTCGACGTTATTTTTTACTATAAAATTGGAAAGACCAATTGACAAATATTAAAATTACACATTTTTGGCATTTTTCCTAATGCTTAGTTTATATGCAGATTATTGCAGGTGCATGATTCGTAAGTGGTGTGGGAGAATATGCATTTTATTTATGTTAATAATATAATACTATTAGAGATTATTAATGTATCCACAAAAATATCACAATATGTGACTTCTTATCAGCGGCGGATACAGGGGCAGGAGAAGGGGACCTACAACTCCCTCCCTTCGTTACATTTATCTAGATATTCGTTTACCCTGTACACATTTCTGTAGGCAGAAAGTATTTTACTACTGTTGTTTAGCTTATACGTTTGTCCGGTTTAGAATATTCGTTTAAGGCTTTTGATTGATGTGATTTGACTGGAATCTAATCTAAGAGGACCTAAGATGACGATTATTTAATTTGCCCTTTTGAAATTTGTCTATATCCGCCTCTGCTTCTTTCTTCACAAATTCACAGTCATGTTTTGAGAATTTCTTCCTCGGACGAAGCCAAAGAAAAAATTTTTCGAAAGCTTCTTGATGGTGTTTCTTAAGGTTACACTATTAGTTCATCCATCTTCCTCTTTAACTGCTGGCTGCTAAGTTTCTGTTTGAGCTGGAAATAGCTGTTCAGTCTGGTGTTAGCGAATTCCTGTAACAGAAAAAATATTGTAAAAAACTAGGCAATGGGTTTTTTAAGTTTTATTTTCATGAAAATTTTCCATGGAGACAAGTGGAATTTTATGAATGTTTCTACACTCGATCGCAAAATTGCTCCGACATGACACTGATTTCAGTTCTTCCAGATCGTTAATTCTTAAAAGTTTTTCAAAGATCTTCTATGAAAAGTGATTTCAGTAGAGATATTTTAGATAAAAATAAAATCAATGACAATCTAAGAAGCAGCTGAACTTACTGCTCGATACAACACCAGCAAATATAGTGTCTGATTCATTTATACATCAATAATTTAGTCGTACATACTCCATTGCATATAGCAATGAATTTAATGTTCTAACTTCACTGTTTAAAGCACAATTTAGATAAGGTGATATACTTTTGGGGGTGGGAGATGATACATTTAGTTAAAAACCTGTATGGACTTTTGACAGGTACATCATGTTGTCTCGCAGAACACGTGATACGTTTTATACGTACTAGACTATTAAGAAATAGTAGTGAGTGAAGTCACCTCCTGGAGAGATCAATCTCATTTCTTTGTATTACATCTAAATTATTTGAAAAATTATTTGTAAGAAACACTACTAATTTCGACTGATCTATTGATCAAGTATACTGTATCGGAAAGAATTTAAGGTATGAGTTGCGTAAAATATCTTCACACAAATTTAAAAGATTTTATTAGTCGTAGGAATCAGCTAGACTGTTGATAAATTTATTGTTTTTATTTGACCCTGTCATCTTTTTTAACATTTGAACAATGTACAAAAAAAATCAAATTTGATGGAATTTATTTAATGGCAACGTCGCATTACAATAAACTTTTTATTCGTTGGTAGGCGAGGCCACCAAAACTTGCTTCATAGGCACCATTGCCAACCTTACTGTGTGAACAGTAGATTAACTATTTTCGCCGTTACGTCCCTGTTTCTGTTTTAGTTTGTATTTCTACTATTTTTTGGTGATGCAACTATTACTACTGTATCTACTATTTTTTGGTTGTTACTTGCAACCTTATTATCCAACTGAAAAGAGAACACAGGTTAACGGTTATGGGTACGATTCAGTCCCAAAGAACAGGATTACCCCAATTATGACCAATGTGAAAGACGCACTGTAGCTTCCTCTCTTTTTGGTTTTGGAGCACATATTATAGTGATATCGCAGGTACTCAAAAAGAATAAAAAATGTGTTACTAGTTTCATTCTTTCATCACAATGATACGGTAGATGAAACTAGCAAGAAACCAGAGATGATTTTACTCTATAATGATACCAAATGTGGAGTAGATATTGTAGATAAAATGGCGTCATCTTACGATGTGTCTAGATGGCCACTTGTAATTTTTTATAGGGTCCTAAATATCGCCAGTATAAACGGTTTTTGTAATTACCAAACATAATAATTTCAATTCGGAATATACTAAACAACGAAGACAATTTATTAAAAAATTAGGAGAAGAACTAGTAAAAAGTTATTTGGAATCAAGCGCTACAACTTCAGGATTACATTCTAACAAGGATCATATCATATCGTAGCCTTCTGTGACGACTGTATTTTCTTGTGTCATATAATTTTTCTGAACCTTTGTGTTTTTCAATATAGTTTCAGTATTGTTTTGATCAATTTTTGCAAATAGAAAAACTATTTGATTTTTGGTAACTGTAGTAAGCTGTCAAAATTATTATGTCAAATATATCACTTATTAATACATATAATCGGATAGCTGTTTTCTTCCATCCCAAATCATGGCCTGACATCAAAATGCTGTAGGCGGACATGTGAGAATAAAGGTGAAGGCTAATGACACCATAGTACAGGAGAAATGAACAGATTCATAGGAATCTGGGCGTTAAAATGGTCAGTAAAGAAATCAGAATATGCACATGGAACCATAAAAAAAGATACACAATAATCACACTGATACGCGCTTAACAAGAAAGCTCAAAAAGACAAAGCATTTGAATTAGTTTAGTTGCAAGTTAGTCTCCAATGCAATAATTTGTTTCATGTTAAAAAGAACACCATTGAGTAAACATCGTAAACAGAAGAATTGTCGGAACAAACGGCGGTACAGTTTTTTTTTGGCTTTAGGATTAATCCATGCAGCCAGAAACTAAATAAGTATTAAGTCTAGCCTATTAGGTTAACTCTTAGCCTGACAGACCATTTTTTTTTCTAACAATTTTTTTTTTGGGAAGTTTAATCATAATAAGCATTTTGGGATGGCGGTACAGGATTTGGGACAGTAAAGAGACGTAAAGAGACATAAAGGCACTAAATGTTGATTGTTCCTGCTGGACTGCCGCTGTTAAAACTATGCCGCAATGGAACAGAGCTGCTATATACGTAATATTTCGCATATCAATCTCAAAACGCTCATTTGAATTTATACAATTTTTTAAAGAATTTTGTCTATTCATTTCTTGTTGTCGTGTCAGTGAATAAGAATTCCCAGCGTATTAGATATCTATTGCGATTTTTTTGAAAAAAAAAGCAAATTAATTTTGTCCAGTGCAAATAATCTGCAATTGGAAGAACGCCACTACCAAGCGACTATTTTTATAATTATTTATCATTATTGTCATCCCACAAATTATAAATTATCCAATCAATTTACTAAATAATCTAACCTTGAAATATCAAATTAATTGATCCCATTTATCAGTGAATATGCAAAAATTAATGAGGCTTAAAGTAGGAAATGCGGAAAACTTCAGTGCAATTTAAATTGCCAATTGATACAGAAACAACGCATCAAAATCGTCAAACATTAAATCACAATTAGTCGTGCTGAAAGATAATCAAACAATTTTAATTGGAAACAAAAATAGACGCAAAAAGAATAATGAGCAGAGTATAGTTTTTAACTGAAGTGTCCTTTTGATCACATAATAAATATTATAAAATATAAAGATTATATAAAAATAAAATACTAAAAACTTTTAGTTTCAAAAGCCAAGAAGAGCCAAATGAAAAAGCACTTAGACTCACCAAAAGTGAATAGTATAGCAAGCGGGGTTCAAACCCACTTTGGTAACCTGTCATCAGGGTCAAGCAATCGTACGGA